>MEHQ01000048.1:1666685-1681080 GCA_008828725.1 Saccharina japonica | reverse complement strand
CCCCCCAGCCCGGGCCGCGGCCCTCCCCGCCTGCACGAAAACTTGTCACGCACTCTATTAACAGTTGTCCTGGGTAAAGCAGATCAAGTCAACAAGAGCTCGATGATCCTATGAACACAACACTCAACATAAATAATGTTATGAACGCCTGGTATACAACCATGTAAATAACTGTACCAGCATACGCCAAAGACCGTACGTACCTGGTACAACTCTGTTCGGAAATATAGGGTGCGTTTGGATGTCCACCCCAACGCTGAAACGCGCGCTATTTTTCCGAGAAGAGTGGTACTAAGCCACGAAATAACAAGGCACCAGCGTCACAACCCCCCCCCCGCAGCATTGCAGAGATGCAACGGCCACAGCCATACATATGACTACGGCCATGCATGACATGAGTACACCCCCCACCCCCCGCCCCGCCCCCTTGATCGCTCACCTCCATATCGGCGAGAGACGAAGAATCAGCCGTGATTATCTGGGAAACCGCCCCCTGCTCCTCGACTAGCAGCTCGCTTCCGTCCACCAGCCCGAGCCCCGCCGACTGCGCCTCCCCTCCGCCCGATCCCTGTTTACCTCCGCCCGACGGCTTTTGATGACCAGAAGGAGGAGTAATGATAACAGTAACGGTATTGGCGGCAACGGCAGCGATTTCGGAAAGGATAAGGGAGACGGTAACGGAAACGGTAAACGGTAATGATAACAGTAACGGTAATAGAAACGGTAAAACGGTAATGGTGGTAACGGCAAGGGAAAACATAAGGGAAACGGTAACAGTAGCGGTAACACGGTAACAGTAACGGTAAAAGTAACGGTAACACAGTAAGAGTAACACGGTAAGAGTAACGGTAACACGTTAACGTTAGCGGTAAATGACATCAGAAATGATAATATAAAGGGTATAAGGGTAATGGCGGTAACGGTAATGGTAAGGTTAAGGGGAACGGGATCAGTGATGGTAACAGTAACGGTAACAGCAACAATAACACGTGAACGGTAACAGTAACAATAGCACGTGAACGGTAGCGGTAACTGACACCAGGACGCCAGTACCGGTAATATAAACGGTATAAGAGTAATGGTAACGGTAATGATAAGGCTAAGGGGGACGGGAACAGTAACGGTAGCAGTAATGAAAACAGCAGGAACGGTAATAGAAACGGTATATAACGGTAATGATGGTAACGGTAACCACAAGGACAAGGAAAACCGTAGGAGGAATAGCGAGGAAACATACTGCTATTTCCCTAAATACTACCGGTACTACTACTGCTACTACTTCTGCTACTCCTAAAACTGCCATTACTATACTCCTCCTACTTCAATTACTACCACCTCCTTTCTTATCTACTTCATCACGGTAAAACAAAATATACCGCAACTACTCCCACTTCCAGAATACTACCGCCAGTCCCACTATCACGTAGAACCCTAGTAAATAGGACCAAATATTGTCAGTAAAAATAGGCAAATATATTGGTTTTTCTGTGTATCGTAGGTCCTATTTACTACATTAGCCTACCCCGTATATTACTACTACTACCTACTACAGCAGTACTATACTACTATAATACAATACCTACAACTCCACTTTTACTACCACCACCACACCTCCTACCTTCCACTCCTCGAAGACACCCGGGGGACCCGAGATCTGCAGCGCCTCCATCTGTACCCCCCCTCCCTTATCCGACGAACGCCTCCTGGCGGAGTAACCCCCCGAGTTACCGCCGGAATGAGAATCGGCAGAGTTGAGCTGCGACGCCTGTAGGAGAGAGATGCACATCTTGGATGATGCGATTCCTCCGCCTCCCCGGCTGGACACAAGGTCGACGAGATCGGTAGCGCTTGCGCCCGCCAGGACGTAGATGTCGTCCCATTTCACGGCCGTCTGGGGGTAGAAAGGATGTAGGGCTAGGTTCAGGTTAACCCATTCAGAACTGAAAAAAATGTCCCACACTAATTCCAAGTAGTTTGTCCCCAAATTCGTGGGACCAGTTGTTTTAAAAGTTAAGGACGAGGTTGATGATAAGGCCAGTCTAAAGGTTTAAGGCTACTGTTGCACTTAAGGCTTACATGTTACTAAGGTTAATATTACATTAAATGCCTAAATGTTATTTAAGGTTAGGGTCACAGTTATAAGGCTAACGTCGAGGTTAACCCATTCAAAACTGGAAAAAAATCCCACACTACTTCCAAATGGTTTGTCCTCAAACACGTGGGACCAGGTCTTAGGGGATTAAGACTGAGGTTAGGGGTAAGGTTTCGAATAAGGTTAGTGCTACACATATAAGTTGAAGGTTAAGGGGGCAGTCCCAACGTTGGAAAAACTGGTCCTTTCTATTGTGCGGTCCGTATGAAAGCATGTGACGAGCTTGTTGTGAACTATGCCATGACTACACTATGGTTCGTTCGTAGGTGGCGTTATTTTGGTTGCTAAGCCTTTTTACAACTCCGACGTGTTTCCTAGTCTAATTCCAAGTGATTGACCCGCAAAACGGGAGTACGGTGGTAAAACGGGTATAGGGTATAAGCCCTAGCTATAACGGGTAGGGTATATATCGCGTATGTACCTATGTAGGGTGGCCGCCTACTAGATAAAGTCTACCTCGTCACATCGCCACCGACTCCAGGCTTTTACTAACAACACGACCATCCAGGCTTACTGCCCCACTACTGCCAAGGCGGCTTATGGGCTTCCTACTACGTACCAGCAAGGCTTACTGGCCTACTGTCATGCTACGGAGGAGGCCTCAAGAATGTACCTCCGCTCGTGCTCCGCTTCGCGTGGGGGTAGGGCCCGGGCAGGTCCCTCCCTGGGTGAGCACTTCATCTATCCAAGCGAATGGTCCCACGTCGTGGGTCGGTTTCAGCACCGACACCTGCCACCGAAACGTTCCGAGAAACGTTCCGAGAAGCGTTCCGAGAAGTGTTCCGAGAAAGGGTTCGAAGGCAACGTGGGTGGGTGGTCAAGTGGGTGGGTGGGTAAATGTGTGGTTTACCAGTATTCATTTCATACTGTGGATAAAAACTGCTGCCGCTGTAACGTGCAGTACAGTAGGTTGTACTGCAATGCACTAGGTAGCTGATACTATAAGTACCACCACCGTAATGCAGTAAGTTACAATTGTAACAGGGTAGTTATACTATTCATATCATAGATGGCTTTTAGTTACATGACTCTGTTTTATTGCTGTAAGTTACTGGACCGTAGCAAGATGGCAAATCCAATCGTGGATTTGTAGAGCCTGAGGCTTTTTTTCTGCATTATCGGGGGTGGGGGCTATGAGCTGCAAAGGCATGCTTGGCATGACATAACTCTCTGTAAACCAAGCCATGCCATCAGGGAGTGCCGGTTGGGCAGGACCAAGGATAGCAGTCATAAGGGTGGGTAATCTCTTATCTCCGAACAACGCCACTAAACACCACACAACCACACGAGAACAGAAACAAAAGAAAACCATGATGAAAATAAGAAATGCTTGGTGAAAACAAATAAACACGAAAAATAAACAAAGAAACAAGAAACCAGAGAAAGCATACCATACAAGACAGGGAAGACAGGAAAACAAAATGCATAACAGGTAACTAGAAAATAATCACGCAAACTACAAAAGCAACAAACATAAAAACAAGTAAACAAACACAAACGAACAAACAAACAAACGAACAAACGAATAAACCAACCAAATAAACAAACGCCGCAAGGCCCAAGAAAAAGGGCGGCAGCTCCCACCTGCAGGCAGATGGGCCGCGTCTCCGGGCAAGGGTTCGGAAGCTCCACGCCGCCAACCCCATCCCCATCCCACACAAGCACCGCCGGCTCCTCCCCCAGGTCCCACTCAAGGTCTCCGAGAACGGCAGACGTCGGCCGGCCACCGTCTCCATCCCCCCACCCGCCATTACCGTTGCGGCCGCCGCCGCCGCTTGACCGCGCCCCACGCCTACCCCCCCCGCGACCCGCTGGAATTGTCATATCGGGGAGGTGCTGGGAAAGAAACAGGCCTGGTCCATGCGCAGTGAGCTGACGGGAGGAGGCGGGAGATTGGACGAGGGAAGCGGAATTGGGGAGGCGTGGTGGCAGGGAGGGGAAGCGTGGGGGGGGGGGTAAGATGGGGAGGGACCGTACCAAGGGGTTGGCGAGGGGTCTTGTATTACTCGGGGAGGGGGGGGGGCGGGGGGGGGGGCGGAAGTAATGACGGCGAGGGATCGGCGCCTGGAGAGAGGGGGGGGGCGTACTCATTTGTGCTTGCCTTAGTCATTTGACCATTGACCACGCATCCCTTTCGAGAGCGAGCACCGTTCCTACTTCTAATAGCGACACTCCAACACTTGCGGCGCTCATTAGTTGTTTCCATATATTACAAAGAAACTTTTTGCTAATCTTATCCCCTTCCTGTTTCGCCGCCTGTGGCCACCATCTATCTCCTAAGATAGCGATCGTTTTCTCGCTACTATTTAGTGTACCAAACTGCTCCATGTCACACTCGACTACTTTTTTCTCATCTCCTCTAACACATCCCTTTCCTCCTTGTACCGTTCACATTTTCCCACTATGCTGAATTCTACTCTCTATGGCTTTCCACATGGGCACATCTGTGCATCTACTTCCTCCTCCCTTTCCTCCGGCTACTGGTATACCTCCTTCTTCTTTCTGGCAGGTCCATGCTCCCCTACACGAAATCGCAATTTCAGCTTTTCGCGAAGTCCAATTGTTGGCCGTGGGGAGGGGGGGGGTGTACTCATGTTGTGCACGGCCGTTCGTCATATGACCATAGACCCTCGCCATCCTACAATGCCGGGACGGAGCGCGTTGGGTTTTCACCAACCAAGGCAGACATTGCTTCACCCAAGCGCGAAACGCCATGAAGGTATTGGGCGAGTCGCATGCGCAGGGTGAGCTGGCATCCTGCTAAGAACCTGCCTCTGAGGCGGACTTGCATATGGACGACAGCTCAATGAGTTAATTTAATTTCTGGTGTGGCCACTTCGGAGACAGCAATGGGGTTTTACTATGTAACTGCCTCGCGCGACGCCTTACCATATTAAACACTACGTGATACGACCATTCCCCTTGTGCGGAACAAAGCGTTCTCACCCCGCACAAATGATCTACTCGACACCAGCTTTGCGTGACCGCCAAAAAAAAATGACAAAAAAAACGGCACCCTGTGGTCTAGCCTCACGCAGCGAGTGGCCGGTTTTCAGCGTCGTTGCCAAACCGACGCCAACCCAAACTGGGGCGGGGCGGTACTCATTGTTGCTTGCTTAAGTCATTTGACACGCATCCCTTCGAGACGGAGCCAGGGGGCGCGGGTGTACTCATGTCTTCGGCACATGGCCGCTAGTCATATTGACCATAGACCTCGCCATCCCTACAATTGCCGGACGGAGCGCGCGCTTGGGTTTTCAAACCAACAGGCAGACATTGCTTGCCCACCAGCGCGAAAACGCCGTGAGTATTGGGCGAGTCGCATGGAGGGTGAGCTGCATCCTGCTAAGAACCGCCTCTGAGGCGGACTTGCATATGGACGACAGCTTCAATGAGTTGATTTAATTTCTGGTGTGGCCACTTCCGGAGACAGCAATGGGTTTTACTATGTAACTGCCTCGCGGACGCCTTACCATATTAACACTACGTGATACGACCATTCCCCTTGTGCGGAACAAAGGTTCTCCACCCCGCACAAATGATCTACTCGACCGCCAGCTTTGGTGACCGCCAAAAAAAAATAACAAAAAAAAAACGGCACCCTGGTTGTCTAGCTCACGCAGCGAGTGGCGTGTTTTACAGCGTCGTTGCCAACCGACGCCAACCCAACCTATAAATATAATATATTTATAGTAGCCTGGCGGGGGGGGGGTGTTTGGTCAATAGCCTTTTTACTAGAGCATTTTCTTGTTTATACTAATTTTGTACCGAAAAACGTGCATGCAAAAGTGACAAAAAAAAAAGACGCTTACGTACGGCATCGTCCACACGTATATATACAGTATACAGCGTATGATACAACCGGCGCTGCCTGGGGTAAGGGGTGTGCGTCCGAAGTAAACGTGCGACACGCAAGCGACAAGGGGAACTACTTGTACTGCTGGTACACGCTCTTCTTAGGAGTTGTGATAGGACCGAACTCGTCGCTCTCACTAGGTCCTCCACCTGGCGAGGAGTTGTTATTGCGGTTGCTGTGTAGAGGACAAGTGTTGCTGATAGGCTTGCAGTTGTTCAACGCGGGGTTTCTTAGGTTCGACGCGGCGCCACTCGCACCAAGAAAAAATAACAACAACAGCAACAAAAACAAGAGCACAAACAACAACAACAACAATGATGATGACACGAACGGCACAAACATCGCTCACGACAACAAGCAACAATGACAACACAAGCCAACACCAGCACCAGCACCATCACCGATAACAGCAACAATGACAACACAGACAACACCAGCACCACCACCATCACCGATAACAGCAGCAATGACGAAGCAGACAACACCAGTACCATCACACACACAAAAGCAACAGCGACCACGCAAGCAAAACCCAAGCACCACCACCGACAGCAGCATCAACGCCAACACCAACACCGACAACAGCAACAATGACAACACAAGCCAACACCAGCACCATCAACCATCACCGACAACAACAAAAACGCCACCGACAGCACCAAAACCAACACCAAGCAAGACAAACACCGGCAACAACAGCATCCACAACACTAACCGACCGAAACCAAAAACACACACAACACCAACCAAAACGCCCACAACACCACGCAATGGACACGAAAAGCATACACGGGAGAGGGGGGGGGGGGGGGGGGGGTGTACTCATGTCGTGCACGGCCGTAGTCATATGACCATAGACCCTCGCATCCCTACAATGCCAGGACGGAGCACGTTGGGTTTTCACCAACCAGGCAGACATTGCTTGCACCAAGCGCGAAGCGCCGTGAGGTATTGGGCGAGTCGCATGGAGGGTGAGCTGCATCCTGCTAAGAACCGCCTCTGAGGCGGACTTGCATATGGACGACAGCTTCAATGAGTTACTTTAATTTCTGGTGTGGCCACTTCCGGAGACAGCAATGGGTTTTACTATGTAACTGCCTCGCGGATGCCTTACCATATTAACACTACGTGATACGACCATTCCCCTTGTGCGGAGCAAAGGTTCTCCACCCCGCACAAATGATCTACTCGACCGCCAGCTTTGGTGACCGCCAAAAAAAAACAAAAAAAACGGCACCCTGGTTGTCTAGCTCACGCAGCGAGTGGCGTGTTTTACAGCGTCGTTGCCAACCGACGCCAACCCAACCTATAAATATATCATATGTTTATAGGGGGGGGGGGGGAGTGAACATCATCAACAATGCCCACAACACCAACAACATTAACGCAATGGGCACGAGAAGCATAAACGGGAGAAGGGGGGCGGGGGGCACCTGTTCGAGTTCCGGAGAGTTCGGCTTCAAAGGCACCAGATGGGGAGCCTGGGGGCTCAGCAGCCTCGGCAGCCAAATCTTCACCTTGAACGCGTGGAGGCCGGCATCGCTGCACATAAAAGAAAACAGTCCACAAAGAAAAAGAAGAAGAAAAAAAAAAGCTTCCACATCAACATGGACGCAAGTTGTTTCATCATATATTTACGGGGGACCATAGTAAATAGGGACCTACGGCACACACAAAAACCTGTATATGTACCTATTTATACTATGAATTGGTCCTATTTACTATGACCCTCCGTAATAGTAGAAAAACGAAAACAAAAAAACGACACAGCAGCCGGGGTAAGGAAGACGAATTTTCCGATTCCATCCAAGTTTTTGCCAAAAGAGGGTAAAAAACGGTAAAACGCAAGAACGGCGGCCTAATCAGGAGAGTTCTCTGGCAGAATGGCACACTTTCTGGCAGAACGGCGCCTACTTATATCACTTCTATCAGGTATCAACCATGTGGGAGGTGTGACGGGAATTTGTTGTCAAGAGAAGACAGGTTAAAAACCCTTTCACCTAAAACAGTACATACCCTGGCACCTGTTATCGTTATGTCCGGATATATAAGCACCGTTTGGGTACTCATATAGATACCCAAACGATCCTTACATTTCCGGACATAATGGTGACCTGGTACATGAGGTGGAACAGACCAATGGACTTACGCCGAGTACGCCGTCAGACACATAGACTGGAAAACGGAAATGTCAAAAGAAAACATAGGCCAGGTGTAGTTATTATATGCAAAAACGTAGAATATAGTTTTCATATAATAATTACACCTAGCCTATGGGTCTTTGGACACTTCGGTTTTATGGCCTATCGGTCTAATGGCGTGTTCGGCGTAAGTTCATTGGCCTATTCGTCTATTGGGCTCTTGGTCTGTCGGCTACTGTCGACAAATAGGAGAATATCGGTTACATCGGCCTACGTATTGGTCTGTTGGTCCATTGGTATATTGAACTAAATAGTCCAAAGGTCTACCAAGCACTCTACTGATTCATTGGTATGCCCGGAGCCTCTGTACTGCCGATACGGTGTACAGACTGTACCTCAGGCATTTAATTGGGCAACGCAATGCCTCGACAAAACCTGTTTTCTTGCCTCACGAACACAACACAACATCAGACCGCACCGCAACGCACTCGTACTGCAGTGCGCGACAGATGATAAAAAAAAACTCTTATTTTTGGCCAGACTGGAATTCTCATGTAAGACTGGGTGTGTTCTACACTATTTTCAGTACAAAGAGCTCACATTCTTATTTCCCCCCCGAAATGCCAGTCTCAAATTGTTAATTATAAGATTCTTAACATCTGTCGCGTACTGTACTACAAAACGCACAAAAAAAACTGGCAGCAATTTTTGCTGGTTTTCCCAGCAATACACTATACATATGCCAGAATCTAGTCCGTGGAGTGAAAAGACAGGAAGGCTCCAATAACAAACACCGGTGTTTACGAGGGACCATAGCAGATAGGATCAAATTTTGTTAGTAAAATAGGTAAATATATAGGTTTTTGTGTGCACCGCAGGTCCTATGTACTATGGTCCCCCGTAATTAATAGTACGGTACGTGGCAACAGGTACCAGGTATGCATGTAGCAGCTCAGGTAAAACAACGAGGATGACAACAATGGCAACACTAGACCCCCTTCATCCCCCACCGCCACCACGGACACCAATCTCAACCCAAAAGAGTTGACCCACAGCTCGGAGACAGACCATCAACAGATCATATACTCCGGCACCATTTTCACAGGGTAGATCATTCCAACTTCATTATCTAGATTTTTCAAGGTGGTGTATAAACAGTAGACATTTCAAGGCAGATCAGCTAGCAAAGATGAGTTTCGACGAAATCCTCGAGCTCACAGCTGTGTTTTTTTTTTTTTAATTTTTTAATACATTCCCGATCGTGTATGATCTGTATGATCTGTATGACCTGTATGACCTGTATGATCTGAATGATCTACCAGCGCATGTCTGCTGGGTTGGATAAGATGTACTATACAGATCCTGCACAACCTCTCTCAACGGCAGGTGAGGAAAGGAACTGGATGCTATAAGATGCCTCATACCCTTGGGAACCTATGAATCAACCGAAAAAAAATGCTTGTCCGTTCAAGTTGGTTTCAGTGAAAACAGATTTTCCCCAAACCAAAAAAATATATGCTGGGTTCCTTGAGTCAATGCAATACAAGAGTCCCACATTATTCCTGCCGGTATGATAAAGATGCCTCCTATCGTTGGGAGCCTATAATATTAATCAATAAAAAATAAAAAAATAAACTGCTTGTCCGTTCAAGTTGGTTTCAGCGAAAACAGATTCCCCCCAAAACCAAAAAAAAACAAAGCTGGGTTCGCTGACAGGAAAGGGGCTGTAGATCATCATGTGTCCGAGGTTATGAAAGAGTCCGCACAGCCACCTTAAGCCAATGCCATACGAACAAGAGTCTCACCGGGTATCCTTGACGGTCTTGAAGGAGGCGTTCTCGTTGTCCACCTTGTCCATCCAGTAAGAAGGAGGGACGCTCGTCATCTGCAATCCCCCGGGCAATGCACGGGCCCCTCCCCCCCCTCCCCTCACGAGTCCGCCAACACCTTTACCAACACCCGCGCTGCTGCTAGGCAACCCGCTTAGGGGACTAGCGGCAGCAGCAGCAACAGCTGGCGGGGCAATTTCTTGGTCAAGGGACCTGCTCGCGCAAAAACAAAAGTAGGCAGGCATGCATACCAAGGGGAGAGGGGGGCGGGGAAGGTGCAATAAGTTCACGTGAAAACACGGCCTTGATTCAAGACCAGGGGTTTCCAGGAGAGAGCGAGGGGTACGTGTGAACGAAAAACACGAGAAGAGGCGTTGCCACTCGAAGCAGGTTTTTGCGGTTTTCTCCGTCTGGAGGCGTCTGGAGTTGCTCTGACGAAACTAGTAAATAGCTAACTAAATAATTAAAATAAAATAGTAGCTTACTTGGTACGGAGCTACGATTTGTGGAATTTACGGGCGTGCCAAGGCCCCTTATTATCGCCATAACACATACCAGGTATATACTAGTTTTAGTGAAGGCGGCAGGCAGTCAAGCGGTCAAACCGCGGTTTCGTATCGTATCATGGCATGTTTCGTCTCCTAACCTGGATCTGTAGACGAGAAGGTAGGCGGTTTCCCCACCGTAGAAGGGCTTCTCCAGGTCCAGAATAGAAATCGGGGTCACCTGAATCCGGCCAACGAGACCAAAGCCGACCGAAATATGTCAGACCTCGGACGGATGAGATGATCCCCATTTGATCATGTAGATCATGATCTAGATCGTTCTCAGACGCATACCATACTACCAAAACAAAATTGAACCTTCTCACTTGAGTAGGTCTATACTAATAGCAAGTAATGTATACTAATAGCAAGTCAAAAACTGTGCTATATATGCTATACATACACAACGAAAAATAGTGCAACACAACCGAGGGTGGTCGTTTTTTTTTTTTTCGACATCCCACAGAATTTTTTGTTCGTTAGGGGGGGGGGTTACTAAAACCAAGTGAAAAAAATGAAAATAAGGATAATTTTGTTTCCCATTTTCTTATTTCATCATGTGATCACAACGGTTGCAACGGTTTTCTATTCCGACCTCTGGGGGTGTGGTGTGTCGTTTTCTCTTTTTTCTGGACGAACCTGACACAACAATGGAATTCCGACGATTTTGTGTTAACCCCTCAAGAACTGGTCCCCCGTTTTTGGGGACAAATTACTTGGAATTAGTGTGGGATAAGTTTTGCAGTTCTGAAAGGGTTAAGGTAAGGAGCCCGACCATTCAGAAAAAAAAAACAGCCAAAAAAAGGTACACCTATACCTCTATCGTAGCACGCGTCCTCATCATCTAGAAAGATTATTCTCGTGATCCAGGTCCTTCGGGGTAGGTAGATAGATCCATGATGAATTGCAACATCTATTGTAGATCATATTTGGCGGGTTGGCCCGCACGGCTTGTTCATCCAGGTAACGGGGGGGGGGGGGGGGGGGTGTACTTGTCATCTCGTTAGCCCACCTGAACGGCTAGTTCATACAGAAAAAGGAGGTGGGGGAGTTTTGTACTTGTCATCTCCTCGTTAGCCCACCGGTTGGATAGTCGAGCTACCCTTGCTGTTGCTGCTGCTGCTGTTGCTGCTGCTACCGCTGGAGCTGGACAAACCGCCATCTCCTACTATTCACGACCGCGAATGCAACACCATCAACATTTTCGTAACCCTCTCCCTCCCCCCCTTAGCAAACACGCCACCATCAGCACGCCACAACCATCACCAAACATGCTACAGCATATAACAGACCGGTCTTTTCGAGCGCGTTAGAGCCTTTTTGGCCCTATCATGCTAAGTTTAATGTTGGCGTTATCAGTCAAATATAGGGGTCAAACCGTCGTCTCCTATTACTAGCATATTGGACCGCCACCGTCATCCAGGCACATAGCAAACCCCATCGCACCTTCCGATCGTCGAAGCTGAACCACCGGCCGCACTTCTCCGACGCTAACGCCTCCACCATCCCAGGCGGCACCGCCTTCTCCTCTCCACTAACACCCTTGCCAGTTCCTCCTCGCACCGCCCCGGCCAGCGCCGTCCCATTGGCCGGCGCCGCCCCCAAATGGTTATGATTGGACGAGGACGGTTCTCCCGTGGACTGCGCCAGCGACAGCCGCAGAACCTCCGCAAGTTCTGGGAACGGTGAACGCGGTTCCGTTAGCGTTTCATTGTTTATTTTGAAAATAAGAAAGGAGTCTATAGGGTGACGGGGAGGGGGGGGTGCTCATGTCGTGCACGGCCGTAGTCGTATGATCATAGACCCTCGCATCTCTACAATGCCGGGGGGCAGAGATAGGTATATTATACTACGTATAAACTGGTCCAGAAAAATAGTGAATAGGCCACTCTAGAGGTGAAGAACAAATCGACACGAAATGACGACTACAGCGTAGACCACGCGAGCAGCATAAGAAGGCATGCTGCTGGGGTAGGGGAGAGGGGATGCATGCGTCCCAAGTGCAACGGAAGAAGATGCACGGCATGCACGCAGCATGACGGTACTTATGTTGCTGCCTGCTCTTCCTACGTTGATATTCATAAGACCGCACTACTTTGCGTTTGAAGCCGCCACTACAATCAAACTTCCAAAAGAGATACTATTTATTTCATGCGATAATTGCTCTGGTGGCGATTTCCCCCCAGAGAGTTCTTGTTATATACTGCTTTAAATGCAAGTGGTATATATTAAGGCCACTAAAAGTGAGGGAGGGGTTTCACTACGTTTGGCATGTTGCGGTCTGTGGGGCGACTCAACGAACAAAAACCAACGGACATAAAAACAAATCCACCGCAGAAGAAAAACACCTGATCAGTTGGCGCGCGCGAAACATTACCACGCCCACCACCGCCCACCACCCGCCACCACCACCACCACCATCACCACCACGACCAATACCACCACCCACCCACCCCAATTCCACCGCACGCGCAAGCTCACCAGCATCTTCAGCGGGGATTTCGACATCCGCATCGGTGGCGTTTCCCTTGGAGGCCTCTGCACCGCCCTCTTCGCCAGATATGAAGAGAACCTCCTTGGGACCGTTCGGGGTTTCCTGCATGAGAAACGTGTTGCTGTTCGCCTCCAGAAACTTCTCCAGTTTGCCGTGGTTCTTGGCGTATTGCTGCTCGGTCGTTCCATCGGTAGGTCGGTCGGTGGGTGGGTGGTACAGTCAATTGGTCGGTTGTTTGGTCGTTACATCGTTCAGTTGGTTGGATCGGTCGGTTGCTCGGTCGGTCAGGGCGTTCAAGGTCAGGCACAGAGTCGGAAATTCAGTCAGCCAGTCAGTCGGTCATCGGTCGGTCGGTCGGTCATTCGGTCGGTAATACAGTCAGTCGGTCGGCCAGTCATGAAAACGGTCAGTCGGGATTCCTTCGGGGTTATTTAGTTAGGCCAATCGGTCAATCGGTCGGTTATTTCGTCGGTAGTTCAGTCAGTCGGTCGGTCGGTCAGCCATTCGAACGGTCAGACGGTCAGCCAATCTGTATTACGTTTAGATACTGCAGGTCGGTCAATCGGTCGGGTATTCCGTCGGTAGTGTCAGGCAGTCGGTCGGCCGGTCAGCCAGCCATTCGAACGGTCAGTCGGTCAGTCGATCGGTAGTTTTTTTTTTAATTATTGTAAGACGGTCAATCGGTCGACTATTCCATCGGTAGTTCAGTCAGTCGGTCGGTCGGCCGACTACCTCAAAAAGGGTCCCAAATTTGTGCCGCCGTGTAAATTAGCAACACGCTTAACAAAAAAAAAAAAAACGCCGCCGAGTCCACCATCAACAACTCCCTCTAAAAAACAAAAAAGTGGGTGACGCACACACAATCGCCCCTTCTCCGGATTGTCACCTTTCCCCACTTGACGCCACCCAGGCGCCTCTTTGCCTCATTCCTCAGAGCTGGCAGGGTCATAAACGGAACTTTGACCTCGTTGTGCTTGGGTGCCGTCTTCATGATGTCCACCAGCAAGTCCATCGGGCCGGGGGGTCCGTCCGTCGCAATGTTTGATAAAGCCGCCAAGGAGTTCCCCACGAGCGGTGGGCCTTTGCATCCGAGGTGTCATTGGCGTAGGGACGGGGGAGGTGGGGGGGTGTACTCATGTTGTGCACGGCCGTAGTCATATGACCATAGACCCTCGCATCCCTACAATGCCGGGACGGAGCGCGTTGGGTTTTCACCAACCAGGCAGACATTGCTTGCACCAAGCGCGAAACGCCGTGAGGTATTGGGCGAGTCGCATGGAGGGTGAGCTGCATCCTGCTAAGAACCGCCTCTGAGGCGGACTTGCATATGGACGACAGCTTCAATGAGTTAATTTAATTTCTGGTGTGGCGGGGGGGG
>MEHQ01000048.1:1573540-1664799 GCA_008828725.1 Saccharina japonica | reverse complement strand
GGGGGGGGGGGGGAGCACAGGAGATCGGTGTTAACGGAGGGGCGTTGCGTTGGCTTCCTAAGTCCTTCGAGACAAGGGCTTAGACACACCTTATCTGTACTACAAACAAACCTACAACGTCAAGCACCCAACCACCGCACCAATCAAAGCACAACCAATCGACCGGCCAAACCGAACAAAAAAAGCCAACAACCAAATGAAAAGGGAACCGTCCAAGCAACATATATAGATTGAAATCAAACCAACCAATCCCACCCACTGACCCCACCGAACCACCAACCTAATGAAAAACCAACATATCAGGTACCAACAAACGAACCAACCCATTAACCGACCAACCAACAACAACAAAAACTTCCGCACTCACCACGAGTTCGAGCGGGCGGCCCCCCGCTCTCCTTCTTCCCCTCGTCGCGCCGTGCTCCCACTCCCACTTCCTCCTTCACCCCCCCCTCTTTGCCCCCCCCCGCCTCCCCCTCCACCTCCTCACGACACGAAGTTTGCGACGGCTCAAAGCCTGACGGGGGCAGCCAGCGACCCTGCACAAACACCAAAAAAAGAGGAAGCAACAAAAATGGATCGGATTACATCAATTGTTTCTATAAATATTACTATTAATACAACTACTGCAATAAACAGTAGAAGTAGTGGCAGTAGTTGTAGCACCGGCAGATATACATAAAATATTGATAGTACCCATTGTTAGATGAGGGTACACGTTACAGAGATCTAGCTACAGCAGCTGCTATAAAGTTACACCACATAGTAGTTACACCGCGAAATGGCTACACCGCAAATCAGCAGACTGTATAGGGCCTAGCCAGCACACACAACAACTAAAAAGTGCGCCGCCACCATCACCACCATCACCAACACCACCATCAACACCAACACCAACACCAACACCACCATCAACACCAACACCAAAACCATCACCACCACCAACACCCCCACAACCAACACCAACACCACCACCACCCGAATGAAGCCACACCTCGCTATGAATCCCTCTCTGCCCCAACCCAACCTCAAACTCTCACGCCACAGAAGGCTTACTTCAAGGAAGCATAACCCAAACGACATAGATACGCCTCCAAACCCGGCTAACACGCTCCCCCCCCCCCCCCCCCCCCCCCCCCCCCCCCCCCCCCCCCCCCCCCCCCCCCCCCCCCCCCCCCCCCCCCCCAAAGCGTGGTAGTGACCCGAATAAGCGCTGCCACGGTGCACCACCACCGCCAGCAGGTCGTACATCAGGCCACTGCCCCCCTCCCCTCCCCCTGCCCCCCCCTCGCCTCCCCCCCGCTCTTCCTTCTTCGCACCCCCAGCCCCTTTCCAGCCGACGCCGGAGCGCAACTCCACCTCTACCCTTGCAGCGCGGCGGTCATCCTCGGCGGAGGCAGGGGATGGTTCGATGACGTCCCCGGCTTCTTGTTCGGCCTCCTTCCAGGCCTGCGGCACCCACTTCTGGCGGTTTCGACACGTGCCCGGAACTTCGGGATCCCCCGCTAGCGCCGGAACCTGTCGTGCAGCAGTGCAGTAGCAGCAACAGCAGCAGCAGCAGCAGAGCAACAACAGACGCGCGCGTTTTACGTACGTATAACCCTTTTAGCCCTTTTAGCCCTTTTAGCCCTTTTAGACTGGCGACCCACGTTTCTGGGTAAAAATTACTTGGAATTGGTGTAGGGTCGTTTCTGCAGCATCAAAAGGGTGAATTCGGTTTTATCATCAGCAATTTTTCACCCCTCGGGCGGATCAATGCCATCTCAATCAATACCATCTCAATCAATACCATCTCAATCAATGCCATAAGGTTAGTTAGCGCCGTGCCTTACCTGGCTCTCGTCCGAGTTGTCGTTACCATCCCACGCGCGCCCCTCGACGAAAGGTTCCATGTCCAGGGCGAGAGGGTACTTGAACGCTTGCTGGACCTTAACGCGCTCCATCGTCTCGTAGTCGAACTCGAACCTTATAAGGTTGGTTTAAAAAAAAAATGTTGGCGTTGGCGGGGGGCGGGCAGAGAGCCAGAGACGGGGTGGGTGGGGTAAGCATATTTAAGGAGGGGTTTCGAGCGTTGTGACAGGAAGCCGCTAACCAAACGGAGGTACGGAGGAAGGACGAAACTGTGAATAACGGTTTACATGGAAACAACAGGGAAGTAGCGAATAACCAGCTGGAAAATATCAAAATATCGGATGAAGGGACGCAGATTGAAGGGGAAGCGGGAAGGCGGGAAGGCTAGACAGCTGAAGCGTAGACCCGTCGCCATCACCAACGTTTCCCTGTAACACCACCTCCCACCCCCCTCTCCCTGCCGGAAAACGCAAACAGCGTTGGCACTCCGTACCGCCTGTGACCCCACGCAATAAACTACTACCAGGTAAGTTGAACCTTGTACTCTGTACGAAAAACAGCTGTACGACGCATTGAACACCATTTAACACTTGCATGGTAATATTGTACGACGCAATGGTACTGTTGTATGGCATACTGCTGTACACCATACTGTACGACATACTGCACGCTATACTGCTGTGTTGACATACTATACGGCATGATATACTACTGCTGTACGGCATACGGTACACCTCTTGAATGATACGCTGCTGTACGCTATACTGCACGGCCCACACGGCATACTGTGTGTATACCACTCTGTACTGCACGCCATATTGCACCTACCGGTATACTGAACGACATACTGGACAAGATATTGGACGACATACTGGACAACATACTGAATGACACACTGCACACTAGACTGCAGTATGGCACACCGCACACCATAGTATATACTGCACAACGTACGAGACGACATGGACAACATACTGGACCCCTGTTGCACGGCATACTGAACAGTACGCCATACAGCAAACCATACTGTGCGACCTACTGTGCGACCTACTGCCCACCTGTTAAGGCTGAAGATGAGGACGGGCGGGAGGGCTCGGAGCGTCTGGGAGCGAAGCGCGTCCTGCTTCTCCTGGCAGCGGTCACAAAAGTACTTGTTGTCCCCCGACAATCGCTCCGGCCGCGTGTAGCTCAGCAGGCTCGTCACCTAAACCCCGTTGGATAAAAAAGCAAAAACAACAACGAAAAATCAAGCAGGCAAGGGGTTCCATAAACTAGCCAGGCGTGTTTCGTGCTGCTTGCCTTAGGTCCCTTGTCCCGCCCCCCCCAACGAAAAAAAACAGTATTTCCTACTGTAGTTTAAACTATAAAAAAATACAAGGGTTGATAAATGCCAGCTAGGACGGGGGGCGGGTACTCATTTGTTGCTTGCCTTAGTCCTTTGACCATTGACCACGTATCCCTTTCGAGACGGAGCACCAGCTAGGAGGGGGAGGGGGTGTACCAGGTATACGAGTATGACTATATTGAAAAGGTTTGAGTATACTGAAAAGGTTTAGCCTCACCAGGTCCTCCTGTCCCGCCACCTGGAGCAGCACGTCGCGGTATTTCTCCCCCCGTTCGCTCACGTACCCGCACGCCAAGCACTTGACCTGAAAAGGCGGTGAAACGATTAAACCAATCAGCGCGTGTCACAATTCAGTTGATACGTCTTGGCGAGACGATCAAACCAATAGTGTTCGCGGCACGCGTCTGCCGTTGCATATTAGAGAAACGACGTAGACAAAAAAAATCCGCACCACTCGTCTGCCGGTACATACATATTAACAACACGACTACACCAACCATATGCTTGTCAGTCGCGAGTCTACCGTTACATGTTAACAGAAGTGACCAAACCAACCATTGTGCGTCACACGTCAGCCCCCACCTGTTAGCTGTTATGAATAACTATAGAGACATACCAAGGCACACGTTGTACGAGTATCATAGTCTACTACTGTACGTGAAACGTCAGTCAGTACAAGTCAGCTATAGATCGAACTATTCGAGTTAAAGGGGTACATGGTATATGGTACGTACAGTTCTGCTCTCTACTGCAGACCCGACGCTCTCGGCCTGGCTAGCATGGCTAGCTATGACGTCATGACAAGACAGGGCGGCACAAAGCGGTTAAGTGTCCGTGGCTACTACCACCGTCCGCCTCGACCGGGATCGTGCACATCGTCTGCAAAACAAAACAAAAGTAGTTACAGAGAATAAATCACCAAAAAGAGACACCTGGTAGGAGGAAAAACTCAACCAACCATGAGACAAATAGGCCAATCACTACAACTAGAGCAATCAAATGCCGCTAGACAGAAAGACACACGAACAGAAAAAAAAAAACTATCGCACATCCTCCAAGAGAGTAAGCGGAGATACCGGACACAATTGGCCACATCGAACATGATAGGCCAAGCCCGCCTTCCCAGCGCACCTGATTGGCCAGCTCCCCCTCGTACAGCGCGGACACGAGACCAGAGTTGACCTTGGAGAACTTCATGTCCATCTCAAGCCTGTCGATAAGGAGGCGTATCAACTCGTGGGCGTCGTGCTGCACCCTCCCCTCGTCGTTGTTCCACTTGAAACCCCTCTCGGTCAGGTCCTTTTCGCACAACACAGGGGACAAATAGAAATTGAAAAAAAAAGGCAAGAGAGTGAGAGTGGCCGCGCTTTTAGGTACATACAGCTGATCGCAGCTACACCGCTATCATACACCGACAGCAAAATATATACGAAGTATATCTCTGAATGTCTTGAATAAAAAATGAGAGTATGTATGTCATATCACACGTGACGGGCCAACACACACAACCCAAGCCCAAGCCCAATCTCAGCCCAAGTCCAAACCAAAGCCAAACCGAACCGAATCGAATCGAACCGAACCGAACCGAACCGAACAGAACCGAACAGAACCGAACCGAACCGAACCGAACCGAACCGAACCGAACCGAACCGAACCGAACCGAACCGAACCGAACCGAACCGAACCGAACCGAACCGAACCGAACCGAACCGAACCGAACCGAACCGAACCGAACCGAACCGAACCGAACCGAACCGAACCGAACCGAACCGAACCGAACCGAACCGAACCGAACCGAACCGAACCGAACCGAACCGAACCGAACCGAACCGAACCGAACCGAACCGAACCGAACCGAACCGAACCGAACCGAACCGAACCGAACCGAACCGAACCGAACCGAACCGAACCGAACCGAACCGAACCGAACCGAACCGAACCGAACCGAACCGANGCAGGGCAGGGTCATGCTCGCAGGGCAGGGTCATGCTGACATGGTCATGAATCATATCATGTTATTCAGGGCTTTCGCCATGGGTTGCAAGTCGTGTAATGCCATGCGATACGTAGCCCCGTGTCCCGTCATGGGGTTATATGGTATTATGGCTCGCGGGCCATGTCGTGGATCGCGGTCCATGTCATGGGTGACAGAGCTGGGCGGGGACCGCTGACGTCCTCTCTTTATTGTCGACGATGGTTTAGCCCGTTTAGGCAAGCGGCTTGTTAGGACTGCAGTCCCGTTATGGGGACAAGGCACTTGAAATTAGAGTCAGATTTAGGTGTATGTACTGTGCAGTGGTAAAAAGGTTTATCCATGCCTTCATGTCATAGCATACCAGCAATATTGATACAACACGATAATTGAATGCCGTTTTTTTTAAGTCACACTTGTGCATGTTTTCGTCTCCGCAGGGAGTACTTGCGGCTGTGTGTACTCTCGTGCATATGATGTTTCTTGTTTTTTTGCTCGTTACGTGGGTTTTATCGTCAAGGGAAAAAATAGTATTCACGTAGTAAAAAGGACGCTCTGTCGTCAGCGTCTCGTTTTCGTCGTTTGAGTGACTCGATTCGCCCTTTACACTTCGTTTGCACCCACCCCTCCCCCCTCCGTACCCCCCTCCTTACCCTTCCCCTACCCTACCCCAATGCTACTCTAACCCTACCTTATACCACTACTTTACCCTAACCCCACCCTAATGCTACCCTACCCTAATGCTACCCTATCCTAACGCTACCCTATCCTGATGCTACTCTACCCTAACGCTACCCTACCCTAACGCCACCGCACCCTAATGCCACCCTCCCCTAACACTACCCTACCCTAACCCTGCCCTAACGTCACCCTACCCTAACCCTGCCCTAACGTCACTCTACCCTAACCCTGCCCTAACGCTACCCTACCCTAACCCTGCCCTAACGCTACTCTACCCTACCCCGAACCTACCCTCACGCTACCCTACCCTGACGCTAACCTACCCAACCATAACCCTAACCCTAACCCTCCCCGTACAATGTTTTCTTTGGCCGTGATGCAGGTGGTGGGGGCGAGGGCCGAGGAGGTGCTTGGGGAGCGCGCGCGAGATCTGCACGTGCCTCCTGAGGACTGGACGGAGGACCTCTTGGGAAGGCACGATGACTTCGTGTCGGAGCTTGACGCCATGCGGGAGAGGGTGGCGCAGATCGTCGAAAAGGTTCACAAGCGCGAGGACCTTGTGAAGGTGAGTCAGACGCGGGAAAGGGGTAGGCGGGGTTTGCGGGAAGGGGGAGGGGCGGAGTTGGGGTCGGGGAGGGGGGGCGGGGGGGGGGGTACTCATGTTGTGCACGGCCGTAGTCATATGACCATAGACCCTCGCATCCCTACAATGCCGGGACGGAGCGCGTTGGGTTTTCACCAACCAGGCAGACATTGCTTGCACCAAGCGCGAAACGCCGTGAGGTATTGGGCGAGTCGCATGGAGGGTGAGCTGCATCCTGCTAAGAACCGCCTCTGAGGCGGACTTGCATATGGACGACAGCTTCTATGAGTTAATTTAATTTCTGATGTGGCCACTTCCGGAGACAGCAATGGGTTTTACTATGTAACTGCCTCGCGGAYGCCTTACCATATTAACACTACGTGAAACGACCATTCCCCTTGTGCGGAACAAAGGTTCTCCACCCCGCACAAATGATCTACTCGACCGCCAGCTTTGGTGACCGCCAAAAAAAAATAACAAAAAAAAACGGCACCCTGGTTGTCTAGCTCACGCAGCGAGTGGCGTGTTTTACAGCGTCGTTGCCAACCGACGCCAACCCAACCTATAAATATAGGGGGGGGGGGTTCTGCGAACCCACGGCTACTACATTTTTGTTTGGCTTGATTTTGGGTTGGCTCGCTTCGGGTTGACTTGTTGTGGTTGGGATTATGTGTGGTCTAGTTTGCTTTGCGTTCTAATGGTCCGGTTTTGTTTAGTGTGGGTTGGATTCGGTTGGATTGGAGTATACGCTGCGTTTTCAATTGTTATGTACTACTGTGCTAGTTTGACTGAATTTGGCTGGACCGGACTGCGCTGGACCATGTTGCCGCTGACTCATCCTTGCGTGGGTTTGGGCTCGTTTTTCCTGCTACTGTTGCCGCTGCTGATCCTGCTGCTGATGGTGTTGTTGTTGTTGCTGCTGTTTTTTTTTGCTGTCTGTTGTGTCTTGTGCGTTTTTTTTGTCTCACGACACAGAAACGGGAGTACATCGATTCGGTGAAGGTCGACTACCGCGCGCGGGGCGGTTCCGGCGTTATCTCGCAGGTGAGCATGATGGAAGCAGTGCGCAAAGCCTTACCTTACAGCTGTTCTTGCGCAGCACAGCAGTGCCATCCGTCCCACTTCGGCCCCTCCCAAGTAGAGCATGGAGGGGGTGCGGTGCTGGTCATGGTTTGAGGCTTAGAAACGGGACGGGACGGGGGGTGCGGAAGACAATTTTTTGTTTTTCGTTGGTAGGTGTACGGGACAGGGCGATAGGCTATTGTAGAGGTTGGACGCGGGCGGGGATGGGCCCCTAACTTCTCGCTCTGGGGCAGGCGGCGTCCTGGAGATGCTAGAGGTGTCTTGGAGATGCTGGGCGATTGCGTTCGGTGTTGGTTTATTTGGTGTGGTTCGGTTTTTGTGTTCCTTTCCTTTCATTATCTTTCCTTTCCTTTGGCGTTTGTGGGTGGTGCGTCTACCGCTCTACTCTTCGGCTGTGTCACCGGCGTGAGTTTGGGTTGTCTCTTGAAGCTCATATTGGAGAGGGGTGGGCGTGGGGTAGGTGTGGATGCGTGCGTGCGTGCGTGCGTGGTGGGCTCGCCGCTTTGGCTTTCTGCTCGGTCTGGGTTCTTCGTCGGTATTTGTCGGTCTGCGTCCCCGTCGGTACTTGCTTTTCTGTTCGGAAAGACTGTGAGTTGGGTGGCGAAGTTAGCCAACTAGTTGATAGTTGGGTGGCGAAGTAAGCCAGCTAGTTATTTCAGTTGGGTGGCGAAGTAAGCCAACAATGTATTTATTGGGTGGCGAAGTAAGCCAATTATGTTTTAGTTGGGTGGCGAAGTAAGCCGATCAAGTGTTAGTTGGTTGGCGAAGTAAACCAGTTACCTGGTAGTTATTAGTTGGGTGGCGAAGTAAGCCAACTGGTTATTAGTTGGGGGCGAATTAAGCCAACTAGTTATTTTAGTTGGGTGGCGGAGAGGGCCAACTAACCGCCTCAGTTTCTATCAATACATACATATTTATATACACGTCGAACCATAAAAAAAAGACACATCGCCCGACAAAACGCGCCGCTCAAATACAAAGACGAAGATATCCGTCAAATGCCCCCACGCAACTAGCTGTATTACGTAGCCAACTAATGCAATACCAACTAGTAACTAGTCGACGACTTAAGTAGTCGTTCAGCTCACAGCCCTACTGTTCGGTCTGTGTCTCCGCCGGTACAGGCTAAAGTCATCGACGGCATCAACAAGGAGCTCAAGAAGCTTCCTCTGGTCACGAGCGCTTTGAGGAGGGAGCTCCGGGAATGGCAGGAGAATGAGGGTTTCCCATTCCGGTGGGTGGCGTCTTTCTTCTCTCTCTCTCTCTCTCTCTCTCTCTCTCTCTCTCTCTCTCTCTCTCTCTCTCTCTCTCTCTCTCTCTCTCTTTCCCTCTCTCCCTCTCTCTCTCTCTCTCTCTCTCTCTCTCTCGAAGACGCCCGTTTCTTCGATGTGCTTTCTTTTTTTCTTTTTTTTTTCCACCCTGTCTCACCCCGTTGTCAGTACTGCTAGGAGGGGTTCGCCCCTGCCCGCGGTTTCGAACTACTCTTATGTATAATATGTACGTACGGTTCTCCGCTAGATATCCTCGTAATACCGCCAAACTACTAGGGCACCTATCCCAAATAAGATCGAACAAAACAGAACCGGAATATTACAAAAAGAGCACTTAGGCTCAGGCCGACCCAGGTGGCTGAGGCCGTTAATTATTCTTTTCATTATGGTCTCGGAGAATGGGTCCATTAAAGCAGCCGGACGGGAGCTTTCTACACTGGAGTTTTATTTTTTCCACAATGATAAATACAAGCACGGCACCTCTCCCGCCCCGGAATTTCTTGGAACATTTTTACCTCTATAATCTCCTAGCTGCTCCACCCCCTTGAGCTCTTTCTTGTAAGGAGAGGACCTAGTGATCTGGTGTTTTTTATTCTTGGGCCGGAGCCTATCTTCAGTAGGATAATATGAGCCCCGATGCTTACATATCATGAACTAAACTATCAGGCGGTTGAGCTCGCCACACGCACGCGTCCGAAACCGAACCAAGCTAAAAACCAACAGCCCACCTCCGTCGACACTGTACGAGCGTCCAGCAGCTGCAGCCTCGCGAACAGCCTCTGTAGCTCGAGCGGGATCATCTTTGCGCTCTTCGCCTTCGTGCCCTTCTTCTTCTTCCCCGCCACAATACTGCCGTCACCGCCGCCGTCCTCCAACCCCGCTGCACCTCTACCGTCCCTGCTACTCCAAAAAAGACATCAAGGGTTGTGCGGATGGGGGTGGGGTTGGAAGTGGGAGAGGGGTGGGTAGGGGTGGAGGGGGGGTAGGGGGGGGGGGCGTACTCATTTGTTGCATGCCTTGACCCTTTGATCAGAATAGACCGCGCACCCCTTTCGAGACGGAGTTGTGGGGGGAGGGTAGAACAAGAAGAAAAATATATATGGACGAGTATCATACGTGTTTGTGTGTGTGTGTTTTTCATTTTTTTCATCTATCTGTGACTTTCACCAGCGCCAAAGCACACAGTATACGGTATACCTTATAATTTATTACAAATAGCCACGAGCGCGAGTGGATTCCTAGCGAGATAAGGCATGCCCGATCTAATCGTATTACAATCATAATCACAGAGTGGGGGGGTCACGGTTTAAGACCTATCGGTTTAAGACACGTTTTTGTTCGTATTTTGACTCCCAAGGGTGCTACAGGCGGGACAGGGAGTCGGGGAGCACCGCCATCGGGCGGTCATCCGGAACGGAACGTCCCCGGGTGGCGAGCGTTCGGAGCATGTACTTGCCCCCAGCGTGTCGACGGTTTTGGAACTGGTTCGCCGTAGCGTAATGAACCAGTACCCCGGGCTCATGCCCACGCTTTTTCCAGGTGTTTTGGCCACGGTGCCCACTCCTTTTGTCTCTATTGATGCCATGTGGTTGTCTTTCCAGACCATGGCAACTAATCGAACTCCCGCTATAAGCGGAGATTAAAAAAATATCTCCGGTTATAGCGGGAATTCGATTAGTTGCCATGGTCTGGAAAGACAACCACATGGCATCAATAGAGACAAAAGGGGTGGGCACCGTGGCCAAAACACCCGGGAAAAGCGTGGGCATGAGCCCGGGGTACTGGTTCATTACACTACGGCGAACCAGTTCCAAAACCGTCGCACAATTCGGACAATAATAACCCGAACGCTCGCCACCCGGGGACGTTCCGTTCCGGATGACCGCCCGATGGCGGTGCTCCCCGATTCCCTGTCCCGCCTGTAGCACCCTCGGGAGTCAAAACACGAATAAAATTACTTGTTTAAGAAAAGAGCCCAAACGGCTTGGAACGGGCAGACTAAACGCTATTGGTAAAACAATGCCGCGCGCGATCGCTTCATCACGCCAAGCTTTGTCCAATATGAGTTTAGAGGGTAAATTCGACCTCAAAAGCACATGTTTTTCTGTTTATTCTTCAAATAGTACCTATATGCTGGTTCAAGAAAAGTTGGGGGTTCAAGAGAGAGGTCCAACAGGCCTGACACACTCCTCCCTTAGCATGCGATGCGGGACACCCTTTCACTCAGTTGCCGCCTCATCTACGGCTGCTGTACGGCATTTTAGGGGCTTCCACTCCTCTTTAGAGACATTATTATACCGGGGATAGGGGATGCCCAAAAGTTACGACAGAAAATCTAATTACACGGGTACCTAGTACATCACGAATCCCACACGAACACTACAAGTAACACATAGAACAAACATTCTACGCAGCTCGCAAAGTTGAGTATCTACTATTCAATCGGTTGAACTCACAGCTGACGTATTTATAATAATTTTATTTAGTTACACACGGCGGACTTTTCATTACGGGAGGGAGGTTACGCGTAACGCCGTAACCGCCATCCCTGCTTTCACTCACGTTGCCGCCTCATCGCCATCATCGTCGTAGCCAGACAGAGGCCCATCGAACCCAGGGTCCTCGCTGTGCTCCAACGCCCACTCTATCGCCGACTCGAGACTCTTGTTCTTCGTGTTCAGGGCCGCGCGTCGCGCACCCTGGCAAATCAGCGAAAACAACACCAATCAACAGGCGTCAGAGATTTGGTTACACTGACTGGACGTGGAAGTGTGGAGTGGAGGGCTTAAAGCTTTATTTTTACCCACCCGCCGGAGGATTAAAAAAAAAAAAAAGTTAAACTGACAGTTACAGAAATTTCGTGCGGGCGGCAGAGAAAACGGGCCGCACTGACGAATCAGTTCGCTTCACTTTATAGGTTTGAACGACGTTTTTGTCAGGTCGCTTTAATTTTTGGGGGGAAAAGTTTTAAGAGCGACGGCGATTTCGATGCCAGTGCTTTTTGTGGGTCGCGACGGACCCCGTGGGTACCAAAGGTGCACCTTGGTCACATCTATGCACCGTGGAACGTGCCGCTGCTGCTGCTGCTGCTGCTGCTGTTGTTGCCAAGCTATCACCAACTCATCGCCAAACTCCATTCGGTGGCGACCAGGACAGGCAGGCAGGCAGGCTCCAACGACTCCAAAGTGAAATAATACTCCAGGAACAACAAAAACAAGAATAGTACGGACACATGATAGCGGAAGCTGAAGCAAATATTACGCCTCAGACAAGGAACAAAAAAAAGTGAAACCAGCGTATGATACGAACAAGTGTAAACTGATGATGCATATATTAATAATAAGGGCACCTAGGACTAGAATAAGGGCGCCGCACCTGAAGCGAGAACATGCCAACAAGCTGTTTCACGATGTCGGGGTCCGGCTGCATCCTTCCCTCCGCCTCCTGTTTCTTCAGCCTCGCCCGGTCTTTCGCCAGTCTGCCCCCACCCAGAGACCCGATCCCGACCCCCACCCCCACCAACAAACAAAAAGTTAAAACAGCGACAGGTTAGTGACAATTCAACAAAAAGTGGGGGATAATACAGTAGACACAGTAGAGGTGTACCCTTTCTACGAAAAACCCGGGTACTCGCGAGTACTACCCGTCCCGCCGATACTCGACGCTGGTAGGAGCAGCACTCAATACTCGCCGCGTATCCGAGCCCCGGGTATTGGCGGGTACCGGGGTACCGGGTACCCGGATACCCGGTAGCACAGCAGTGAAGCGTTTCGGACCGTTTCGAAACGCTTTGAAACGTTTCGAAGATAGGGAGTTCGCCAAACTATGCAAGGCGTACGAACCGTCGCGAAGCATGCGAACCGTTGCAAAACATTGCGAGCCGTTTGTAAAGCGTGTGCTACCTGGCCTTGGCTTTCTCCCGGTCCTGCTCTCGCTCTGCCTCGTACTTGTCGCCTCCCAGCTCCTTGGGGTCGACCGCGTACAGCCCGTGCCGGAGCTCCGGCGTCATGTAAATAGTCTTCAACAAAAACGCAGGAGGGAGTTCCACAAAATAGCAGCAGCAGCAGCAAAGACAAAAAGAAATGGTTGCGAAGACGAGATGGGGGTGCGATTAGTATCATCCCTGTCAGAAGGACAGCGAAAACAGCAACAACAAAACAACAAAGGCGCGGTATGTATGTACGAGATGGGGGTTTCACTAGCATTATCACCATCAGAAACACGACGAAAACAACGAAAACGACGAGCACGACGACGATTACGAGGACAACAACAACAACAACAACAACAACAAAAACAATGGTCCGTAGACGAGACGGCTACATCGGGGGATGCAGGGGCAGTCATTTCTGCCAAACAGCATACTATTAATAGTAGCAAAATCTACATCATGTTGCCGGGTGGGAGCCGTGCGATCTCCAGTATCTAAGGGCCAGCAACGAAAAAACTCGCAGATGAACCGCACGAGGTAACAGGACTATACTAGTGATGATGAACCGTTACCATATATAGGGGATAGGGCTTGGTATCACATACTACAGTACGAGTAGTCATTATGAATACGAGTAGTAGAGTATTATTATATCATTATGATGCCCGTAGCCTACCGGCTAAAAGCAGTATGCAGTCAAGTAGTATCAATGGTCGTTGTGCCGCACAAGCTGGAACTACGAACTGCAGTGCAAACTGAAACGACAATGGCACAAGTAGTTGCGCTGCAATGGCTGGAACAACTCAAACTGGCGCAAGCTGCTTGTACGAGAAAAGTGCAACATGCGCACCAAAGTCATCGCCTTCCTCTCTACTTTCGCGCAAGTACATACCATACGAAGTATACCAGGTATACCAACATTCCCCACATCGGACAGATCATCTACAGATAGATCATCGATCCCCACTCGATGATCTAGGTCTTTCAGGGCAGATACAGTCCTGGTCTGTGTGATCTGTGTGATCTGTGTGATCTGTGTGATCTGTATGATCTGTATGATCTGTATGATCTGTATGATCTAGCTCATGTAGCCGGGTGGGAGCCGTCAAGGCTGCATCATCTACAGTAGTAAGACATGTTTCCTGGCTTCGATCTGTACAATACAGATCCTGCACAACATCTACCTCATAACGGCAGGGTAGGATCTAGATGATGTGTAGATAGATAGATATCTACTGTAGATCATCTGTGTGTCCAACGTGTGCATTTTTCCGTGAACGTAGTATGGAATACCTGGTACTGATGTTGCCGGCATCATGGATGCTATGTTACCGCTGCTGTCTCAGAACTCAGCGTGCAAACTACTACAGACAGCAGTTTCTGACACGAAATATGATATTACATGATATACACGAGCATCTAGTTTTTTTTTTCAATTAATACGGGAGAGCATAGTAAACACTAGTAAACACTAGTAAATAGGACCTACCGTACACACTATTCCCTTTTCTTACCAACAATATTTCAATATTTGGCCCTATTTACTAGTACACACGAAAACGTATATATTTCCCATTTTTTACCAACAATATTTCAATATTTGGCCCTATTTACTAGTATTTACTATGGTCCCCCGTAATAAAATTGAAAGGCACCTTAGACCTTACAGTAGCTGTAAGATCGAAAAATAAAATAGATTGGAAACTCATCTTGCAAGCTGCGTGTGATACTGCTGTGATACAGTACTTCAATCGCGGGTGCTATGCATAGAGGGGTGTAGTTCTTACGTTCTTAGTATAGGCGTAGAGACACCGGTGTGCTAACTGCTGTGGTAACACATTACCGGAAAACGAGAAAGCTGCCTCTGTCTGCACGCCTGCACATGCGAAATTGCGAATAAAAAATGAATTTACGCAACTATGAAACTACTCGTACTGCTGCTGTACTGCTGTATTTATCAGACAAACAATTACCTGGCTACTATTAATAGTACTGCTGTATCTGTGGTAACATGTACCCGGCGGGTCTAATGTGATCATCAGACCATCATTGGAATAGAGAATGGGGAACTATTGTTGGATGTGAAGTATAGGTATGACAGCAAGCTTAAGCTTGCAACGATGACTTTTGAGGAACTTTTTATCTTAGTGCTGACGAGGGTGCTTTTTTTTAAGGGACCTTGAAAATTTGAAAAATAAACCTTACTACATTTGTCTCCGCCACTTCGGAGGCCAACCTTGACACTTCCGTGGCCTCTCAGCCTACTCTCAGCCTACTCTCAGCTCTTAATTGCCGACGGAAAAACTAGTTTTTCGGGATCGGTCCTGGAATTAGGTTTCTTCTTTGTTTTTTCGATTCATTTTTTCGATTCATCCAAAAAAAAAGAGTGGTGTTTTCGATTCATTTCTTCTACGATCCATCCAAAAAAAAAAGTTGTGGTTTGCGCACACAGCAGCAGAATCACATGCGCGGCCGGCGATAACTCGCCTTACACGGAACGAGATGCAGCAGTGGCACCAAATCTCCGAGGCTGTATGATTCATTGCTCTCAGAGCGGTGGTTGCCAAGGCTGAGAAACGCTGATCAACTGCTGTGTCTGGACCTCTCGCCCGCAATGCGACAGCCTCACCAAAAATCTGTTTGTTTATCTCAAACTTTTTGTTTGTTTTCGAGTTAGCCGTACTTACTCAGGATCGGTCCTGGAATTATGTTTGTGTTCTTTTTTTCTTCGATTTAATCATCCAAAAACAAAGTGGTGATTTGCGCACGCAGCAGCATCTGCGGCCGATGATAACTCGCCTAAGACGGAACGAGATGGTTTTCTCCCTGCACGCACGAGCTCTTGGCATTTGCAAGTCGCACTGCACCAATTCAACAACGTCTTCCATCTGCTTACACTGCTGCTGTCGTCTGATCTAATTTCTTGAGCGAGCGTAGCGAGCGGCGTACACCTGCCCGCGGAGCACGGGCTTGTATAAACTACAAATTACAAGGTATCATATGTAAATCATTACGAAAATATATGCCCCATCGTGGGTGGTGCAGTACTTGAAGAAAAAAGGAAAAAAAAACGTAGGGAATGTATCCTTTGTTTCCTGTTACTGCCACTTGAATCCTGGGATGTGGTGTCTGGTGTAATATCTGCACCTGGTATCATACATAGGATCATAGGTAGTCGTGATAACCAAGCATTCGAAATACACAATCGACGTGCAGGGCTACTATAAATAACCCTTATGTATTTACAGCAGTAATAACTAGGCCTATCTGCGTATGGGAACCTTCACGGGAACAGGAGTAAGTGGAATACATCTACGATCGCGCCATCTAGGTAACAGTACGAGTATATAGTTTTAAGAGAAAAAAATCACACGTCGGGCAGATCATCTACAGATATATCATATATTCATAGATCATCTACCGATAGATCATATAGATCATCTACAGATATATAATCTAGATCCTCACCTGCCGTTCTGATGTGCTGCGCAGGATCTGTATACTCGTGGTACAGATCCAACCCAGGAAACGTGTAGGGATCCCACCGGGCAACGTGAGCTACATCATACAGATCATACAGATCATACAGATCAGGCATATCTATGATCTGAAATATCTGAATCATCAAGTAGGAATGATCAATATCATCTGTCGGAGGTGTAACACAATGATATTACAGCGGTAACTACATCGGGAACAATGAACAGACTACGAGTATGCATGGTAACAAAACAAGTACAAGTACTCGGTATATTACTATACTCGAAGTACATGTACATATATACCAGTTATGTACTTCGGGACTTCAGACGGGGGGGGGGAAGAAGTGTCGACAGAGAGGTGGTACGAGACACGCTAGAGTAAACTGCACACGCTACGAGAGTAACCTGCACGCCTCTGCACGCTGCAACCTTTGACGAATACTTACAGCTGCACAGCTGCAGTACAAAGGCAACGCTTCAAAGTTTCATACTGCTGTGTGCACTTGTACATGGTACCTGGTGCACCTGGTAAATGAAGCGTAACGCGTACCGGTTCTCCAGTAAAACACTAGTGCTTGCTGTCCTGTGCAATGCTTCGATGGTGCCTACGACGCTGCCTACGATAATTCATGAATACTGCTGCTACGAGTATGTGTGAGGTTTGAAGCTTTGCCGCTGCCCAATCAGTGAAGACGTTGATACTGTCGCTGGTCACGCTTGATGTTTTCGGCGCGGCCTGCGCCTGTCTCCCGTTTCGCCTCAATGGGGCACTAACTGCCAATGAATTGGGCATGGCATTGGTCCAACGTGGAAATGTGGCGACGGGGCGATGACGAGAATATGATAGGTAAATACAACGGGGCAAAGAGGCAACAACAGCATAGATTAGGTTACAGATAAACGAGTGGTCACCTGCAGAAGGGCGTTGAGATAACATGTGGCTCCTTGGTTGTCAAGCCCGACGAAGCCGCCCTCCGACCTCCCCAACACGCCATCTTCGCCCTGTCAAGCGCATCAATACAAGAGTGGCAATACAAGAGGTGGAGTGTCAGTGTGTCAACACAGCAGTCAATGCAAGCAAAAGAGGACAACACGTCAACTAACTTTATTTATTTATTTATTTTGCATCCCTTTTATTATCTTCGCCCTTCTTTTCTCTCTCCGTCCTATATATTAATAGGCGTAACTCAGATCTGGGGTCACAAAGTAGGCTCTTCTCCCTCCCCCCCCAGTACGGTTCGTGCCTTGCATTTTTATCGCGAGAAGACTTCCGCCCTTTCTTCTCTGGTCGACTTGCATCGAATTGTGCTATATATGAGGACTATTAATAGCTCGATTACGTATCATATGTACGGGGGGTTGACTGACACACCCGTACGACACAAGCAAACAGAGCAAAAATGTCGTATTACGACTACAAGCTGTGTAAAGCCAATTGTTATGCAGTCGGATTTGGAGTCAGTTGAAAACGTCGCTTTCAGCTCGTTTGCACGAGCTTTTGCCCCGAATTTTTGCGAAATTGGCACTTTTCTCGCCGCATAATGGGTCCGACTTTTTTTCCGAAATCTGTTCATCTAGAGCAGTTTCCCGCTTCTCCAGGAGCCCAGTTGCAGGAAATCATTGCCAGCACTTTTGTATCCAGCTGGGCCAAGTACGATTACTATCCCCGATCGTATCGATATACATATATTGATCTTGGAGATTTGCGATTTGCGATGCGATAGGACTGGAGAGGGGCATGCGAGAGTGAGAGCCTACGCGTGAAACATACGGACATACCGACCCGTCTTGCGAACTATCTCATGCGACGCTCAATACCATCGTATTGGGTTCGTGTAGAGTAGTATTAGTCGTGAATATCTGGTATCGTACGTAGTTGAAAAATAGTTCAACAGGTTCGTGGTTGTTAGCGCAGCAAAATGCTGCTACAACTCGTACAGGTATTATATATTACTGCTGTAAGCAGATCTACATGAACCGAGAGGCAAAGGGGCAAAGAGGCAAACAAGAGTGTCGCCCGCGCGGCTTCACAAGTTCAAACATTCAAACCTGATTGAATACTGCAATGAAGTACTCGTACCTACATAGATGATTGATGGTGCAGCAGTATCATATCACACCAATATATGATACGTCGTACCTATACCAAGTACCACACGTCTATCAGGTAGGTACCTGGTACAAGCAGTACGTACAGCAGTACAGCAGTATGCCGTTGTTGCTGGTTGTTGGTCTCGTTGTGGCTGTCCCCACGCCATGCTTAAGACCAGGTACGCAGCAGTAAATGCTGTACTCGTAGTGCTGCGCTGTGTTACGGGGGGCCATAGTAAACACTAGTAAATAGGACCTACGGTAGACACACAGAACCATCTATTTCTCTTTCTACTATTAATATTAATGCTAAACTAATAACAATATTTGGTCCTATTTACTATTTACTCAGGTTGTCCGTAATAATACTCGCATATTATTAATAGTAGTATTAATAGTTGATGAGTGTCAGAGTCTAGAAGTGGTTACGCGAAAACGGCACACCGAGTCTATCAAACTCAGACAGATCATAGCCTGCAGAATGTACGTGCAGATTGGTACATACCTGGTATGTAAACACAAGTACAGCAGTACACAGAAAAACAACACCAAACGTATTCAGCGATTGCACGCGTGCCAGCACATGTTTCATAGAATACCAGGATGCAGGCCAGTGCCGCGACCTACAGATTCAATGTGAGATTGCCCTCGGATGGACAGGTCCTGAAATGTGAAAGCAGCAGTACGAGTACATCGTATACAGCAGTACGAGTAACATACCAGGTATGTCACCACCTTGTATATACGTTTTATAAAGCAGCGCATAAACTTGTGCAAAATTATTGGTCGGGTCAAGTCGGGTTGGCGTTTCGGCCGGCCGGATTTGAAAAAAGAAAAAAGAAACCGCCATCGAAACACGCCGCGGAGCCGCGCGACCGCCCCTACGCCCCTACCGACCGACGTCGAGCCCGAATAGGGCTGCTGCTGTACATAGGCTGTAGGGCTTCATAGGGTTAGGGTTGGGGTCGGGTCGGGTTGGGTCTGGGCCGGCGTGCCAAACATGAATTTACTACGGGAGCGTGTTCCGTGAGCTTATGTACAAGGGGATGTTGTACATAAGGCATACGGGGATACCCACCCAGATGTCATGATAACTGATAACGAGGCAACGCCAGGCGAGAGCTGATATGACGAGTTTTGGGTTTTATTTTACAGGGGGTGTCCCGAGTCCCGCTCTATGACAGAAAGCGGCGTGCCGCATCCAACCAAAGGGCTGAGTAGAGGGGCTACTGGGATGTAGCAGTATGATTCTCGTGTATCCATGAAGTAGCGTGCTAAACCGATTGCAAACAAGGCTGCGTCGCACACACGAGCATCGCTATGGGCATGCATGCGTTCACGAAACGCTGAATATGCAGGACTTCGAATACAACAACAGCAGCAGTATCAGGTCAGACTTGAAGAGTACACTCTCTGGCCTATAGCCTAGTGTCTGCTGTCTGCTGCTGTTGCTGCTGCTGCTGCTGCTGCTGTGCGGCAATGATAGCGGCGAGATATTAGCAACAGACAAAAAGCTACAAAAGTTTCGTTTCTCTGCAAGCGAAGAAAAGCTGCACTGCTGCGGCGCCGTGGATATCGCCCTCGCCTGCGCCGAGCAATGCGACCGTCCAGACAATATAATCACCTTAGAACGTTTGCCTCCCGTAGCTGGGTCTTGAATTTCCTCAAACATGTTCTTGAACGCGCCGAGATGTGCCATACCAGGTGCTTTTGATTTGCTTTGCTTTGCCTGCTTGATCCGCCCAGCCCAGGGAGAGCCAGGGGCCTCAATTCGGTAGCAGACCGCGGGCGCCGGCCGTTCCCCTGGATCGCCAAGCTTTGCGCACGCTCTTCGCTACGCTATGCAGGGATATCTGCACAGCATCTATGTACGTGCTCGTGGCTGCGGGAAAGAGTAGTTGTGGAGGGAGGATTGCGATTTTGCGGGCAGGCCTTTTGTATCATGTTGAATGGCGGGAATTCGGCGGGGCTGGCTTTCTCTTGGCCCCTCCTATCAAATGATCCAAGAATCAAGATTCAAAATTGAAACCGCCGTTTTTCCGTTTCTGAAGTATGTACGTACTCGTATGAAACACCATTTTATCCTCAAACATAAGAAACGTTTTATTTTTATATTAATATTAAAACGTTCCTTACATTTTCGAACAGTGTGGTATGAAGTTTGAAGGACAGTTTGAACACAAGTCGAACCGGTGAAAAAATAGTCGTACTTTGCGGGACGTGCGACGTGCGACAGCAGAGTGCGACAGTGTAGTAGTTGTGCCTCCATATTTCAGCTATCCAGCGGGTTGGACGCCCAGTCCAGTGGCGGGGGACGGACCTGCAACAAGCAACACGTGACCTAACCATTCGAAGCCACTGCTGCTGTGAACCCCTGCCATTTATTCGCGACACTTCCGCTCGAATTGCCAAAAAGTTTTGCCTGCCTCTGCTCGGATCCAACGCCTGCAGTGACTGGTTCCACTCCCGATCCTCCTTCTTCTCAGCGCTGGTCAGCTCTCGGCTTGTGAGACTGCCCCTCTGTACGCTCGCGGGCTCCTGGTCTGGTGCACACGGTGAGCAAGAGGCACAACGAGAAATTCTCGGATCCACGATGAGCGGTAGAAAGCACGTACGTGTTACACGAAGCTCAAATGGTTTGAAAATCCCTGCATCCCTGATGTCTGCGAGCCCGATGATACGGTCACATCCTATGCACGTCCAGCGTCATAGATAGCGATCTTCTATGTAAGCCCTCTCTTATACGTGTATACATGCCCGAGCCATGGCGGCCTTTCTGGCGGTACCGGTCCGCTAAAGGGTAGCAGCACAAGACAAGTAGCACGAGTGATGCCCAAGCCACAGCGACCGTTTTCTGGATGTATATGGTACCATACCGGTCTGCCATGTGATATACGAAAAGACGGTATGCCAGACGTACAAGAGACGTCACTTGTTTTGGCTGGACGGACACAGCCAGCCGTGGTATACAGATGAGGATGTGATACGTGTGCACAACAAGCTTGGTGTGTACGACGCGCTCTCCCTCTCACGCAGAGCGGTGCAGAGAGAGGGAGAAGGTGGCGCGCGGCGGGACAAGTGACGGATCTGTCCACTTTCTTTCGCCTCGAGCTAAAGGGTCGATCTTATTAACTGCTGTAAAATGCTGCTCGACAACCTGCTTTTATTTGTGTTTGATTGAGTACGTATACGTTCTGTACTACTCTGTAGACAGAGTAGACTACCAGATATGCGTACTACGTGTGATAACCTGCCTGCGGTGCGTGATCTGTGTATTTCTTGAGTGCATTTTTCTCCCGCTCAACCGCCGCAGGCAGAAAAGACTTACCGGTATGCCGGTATGTACGTGCAGCGTATCACAGTTGATCCTCGTGCGTACTCGAAATGCTTGTGCATTGTAGGCAACGACAACGAGCGCGTTATTCGTAAAGCCACCTCAAGGGATACCGATCGCTGTCACCCATGCTTCAGACGGTCTCCGCCAACATACGCATCAAATCATATCACATCATATCATAATATCCACACCCATACGGTACGACAACTAATCGTATTGTGTAGGTACTGCTCTGCTGTGCATGACACCTGACCTGCTTTTTTTGCCTACGAGTATATACCTCTGGTGTGAATAAACGGTCAACAATGGGTACACACAAATCTAAACTTGTGCCCGATCCCTGATCACATCTGACGGCGTTTTGAAGGAAAGGGACGGACGACCAGTCAGTCAAGTGCCAGCTGGCCAGCTGCCTATAGTCTCCTCTAAGATGAGCGATGTGAAGGACAACACGGACGAGAAAAACTCCCCCCGCGAACCAGAAAGGGGAGAGGGGAAGTTCGTGTTTCCAGGCGGCGCTGTTTACGGTGAGCAGCAGTACTGTACACTATCATCACTATCATAGAGTAGTACAGTAAAGTACAGTATTTCCTACAGGTATCTTACGCCAAAGTAAGCACTGACAATCGCTTCCCCCTTCGTACGTATGTATACACACAATTACGGAGGACCTGTGGTAAATAGGACCAAGTGTTTTTAGTAAAAATAGGTAAGTAAATATATAGTGTTTTTGTGTTCACCGTAGGTTTTATTTACTATGGTCCCCCGTACTATTGATACTGCTGTTGTAGTAGTATTGCGGTATACCACTTTGTTCGAAACACACGAATGCCTAACCGGTCCTTACATTTCCGGAGAAAGTGGTACATACAGTAGGAGCAGAGTCCGGTTATCTACGTGGGCTCTACGTCGTACTGTACAAGATGTAGGCTATTAATGGGCTTCTCGTACTACTATACTGTACCAGGTAGGCCGGAAAAACACCAGGCAAGGAATAGTGTTTCTCAGGTTTTGACATGAGGAAAATCGGTCATCATTCAAAAGCGTTTTCATGGTGGTCGTGAGATTCGAACTCACGACCACTACAACCCATGTCCTGCCGTCGACGCCGTTTGTTAAGGCATTAGTCCGTTGGGCTACTGGTAAAAGGTTAACCAAGCACCCACCCAATCCAACCCTTATAACACCAACCATCCGTCCAACCTAAGCCTTCCAACACCTAGAGGCTCGATGTGGAAGTGAAGGTGGGGGTTTCCCCTTTGCAGGATGGCGTTCACCCTCAAGCATTGCTTTCGCGGAGAAGATATTGCGTCACAATCCAACCAGCTTCCTGTACTGCCGTGTGCTTTGCTTGTCTACCACCCGTCCAATCCTCCTCATCTCTCCAGAATGAAGCTGCGTTCAACCCCAATAACGCTGGTCTACTTCTATTGTATCCCCCAGTCAAACATGCCTTCCATAGGATACGTTGAGATTGAATCCCCACTTCACAAAACCCCAGATTTCCTGCGTTCGATCTTCCACATATATGATCATGGCGGAGATATATACAAGCAGTGCGTGCAGACAGTTGTGTCTACGATTATTAGGACTAGACAGGAAGGTAATACACTGACAATTGAGATGCTCTATAACCGTTCTCACATCAGAATAAAACGGTAACTATTTGTATGTGCAGATGAGAATAGCTGAAACCACACTAAAAGAGTGTATGAGCAGGTGGCAGTGCCAGGTGTAGATAGGATACTTACTAACACCAAGGCATATATACGAAGTATTGACATTTAGATAGGAGTGTACCGACCTGTTCGAACAACTTGTCGGGGTGTTGCATCTTCTTTCCTTGTTTTGCAGAAGGAGACTATGACACATCGTGCATCTTGTTTATTCGTTGTGCACAAGGAGACTGCATCGTGCGTACGTACGTATCCTTGCTTTAGTTTGTGGAGGAAGGAGGTTACACCGTGCATGTTAATTTCGTTTGTTTTGCTTGTTTTACGTACTTGTTTTGTTTGTTTCGTGGTTATGCAGAAGGAGATTGCATGGTGCATCATTCTTCCTCAGCTGTGTAATGTTTTCGCAGAATGATATTGCATCGTGCGTCTTAGTTGCTTGTTTAACTTGTTATGTTATTGTGCAAAACGATATTACATCGTGCCTTTTTATTATGTTTGCTTGTTTTGCTTGTTTTGAGGTTGTGCAGGTAGGAGATTACTTCGTGCCTTTTCTTTTTCGGTTACCCTTCGTTTTGCAGAATGAAATTTCATCGCTCATCGTCGCTTTGCTCGTTTTACTTGTCACGCTTGTTTTGTGATTGTGCCTGCAGAAGGAGACTATATCGTGGTGGAGGGCATGAAGAGGCGTCACGGGTTCGGCAAGCATGTCGACGGGAAGGAGAAGTACGTCGGGCAGTGGCAGAACGACTCCATGCACGGTGAAGGTGCGGAAACATAACAAACACCACACACCTTGCTTAACACACCTTGCTTGACACACCATATCCACACAACAGTAGCAGACCCGGGGGTACATAGCAGGCTCTTACCCCCCCTCCCCACTACGGTTCGTGCCATGCATTTGTATCGCGATAATATTCTTCCCGTTCTCCCCCTCGTCGACTCGCGTCGAATTACATTCTACCTGCGGCAACCTATGATCTCCGTTGTTCGCAAATCCCAGTCCAGATGATTTGACCGCGCCACAGTCGAATGGCGTGATTTATGTATCGTTGTGCATATGTACATCGTTGGATTGCTGGGTTAGGGGAGGACAGAACATGGGAGAAAAACATGAAAATAATGCCTCGGTATACCCAAACCCCGCAAGTCAGTAGAGTCCTTCGTGTCGCCTGTGATCGTGTACGCAATCTTAGGTAGTGACCTTTAGATGTGTGTGTCAGCTCGTAGCTAATGTAGACGCTTAGACTCACCTGTCAATGACCGACCGAAGACACAGCTTACAAAGCTTTTTTTGTTGAGAGGCTGATAACACTGAGCCACCATTAAGTGCACTCGTAGGAGAGCTTCAGTACTGTGGAAGAGAAGATGATCATGTAGCCGCCTGTAACAAGTGCCATCTCTAATGCGCCATCCTCTACAGCTATTACGGGCAAGGAGCATAGTAAACACTAGTAAATAGGACCTACGGTAAGCACAAAAAACTATAATTTTTTCTATTTTTACTAACAATATTAATATTTGGTCCTATTTACTATGGTCCTCCGTAACAAAGTGAAGATGATTATGCCGGCTGTAACGAGTGCTACGTATCTCTAACGCGCGCAATCCTCCACAACATGTAACCGTCAATGGTGATCTAGACAGACACCTTTACTTGTTGTATACAAAGCGAAACAACGATCTTACTCCGTGATATTGCACACAACAACGACTGCTGTCTGTTGATATCCCTAACTGTTACAGGCGAGATAATGTTTGCCTCCGGCGCCAGCTACCGCGGCTTATTCGGCGGCAACAAATTCCACGGTTACGGGCGGTACGAGTGGAACGACGCCGCGACGTACGAGGGGGGCTGGAGAGAGAACAAGTGAGAAAATAACGCCTGCCCACGTCAAAGCGGAAGAGTCTCGTGTGCTACGCTACATAGTACACGTACGTGGGGGTTAAGGGTGCACTTTTTGGCTGGAAAAATGCGATATATCGAATATTGATGGGGCTCCTGAACTGAGGATCTGCCCAATAAGGCAAATGGCTTATCCTTGGAATCCTATTATTGCTGACTATTAGTATACTCCTGAACTGAAGAACTGAACAATACGGCATGCCTTATCCTTGGAATACCGTTATTACTTATTATTATAGTGTACTCCTGAACTGAGGAACTACGCAGTCTTTTGAATCTTATTATTACTTACTATTAGTATACTCCTGAGCTGAGGAACTGACCAATCAGGCAAGTGCCTTATCCTTGGAATCTCATTATTACTGACTAATAATATACTCCTGAACTGACGAGCTGCCAAACAAGGGCATGCCTTGTCCTTGGGACCCCATTATTACTTACTATTAGTATACTCCTGAACTGACGAGCTGCCAAATAAGGGCGTGCCTTATTCCTGGAATCCCATTATCATTAACGTTTTATTTTGGTTATAAGCCTATTAAAACTAGTGTAACCAAAATGGGCGATGGGATTGTTCGTCTGAATTTTTTATCAAAATACAAAATATACTATAAAATATTAATCATTTTTTAGGTGATTTACTATTACGGGGTACCATAGTAAATACTACTAATACTACTAATACTAGTAATACTAGTAATACTAGTAATACTAGTAAATAGGACCTACGGTACACAAAAAAAACTACCAGGTGTATTCGCAAATGCGATAGAGAGCGCTATAGGGATCGTGCGCGAGGGGGGGACGGAACAACTCGCGCGGATGCTGCCACGCATGCCGGACAAACAAGCGGCCAACCTCATAGCCACCGGCTCTATGGTACAACGAACGGCGTACGTCGAGCGGGTGATGGACCCAAGGCTGGCTGCAGGCCGTCTGTGACGGCCTTGGGTCCATCACCCGCTCGACGTACGCCGTTCTTTGTACCATAGAGCCGGTAGCTATGAGGTTGGCCGCTTGTTTGTCCGGCATGCGTGGCAGCATCCGCGCGAGTTGTTCCGCCCCCCCCTCGCGCACGATCCCTATAGCGCTCTCTATCGCATATTTAATCCTATTCACTATATGGTCCTCCGTGAAAATAACGTTCGTCTGAAATGTTCATCTAAAGATACCTACTCTTTAGACTACTTAATAATAGTAATAATGACACGCTAATGACTTACTAATAGTACTAATGACTTACTAATAGTGTGAATGACTTACTAATAGTACCAATGACTTACTAATAGTATAGAGCTCCTCAAGTGACGAGCCTCAACCAAATCACAGCTGTTCACGGGCTAGGTCAAACCTCGCGGGTCAGGTCGGGTCGGATCGGGTCGGGTCAGGGTGATCTGGCCCGACCCGCGAATTCATTCCATGTAGGCAAAAAACGCAAAGTCACGGTAGGTGAACTTGTACGAGAGCTTCAGCAGAAGAGAAGAAGACGTTGATAGGTGACCCCAGATTGATTATTGTGCTTAGCTGATGGTGAGCAGAGTAGGAGTGAGCTGGTGTATTCTGCCGACATTTTTTTACGTATACGTGTGGTCATAAACCCGCTTTCGTATCGTATCTACATGACTATAGATTGCGCACTCGAAGTACTATACACGGAACTAAAATCACGATGTACCACTGTCCTCGTCGCTGCGAACAGGATGCACGGGCGGGGGTGCTACATGGACGGCGAGAAGAGCCGTTGGGATGGCGACTTTTTCAACGGTCTCTACGACAACGGACGCGCGAGGGTCGCCCTGCGATGAAGGACCGCAAGATATAGAACCATTCTTGCGTCGAGCACACCAAACGGTGCACCGACTGGAGACAATGCTGTACAGCAGTAGTGGTCCCTCTATAGTGCCGGTATCATATGCGCCAGCCAACAATACCGGCACTATCGAGGCAACCGGCACTACTCCGCACACTGCCACACTGGTTAATCCCATCTGTGCTGCCAAGCGATTCCACAGGGACTATAAACGGGCAACCGGCACTACTCAACCGGCCACTATAGACTATAGACCACTACAGTATGATTTCACGCGGTCCGTAGTGTACGCACACGCTAGCGCCGCCGCTTCGTCGTCCAGTAAATATAAGTACACGGCGGGCACGATGTGCGGAACGGGTGGTGGTGGGTGTTTTGGTTGATGTTTTGGCCACCAACAACTGATTGTGTGGAGACAGACAGACAGGCAGACGTGTTTGCGTGTGGGTGTGTGTGGGTGTATCGGAGATGTCCATGAAGAAGAGGAAAAGGTGGTCGGGAAATATTAGATGAGCGTGTGGTTTACATACTACTGAGAGTAGAGACAGAAAGAAAGGCGTTTAGTGCCAGGTGTATACGTACTATTACGGGAAAACACACTGTATTAATAGTAGTACAGTAGGAGTAATCAGAACCAAATATGGTGTGCAAACATAAGGGGGAATACGTGCTTTTCGGCGTCCATCGTGGGTTCTGATTTCAACTTCCAATACCCCCCCGTAATGAATGTATAATATAGCGCGTCGAGGGGAAAATTCAGTGCGTTTTTGTATTTTGGTTGGCTGTACGAGTATGAATATGTAGGAATAGGAATATGTACCAAAGGGTGTGGACAAGGGAGAGGAGATATTCAATAGGAAGATGCAACGTGCAGAATGTAATATTTGAAAAAAAATGGGTCATCACTTTTACGTGCCTGCTCAACTCGTGGGAAAGCTTTGCTGACTCCTATAGTTACAACCCCGGTCATCTACCATTATTGTCCGTATTATCATCCTTGCCATCCGCCAATGTGTAGTATTAATATTGATAGCATGAAGAAGATTCGACGTCGATCACTCACAAGCACTCCGAAACAAGAAAGCCACCGAAGCAAAAATTTGAAACCGGAGTGCTGACCTAGCAGGCTAGATGTGTCCTTGCTATGTGAAGAAGGGAGGGTGTGCTACAAGGCTTAGATTGGGTACAGGTGTCTGGTTAGCCCTTTACCATATCGTACAACAGACTACTACACTAACACCTTAACAAATGGCGTCGTCGGCAGGGCATGGGTTTTGGGTTCGGGTTTTTAGTCTTGGGTTCGATTATCACCACCCACCATACCAAGCCTTCTTTCTGACAAAAGTTTATTTTTGTCGCCATGTCGAACCCGAAAAATACTTTTTCCCTGGGTCCCCATAATGATGGAACCGCCTGGTTTTGACACCTCGATCGGTATATAATAACCGGTAAGGACCTGAATAGTATCTATTATCCTGCCGTGCCAGTGGGGGGAAGGGTGCTGTAAGGCTGTGGGCCGTTGTTAACGACATGGTCGTAGTTGTTAGTTTCAACTCTTGCGAAAAACTTGCCAAATTAAACTCAAAAAGTCAGAATTTCCCAAAATTTGCCAGCGAAGGGTTTGGGGTTTGGGGGGATACCAAAAAGTTTGGAGAAAAAAAAACTTGCCAAATTGATTGGCAAAATCAATCCGAATTTCCATAAACTTGCCAATTTGGCAAATTATTTGCCCCACCAGTGTCGTTAAAATATCCCCAATTACACAGTCTGGGTATAATAGGTGTTTGGTTAACCTCTTGCCACTAGCCCAACCGACTACAGTAGTAACACCTTGACATATGGCGTCGATGGCAGGAATTATTCTACTACCTTAACCCCTTCGGGATGTGGCGACCAACTCAATGAAAAAAATCATGTAATCAACGGTACACGAGCAGCGTGAGCACCTATATTATAGCAGTAGGGATACTATTAACAGTAGGATAATGTCGCGCCCGTGCCGTACGTAGTAGGACTGACTCCTTGCACTGCAACCATTGTAAGTCGGGCACCAACTTGTATGATATCACCCCCCAACCACGCAGTTGCCATTTTTCATCGTCAATTTCCCCCTCTCAAATCCCAGGAGCAGCGACCAAAACTATGGCAGGTATATACCGTCTCGTATCAAGCAAAGCCTATTGATAGTGGTGCCGTCTCGTATCAGTATTCCATTGATAGTGGTACCTTCTTATCAGTAGTCTGTTGATAGTGGTACCGTCTTATCAGTAGCCTATTGATAGTGGTACATATCGTCTTATCAGCAGCCTATTGATAGTGGTACCGTCTTATCAGTAGCCTATTGACAGTAGTTGTACCGTCTTGCTTGTCAGTAGCCTATTGACAGTAGTTCCTAAGAGTGTAACTCTTCGGTAATCCACGGCGGTTTTATCTTTTAATAGTGGTACCGTCTAATCAGTAGTTTGTATATTAATAGTGGTACTGTCCTACGAGTATCAATAGTCTATTAACAGCGGGGGCGCGCAGCAGTACTTCTACAGTACTACATTATTAGTACTACAACAGCAGTATTAGGCCCAGTATTAATAGAATCAGGCTGTGTTCGTGTCGGATATGTATACGTATGATATATCCTCCCTCGTATTGTAGCTCGGATCCCTCCCCTACCTCAGCTTCGTGTGACCGAGCGATGGTACAATCTAAAGTCACTCACTCTGACTTCTCTGTTTTCTGCTTTCTTGAACGAGAAGTACACTCACTACTTACTGTAGAGAAGGTTCGTCTTCTAGCACACCGATCATCGCTACGAATGATAAGCAAGCACTACGACGTACATCACACAACCACGGCCTTCTTCACGGCTTCGCATAAATTTCCTGTTCTCGGCTATTCCTGAACGACATGCACACCCACGATAATCAAGCCGACACCGCCGATGAAAGCTGTACCGGTATGCCAACCCACTCGCGGGCGCGCGACCATGCGGTACAAAAGCGTTTGGCACCGGTGACCGCTTCGATATAGATACTGGTGCTGATGTACCACCCCAGAGCGCAAACACATGCGATACATCCTCCTATTGTTTCAACACGCCCTCACGGCATGCGGTACAAAAGCGTCTGGCACCGGTAATCGCGATGGTATACTGGTACTACTGGTAAAGACCACTGCAGAGCGTAAAAACATGCGATACACCCCCCTATTGTTTCAACACGCCCTCACGGCTAGGCGCCCACCGAACCCCGAACCTCGTCACACGCAAGTCAATCAAAGCCGAAAAACACAATTCACTCTGACGCACTACAATCCCTACACCACCGCTACTACCTGTACTACTACTGTTTTGTGGTTGTACAAATCACACGGCTCGAAAATCTCAAACCCCGCACCAGGGATAGTCGTACCACAAAGTGATATTGATATGTTTGCCACATTCAACAGCCTATAGCAGTGCTCATAATATGTTTGTCGCATTCAAGTCCCCATGCGCCACGGCAGCAGGAATCATACTATGTTTGCTGCATTCCAGCCCGCATACACAACAAGTAGCAGCAGCAGGGCTCAAAATATGTGTGCCGTGTCCCAGACCCCACAGACCACAGCAGCATCAATCAGTTCTACTACTGCAAAAACGTCTTGCGCATTCTAGTTGACATGTGGCACAACACCAACAACAAACGCGCTCGTGCATGCTCCTAATATGCTCATCGCCATCACTACGTGATTCTCGCCTTCCCAGCACTTTCACCGAAAATCAGACCCACGCCCCCGAAGGAGAGGATAGGATAGGATAGGATAGGATAGGATAACAGGAACGTCCTCAGAGATGAGCCCACGACAATAGGATACCGTGCATACCGTATGCTGTACTGGTATGTATCACCCGGGTCACGAGATAACATACCTCCTCGGACGAATTTCCAAGATGCCGTATACTGCAATCAAGTAAGATGATAAGAAAACACCCCCCAGCGGACGAATTTCCAAGATGCCGTATACTGTAATCAAGTAAGACGATTTGATAACACATCCCAGGCTCGGACGAATTTCCAAGATGCCGTATACTGCAATCAAGTAAGATGATGCGATAACACCCCCCGAACGAGTTTCCAAGATGCCGTATAGTGTAATCAAGTAAGGTGATAAGATAACACACACCTCGCTCGGACGAGTTTCCAAGATGCCGTGTACTGTAGTCAAGTAAGGTGATAAGATAACACCCCCCCCGGCGGACGAATTTCCAAGATGCCGTATAGTGTATAATCAAGTAAGATTATTTGAAAACACACCTCGCTCGGACGATTGAGTGTCTTAAGCTGATTTTCTTGCCAGCGGGGGAGAGCCCAAAACGCCAAGCGATGCGTGTATGGCATGGAATGGAGATGCTTCCAAAGCCATCCTTTTCCTTGTGCTTTTGCCCCTCGAAGGCAGATTCTAAGTCAGACTTTCGAGAAAATCGGCTCGAACAAGCATCCTAGCGGGTGTGTTATCGAAACATCTTACTATCTTGATTACAATAGGGGTCTCCCAGATAGTAAGGCGGTGGTGTGCCAGAGCAATACGACCGCCTTATTGAGGGAAGCCGCCTTATTCATTCCAGGTTCTGAGTGCAGTTCCCCAGTCGCACCAAGCGATTTTGACCGCCTTGTATCGGGATACTGCCTTCCTCAGACCGCCTTATATCGGGATACGGCCTTCCTCAGACCGCCTTATATCGGGATACTGCCTTCCTCAGACCGCCTTATGAGGGGGGGGGGCGCTGCTTGTACATCATACGGTACAACGTCCTCAAAAAGGCTTCTACATGCCAGGTATTTACTCGTATGCATGTATGTTTTCTGCAGAGCATGATCGGCGCGTGCTGGATTCCTTCCAGGTCACGCTCACGGTCGTTCTACTCTAGAAATCGCAGCAAGCGGGTGGGCGAAAGGTTTCGACCCCTGCACGTCCTACATACGACGGGGAAAAAAAAACACGGAACATTTTTATTTCATTTGTTTGTTGCATTTTTGGCAGAAAGACCTGGGAACCAAAAGAAGAAAAATTACAAATTCGCGACTTCAGTTGCGTGTTTGGCAAAGAGACCTTTGACCCAAAAGAAGAAAAAAAATGTCGCGATTTTACTTTTTTCTGCTTCTATTTTTTACTTTTTGTCTTTTTGTCTCGGCTTGATCTCGTCGTCTAGCACGGTGTGCACGAAAATGTTGTTCGTTGCTTGAGGGTTGGCGTGCTCCACACCCTGGGACCAGTCGTAGCTCATCGCGTACCTGAGAAACAAAAAAGAGGACAGAGCACAGAAGACAGAGGACGGAAGACAGAGGACAGAAGACAGAGGACGAAAGACAGAAGACAGACGACAGAAGACAGAGGACGGGAGACAGAGGACACAAGACAGAGGACAGAAGACGGAAGACAGGACAGAAAACAGAATACAGAGGACAGAAAACAGAGGACAGAAAACGAAGGACAGAAAAAGGGACACGAGTCAGAGTGGGAAATAGAAAAAAAGGCGCACACGAACAGATCACGATCTAGATAAATAAGTTGATAATCTAGATCACAATCTAAAGTAGAAAATCTACATCCTGCATCTATACGGCACAGATCCAAGCCAGGAAACACGCGCCACGAGTGATTCTAACTATTCGCGACCCACAGAGGGCAGAAACGGAGTAAGGGTCGGAAGGAAAAATAGGCGCAAAGGGTCATAACAAGGATGCACACGTCCGACGGATGATCTACAGATATCGTATTTACAGATATATCATCTGCAGACAGATCATCTACAGATCATACAGATCATCTACATATCATACAGATCATCTACAGATTCATCATCTAGATCCTAACCTGCCGTTACGAGATGTTGCGCAGGATCTGCATAGTACAGGTTCAACCCAAGAAACATGTCCTAGACGATGCAGATAATATTTTTCCCACCCGGCAACGTGAGCTAGACCATACAGACCATACAGATCATACAGATCATACAGATCATACAGATCACACAGATCATACAGATCATACGGATCATACAGATCATACAGATCATACAGATCATACAGATCATACATATCATGATCTGTCCCGAGGCGTGCAAGGACGCCACTAGCGATGAATGAAACTCCCTGCACTATTACGGGGTGGGCTAATGTAGTAAACACTAGTAAACACTAGTAAACAGGACCTATGGCACACACAAAAACCTACATACTCCCCTATTTTTACTTACACTATATGGTCCTATTTACTATGGTCCCCCGTAACATTAATAAGACGAATCCCGCAGAAGGAAACATTACATACTTCGTATATATACTGATCATAAATAGTTGTATACAAAGCATTCCGCTTCAACGCCCGGTGATTCGTCCCTAAATTACGGGATGGGGGGTAGCGCATGCTACCAATACTCGTATACAGTACGGTAGAGGTGTAAGCACAATGTTTTTTCTGCCTTCTGAGGGTGGTGACTTATTAAGGAGCTCTATACTAATAGTAAGTCACCCAAAAACTGATTTTAGACGAAAATAAAAGTGCTATACTTCATGCTATATATGCCCGATGAACAATACCATGGCCTAACTACATACACAACGAAAAATATTGCAACACACAAAAAATAATTTCGACGACATTTTTGGGTTAAGGAACCACCCCGTCATTCAGATTTTTTTTCAGCCCAAAAATTCCGCTTGTATCTTAGCCCCCGTATATAGGTGAAACATCGGGTAAAAGGTATGATCACAGCTTGGTACCCCGCCTCAGCTGTGGCCCGACACAACGCCCGCGACGCGCGGGAGGCACACGGATACCCAATAGTACCGCTGCCCATCTTGCCGGTGCACCACTGAGCGTAACATGAAGCAGCAAGCACAAAAAAAAAAAAAAGTCGAACCGAAGAAAAAGCCGTCGGCACGGAGAGAGAGATCATACAGATCCCACCGGTGCAAACCTGTGTGCAAGACGTACTGACTGTAAACCATTCAGATCATACAGATCATACAGATCCCACCCAGGCAAACGTGCGAAAGATCTAGATCATACAGAGGGGGAGGGTGTACTTCATACTCATGCATGGCCGTAGTCGTGCGACCATAGACCCGACGGGGGGGGGGGGGGGGGGTGTACCATTTCATGCATGGCCGTAGGGGGGGGGGACAACCACGTGCCATCCCCTCAAAACACGGCGCGAAGACAAGCAACATGGAAAAACCCACCCAAAGAGGCCGCCGTCGGGGCTGAACTTGCACACGGGAATCGTATTTCCTTGCTTGAGGTCGAAGGCCTTGAGGCGCTGTCTGGAGTCCTTATCCCAAAAGTGGAAGTTTCCGTCTGACCCTGCCGTGGCGAAAGTGCCGTACTTGTGGAAGGCGATCGAGTTCACCGAGTACACTGCCGCCTGAGTGCCCTGGAAGCACCAAGTAGCACGCGGGGCATCGGAGAGTCAACCAAGCCATTTTCATCAGTAATCAAACGAGTGGGGACGGGGGTGGGCGCGAATGGAATCACGACCAGATCCCCCAAGGCAACTACTACCAACATGTCGCGAAATATGATGAAGTGTTAATATGCAAACGGTATTCATTTTTCGGGACAGCGTGGTACGTCTGTCTCTAGGCTACACCACCAAGCACAACGAACGCACGACGCGTGCTGCGATAGAGGTACTGTACCTTTTTTTCGGCTGAAACGATTTCGGAATGAAGGGGCGCTCCTTAACCCATTCAGAACTGGTCCCACATATTTTGCGACAAACTACTTGGAATTAGTGTAGGATTTTTTTTTCGGTTTTGAATGGGTTACTAACCCAAAAATTCGTAGGAATTTCATTCTTGTGGTGCAATATTTTTCGTTGTGTAGTTAGGCCATCGGATCGTTCATCGGGTATATAGCACTTTTTTCCCCCTCCAAAATCAGTTTTTGACTTACTATTAGTATAGAGTTTCTCAAGTGTCCATACCACCTTTAAAAAAAAAACAAGGTCCACCTCTACCGTAGTATGCGTCGCTACTGCTGTGAGCAGGCAAGCTTACCGTAACCCTGTGACACTTGAAGGCAAACCCCAGCTTCGCGGCGCCGTAGGTAGCAACAGGTTTGTAGCTTCCCGCCTGCGACTTCGCGGCCTGTTCGCTGAAGTATTCGATTCCCACACGGCCCTCGATAGACCCTACCGCGAACCCCCGCTGGTCCGGGAAGATGGAAACGCATCTGCCGACAACGATAAAATAACGCGAGAAAACGCCGCAACTTCAATGTTTAAGTTTCACAAAAGTATGGAGTTGAAGCAAAACTTTCTTCCCCGATGAGGCTGCAACTTCAATGTTGAACTTTCACCGAGTCCAGTTGAGCAGGCACACATGCTTCATGGGGCCGCAAAACTACATTGTTGAACTTTTACCCGAGGGCAGTTGAGGCAAAACCTACTTCCCCCGATGAGGCCGCAACTGCAATGTTGTACTTTTACCCGAGTGCAGTTGAAGCAAAACTTATTTCCCCCGATGAGACCGCAACTTCAATGTTGAACTTCCACCAAGTGTGGTTGAGGAAAAACTTAGTAAACCCCCCTCGTTTGTTTATATTTGGATCATGCCGTTTCGACACAACTCACTCAAAGCCAAAAATTCTTGGGCGACCGCGCGCGCGATTGTGATATTTACTCCTTGACTGACCACCCGCCTACCCTAACACTATTAACAGTATGATAAGGCCAAAACGATGCCTTCAGGCGCCCAAAAAGACCGGTTTCCGAATACGGGGGGTCAATGGTATTAATAAGCCGCGATGCACACAAAAAACAAGTACCCCGACGTGCTACGATAGAGGCATTAATAGCACTTTTGGGCTGAAAACGTTTCTGAATTATCCGGGGGGCTCCTGAAGGGCCCATATTAACGAATATAAAACTGATTCAATCTGAAAAACAAAATAATCAAATTCGCTTTTCATTGGTCAACACACGCACCAGCACCAAAGATTAGGATCTTGGGGGTATAATCTTTGGTGCTGGTGCGTGTGTTGACCAATGAAAAGCGAATTTGAATTTTATTTTTTCCAAATTGAACTTATTTTATACTCGTTAGTTCGGGCCAGCAGTACGACGAGTACAGCAGACCAGTATTTATTACATTGCAAAATACCATTTTGGGCGGAAATATAAGGACCGTTATGGTATTAATGTAAAGACCAAACGGTATTTACATTTCCGCCCAAAGTGCTATTAATAGTAAAAGTACCACGTGCACGTGGTGTACCTCTGGTATTACTTCTGTAGCAATTAGCAGACTATCCTGCCGTGCTGCTTGCTGCAGACGCTTGAAACCCCGAATTCTGATTGTTTTTCTTGTTGGTTCTTGTTGTTCTCGCCATACGAGTGATCTATCGCAGAGCTCGCTGGTTTTGCACAGCAAGTCCTGCCACGACGACCTATTATTAAGTAGTTGTCTAATTATTTGCTTGACAAACTTGCTCAACAATCAATTATCATCTCAGAGCTCTCGACTTGTTGTACACAGCCAGTAGTTTAGTCTAAAAATTCCTGTCTGGGATCTCTTCCGGCAGTTATTCTAAAATTTATTTTTTCCTTCGCCCTGTATCCACATATCCACATGATACCCTCCTCCGCCCCCCGTCCCCGAGTACGAACAGGACTGAGTACTGAGTACTCAGTACTCCCATCCCCTAACATCCCATGAGGAGCTTGTGCTTTCGACTGTCCGCTTGTGGCGGTCAGCGTGTCGTCGTATACATCCTATATGTACGAGTATCATCATTAGGGCCCATATTAACGAATGAATATAAAATAAATTCAATTTGGAAAAAAATCAAATTCAAATCCGCTGTTCATTGGTCAACACACGCACCAGCACCAAATATTAGGATCTTGGGGGTATAATCTTTGGTGCTGGTGCGTGTGTTGACCAATGAAAAGCGAATTTGAATTTTATTTTTTCCAAATTGAACTTATTTTATACTCGTTAGTTCGGGCCAGCAGTACGACGAGTACAGCAGACCAGTATTTATTACATTGCAAAATACCATTTTGGGCGGAAATATAAGGACCGTTATGGTATTAATGTAAAGACCAAACGGTATTTACATTTCCGCCCAAAGTGCTATTAATAGTAAAAGTACCACGTGCACGTGGTGTACCTCTGGTATTACTTCTGTAGCAATTAGCAGACTATCCTGCCGTGCTGCTTGCTGCAGACGCTTGAAACCCAATAATCATTTTTGGACTTACTATTAGTATAGAGCTCCTCAAGTGACTATACCACCCTCATAAAAGAAATGTTTCACCTCTATACCTTAAGATAGCATATGCCTCCTAGCTATAAACCCTCATGGAACTTGATTACACCTGATAATAGTACAGTTTAGAGGCGGAAAATGTCTCCCTCCCATATGTATGTTTTACACACCGTACTTTGGTTATGATTATTGTCATTACTAGATATGCTTCCCCCGCCATAGCCAGCCTTGCTATTTAATAGCGATCGTCGTCCCCTCATCAATAAAGCCATGCCACCGTGTTGGTCGGCAGCAGCTGCTTACGGAAAACACACAAAGGGTGTGTGTGCACATTGGTCTATAGGTATGTTTCCTCGTACCATACCTTGTTTGATACCGTAAAGGGGAGTCGGTCATAGTCTGCGGCGCCGGACCGTTACTCCAGGCCCCTAGATTGTACACAGATATCTGCCGGCGAAGGAACAGGGTTAGGGGTGGGGTTAGGGCAGGGTTAGGACCAAGGTTAGGGGAGGGGTTAGGCCAGGGTTAGGGTTAGGGTAAGGGTAGGGTAGAGCCAGGGTTAGGGTAAGATTAGGGTCAGGGTCAAGGTAGGATTAGGGCAGGGTTAGGACCGGGGTTAGGGTAGGGTAGGGCTCGGGCTAGGGCTCGGGTTAGGGCCAGGGTCAGGGTCAGGGTAGGGTCACGGCCAGGGTTAGGGTAGGGTTAGGGTAGGGTTAGGGCCAGGGTTAGGATTAGGGTTAGGTTAGGGCAGGGCTCGGGCTAGGTCTTGGGTTAGGGCTCGGGGTATGGCTCGGGTTAGGGCCAGGGTCAGGGTAGGGTCACGGCCAGGGTTAGTGTAGGGGTAGGGCTAAAGTTCGGGCCAGGGTTAGGGTAGGGTTGGGGTACGGTTAGGGCTAGGGGTATAGTAGGAATAGGGCCAGGGTCAGGGTAGGGTTAAGGCTGATATAGGGTCAGGGTAGGGTTAGGGGTGGGAGTAATAGGGTGTTCAAGCGCGGAGAGCAAGCATCGGGCGGACAAACATGTCGACGGTATTGTTGCGGCTTCGTCGGCATCAAGCATGGAACAAATGGTACAGGTCTATCTCATTTAGAGAGTGTTAAGACCAGAGGGCGCAAGCCAGGGAAGAAAACGCGTGATTGATCGGACATGAAATGTGTGATCGACCTGATATTGAACGCGCGGTCGATCAGACATTAAAAACGCGATGGATCTGACACCTATATGCGCCATCGATTTGACATGAATTTCGATCAATATAACACTGCTAAAGGCGAGATTGATTCGACATGAACTTCGATCGATCTGACGCGTGATCGATCGGACATGGAATGTGTGATCGACCTGACATTGAACGCGCAATCGATCAGACATTAAAAGCGTGATCGGTCTGACATTAGACACGCGATCGATTTGACACGAATTATGCGGTCAACCTGACATGAAACGCGTGATCGATCTGGCATGAAACGAGCCCGGAGGCACTGCGCGCGAACGTCCTCCGACTTGCTTGACCTTCAGCCGTAAAATGGGTTCAACCTTGGCAGAGCTTCAACCCGGCTTATCAGAAAAAGTCGGTGTAAGACTCTGCAACTCCCGTGTAGTACAAGCACATAAGCCACCTTTGCCTTCTGCCCATTCGGCAATCACGAAAATGTTTATTTTCTTTTCACGGCTTCAGCACAAAAAACGAGCCTTTCCTTTCAGGATCCCCTTGGTTTTATTTCTGGGAATGTTCATGAGTGTTTATGAGGGACCAACGTTGAGGCCCGTGCTGCACATTGTCGGCTGCCAAACACACACACACTTAACAAATAAACGAACCCGAACTTACTTAGCTTATTAATACGGGGGACCATAGTTAATAGGACCAAAAATTGCTAGTAAAAATCGGGAAATATATGGATTTTTGTGTCTGCAGTAGGTCCTATTTACTATGGTCCCCCGTGATAGTGTAAAAAAATGTGTGAGCTCAAAGTTAAGGGTCTGTTTTCTAACCTCGTCGAAACCACGAACGCACCCCCCAGTTCGTTTGAACTCGGGGGGTATTTTTGTCCCGGGCACAGGTGGTAGTAGACGATCAACTACACACGAACAAATATGCTACGTAGGAGAGACCACGGTAATACCCCATGAGAAAACGCCCCTGAACACAAAAAGTAGTACATGAAGCGCCCTCAACACTAAAGAGGCCTTGACCCAAAAGACAGGTCTCCCATTACGGGTGGGCTAATGTAGTAAATAGGACCTACGGTACACACTGTAACCTATATGTTTACCTATTTTTACTAACAATATTTGGTCCTATATACTATGGTCCTCCGTAATATTACAAACGAAGGCATGTATCGGGGGGGGGGGGGGGGGGGGGGCGTACTCATGTGTGCTTGCCTTGAGTCATTTGACCATTGACCACGCATACCTTTCGAGACGAGCTCAGGGCGGGGGGGGCGGTGTACTTCATTTTCATGCATGGCCGTAGTCGTATGACCATAGACCCTCGCATCCCTACAATGCCGGGACGGAGCATGTCGGGTTTTCACCGACCAGGCAGACATTGCTAGCACCAAGCGCGAAGCGTCGTGAGGTGTTGGGCGAGTCGCATGAAGGGTGAGCTGCATCCTACTAAGAACCGCTTGTGAGCGGACTTGCATATGGATGACAGCTTCAATGAGCTAATTTAATGTCTGGTGTGGCACTTCCTGAGACAGCAATGGGAGCACTATGTATCCCTAGAATGCTACAGACCCAGGCACTACGTCGATACGATCATTCCCCTTGTGCGGAGAAGAGTTACTCACACCCGCACAACATTATCTAACGACGCCATGTACCGAAAACAAACCGGCCTGTGAGCTCGAGTGAGAGTGTTTCGGTGTGCAACCGCCCAACCAATATAAAATATAGGGGGGGGGGGTGTACTCATGTGTGCACGGCTCGTAGTCGATATGGCCATAGACCCTCGCATCCCTACAATGCCGGGACGGAGACGCTTGGGTTTTCACTAACCAGGCAGGAGAGGGGGGGGGGGGGGCAACTGTGACCACGGCCTGTCCAGAACGCCGCTGAGGGTAAAACCTGCTACACTAATAGCAGCATAATACGAATTGAGCTGGAAAGCTAAAGTGATCAGAGGAAAAAAAAATCAAGCAACCAAAACAAAAAAAACGGGTACGTACATACGTACCTCCTAGAATAGTTGCGCACGAGACTATACATACTTACCCCCGGGTACGGAACAAGCCGGCGGTTACGGGTTTGACCGTCGAAAAAAGCCGACGGTTACGATTTTGACCTTCGAATAAACGAAAATAAATAAATATAGAAGTATATATATACCTTCCGGTCAGCGGTGGCAACGACCATCATGGCTCCTTTTGTGTCCATGGAGTATGCCCGCTCCGAGAGGTTCACCACCGCGGCAGGCGTTGCCGTTCGCGTGTCCCAAAACTTCACCGTGCGGTCCCTGCAGACCACCAGGGTGAACAAAAAAGAAGAAGAAAAAAAAAAACACTAAACTTGAAATTCGGGAGGGTGGGCATATTTTTGCAGTATAATACGAGCGTACGTAAAAGTGGGATACTTTTGTGCACCAGAAACACACACGGTTAAGGCACGAGGAACGAGACATACGTGCAGTACGTACCTGGTGCATGTTATAACCGCTTTGGGACTCTTGTGATAGTCTACATATATAGCGACCGAAACAATGATAACTTTAGTGTTACTAACTCTTGTGATGCATCAAGCGACCGAAATAACGATCACTTTGGTGTTATCAAGCGTCTATCATAGGAGCAGCGTGGGCGCTCAGCAATAGAGGGATACGTACAGGGTTTCTTGTTTCGTTTTATTCCTCGGGCGGACGGGGTCGAAATAAAGGTCAAGCTAACTACACTTCTCCACATCCGTGTCGAGGTGCCAGTTGTAGAACACAGCGATGCTGCCGTGAGTAACCATGGTCATTGCGTCGGCTTCTCGGCAAGTTCTGCTGCTCTGTAGTAGGATCATGTTGGGCCCGGGCTGTGGTAGAACTCCTTGCATTGCAACCATTGAAACTCGGACACCAACCATAGTGTATCATACCATCCGCCAATCACACAGTAGTGGCCGTTACCTACTGCTGTAACCGTCACTTTTTTCCTCTCTGAAGCCACAAGAGAGTTTAGGTACGAGAATACTAAAAAAACACCGTACCAGTACACGCTAAGGGAGGAACATAAAACACGTTACGTAACCCTTTCAGAACAGCAAAACTTATCCCACACTATTTCCAAGTAGTTTGTTCCCAAAATCGTGGGACCGATTCAGAACTGAAAAACTTATCCCATACTAATCCCTAGTAGTTTGTCCCCAAAAACGGGGGACCGATTCAGAACTGAAAAACTTATCCAATACTAATCCCTAGTAGTTTGTCCCCAAAAACGGGGGACCGATTCAGAACTGAAAAACTTATCCCATACTAATCCCTAGTAGTTTGTCCCCAAAAACGGGGGACCAGTTCTTAAGGGGTTAAGGAGTTAAGGCACGACGAAAAGAACGACCCCCCCCCCAAAAAAAAAAACACACACACACACACATCTACGGGGGAACATGCTGCATTACTATTATTAAGAGTAATCAGAACCAAAAATGGTATGTAAATGTAAACATAGGGAGTCTATCGTGGCTTCTGCTTACTACCAGGTGTCAGGTATGTACTACTATGGCCCGCCGTAATACTTGGAATTACTATGGTGTGGGACACTTTTGGTGGTACCGAAAGAGTGGAGGCAACACGGAAAACACACACACGGTAAGGCAGCATATAATGGCATGTTTCGCGGAAACAAACGAGACGCTAAGACAAAGGAAGAAGCGTTCGTACGAAAACAACTATCTGGCACGGGTATATACACGTTCAAGGCGAGGAACAGAAAGACAACGTTAGGGCACGAGAAAAAAAAAAAAAAAAAAACGTGTACGTACTACTGCAAGAATTATACTACTCTAATATGAAGTAAGTTGTGACCAAAAACGAAAGGGGTTAAGGCACGATTAAAAAAAAACGTTACACGAGATAACAAGAAAAGCACGCGAAGAAAATACGACAAAAAAAGGCACATTAACACACGAGGAAAACAAAAACGTACGTTGAGGCACGACAAAAAAGAAAGACACGTTGACCCCTTCAGAACTGAAAAACTTATCCCCATACTAATTCCAAGTAGTTTTCCCCCAAAAACGTGGGACCAGTTCTTAGGGGGTTAACGCAGGCACGAGGAAACGAAATGTCCCACCTGGTAGATATGTACCAGTACACGGCAAGGCACGACGAAAAGAAGACGCGGAAATGGGAGGGTGGGCGCGTACGGTTCGGGCAGGAAGATAACGGTGCTTAGGGTCTATTTCATACTTGACCCTGGAATTACAGCAAAAACTGTCCAACACATGGGGCACATGACCGTCTACATGTGTCATGTATAGCAGATCACGACCTACAGCAGTGACAGTATACGTATCATGATCTAGGTCGTATTACCGTATATCGCGATTTTGATTATCTATATGCCCGAGGGCAAGGGGAGAGGGGGAGAGGGAGAGAGGGAGAGAGGGAGAGAGGGAGAGAGGGAGAGAGGGAGAGAGAGAGAGAGAGAGAGCAGGGTCATGGACTCGGCTGAGTTCAGCATGACTGCCTCTCAAAGGCCGAGCTTGAACACGGCAAACAAGAGGAAGAAGCAGGCAGCCAAGGGGATGCCGGCAACACACCCTACGCCGACGCCGGCAGTTCAGGCGACACAGCAGTCAGGCAGGTGTGTCGCCTGAACTGCCGGACTTGGCGTAGGGTGTTTAGCCGGCGCCCCCTTGGCTGCCAGCTTCCTCCTCTGGTTAGTCTTGTTCAAGCTCGGCCTTTGAGAGTCAGTCATGCTGAACTCAGTCGAGTCCATGACCCTGCTCTCTCGCCTTCTCCAGGTAGGTGTGTCGCCTGAACTGCCGGACTTGGCGTAGCGTGTGCTACCGGCATCCCCTTGGCGGCCTGCTTCTTCCTCTCCTTCTTCTCCTTCTTCAAGCTGCGCCTTTGAGAGGGTGTCATGCTGAACTCAGTCGAGTCCATGACCCTGCTCTCTCGCTTTCTCTCTCTCTCCCCTTGCCCTGACTCTCCCTTTCTCTCTCTCTCTCTCTCTCTCTCTCTCTCTCTCTCTCTCTCTCTCTCTCTCCTTGCCCTGCCTCTCCCTTTCTCTCTCTCTATCTCTCTCTCTATCTCTCTCTCTCTCTCTCTCTCATTGACCTCGGACGTATAGATAATTCAAATCGTGATGTACGGCAGTATAGGTGTCACATGCAAAGTAGTAATATCTATGATGGATAACCTCACAAGGTTAATGTTCACATTCCTGACACCGATTCCAAACCAACCAATCAGCTGACACAGTTGCAAAGGCCAGTAGTGAACGATCGCATCATACGCATTTTCGGCCCACCCCCGGAAATTTTGCACTCAGATTAAGGGCCGGAGTTTTGAGAATAAAAGCATTTTCCAGTTACAAAGTATACTCGGATACAAGAACACCCAAACTAAACTCTATCGACCCCAGGGCAATTCTGGATCTGAACGTGTACATTCAACAATGCATGCAATGTTAGCGATGCATAGTTCGATCGAACGAGATAACTGGGCATCTCTCTTGCCATTTGTTCAACTAGCTTTTGGGAAAACAAATCGCCATTACCTGCGCTGGACCATCAAGACCAAATTCTACCCAGAATTGAGTGCTATTATCGTTGATAGGGTAGTCAGCACACCACAAACATGGTCCTAGCAGAAAGCGTGCCCGCAATTACGAGTACCGCTTTGCGTCTGCAAGACTGTGGTCCTGAATCAGATATTGAGTATCGACCAGACGAAGTACCACAATGTCACGAACTTATTGCTGCGTACAGAACGTCTTCGTAATGGTCTGATTCATCGCGCTTCCCACAATGATCCCGTCTAGTAATGAGTTCGAATCAATCCAATCAAGGTCGCCAATATGGACCCCTACTTTGGTAGAGTCACAACAGGTCCCAAGTGATGTACCATGTACCAGTATATGGTATGATAACTTTGACCCGCCACCGAGGGCTGCACTTTTCCTTTGTAATATTTAGGGCATGGAGAAAGCCCTCCACGTTGGGTTAGCAGCGTGGAGAAGAGATAGATCGCGTGAGGCTCGGGCGGGCAAACAAGGCCCGTCTCGACTTCAAGGACGCTCGGGTTAATAAGCCGAGTTCTCCCGGTTTTCGGGAAGATTCTCAGATGCGGTAACAATTATGTTGTATCTTCCACGGGTACATGTGCAACGACCATTCTACGAACCTTTCCCAAAACCTGCCCTCCACAGCAGCAGTTACACTTGCTATCCGAAAGATTGGAACAGAGGACTATTCGTCCAGCTGATAGTGGACAGTTTGTGTTTTGCTTTGTCGACATCTCGTCGTTTCCTTAGGGTCCGCTGGTTTGTCGGTCACAGGGGCACTGTTCTTTGTCCCCGATATTCAGTCGTACCTAACATAACTCTAACAATCACTCTCTTCACACCATAATACTACGAGGGGTAGGGACAATTTTCATACCAGGTACTTGGTAAAGGCCAATTCTCACACTACTAGTAGCTGTGTATATGTTTGTAGCATCTCTGTTGTGCTAATACTGTTACTACTGCTACCACTACTACTACTACTACTACTACTACTAATAATACCAAAACCACTACTAATATCACTACTAGTACCGGCACTACTACTACTAGTCTTGCTACTACTGCTGCTGCTGCTGCTGTTCCTACTACAACTCCCTGTTGCTGCTGCTGCTGCTGTTTCTACTACTATTCTGCACGCGTAGCACCGATAACGACCGCGAAATCAGGCAAAAAAATCCAACCCACCAGGAGGCGCTCGCGACTAGGCTGAGCTCTTGGATGAAGCGCACGGAACTCACGGCCGCATCGTGCACTCCTATCTGCTGATCCTTCCCTCCTCCTTGACCCAAGGTCCACATGTTCACCTGGAAAACAAAAAACACACAAATAAACAAGGAAGAAAAAAAAAAAACTAAAAAAAAACACCAAACAAGGGCAAACAAAAAGCTGAACGAAACTAAACTAAAGCAAAGATTACGAAACGCAAAAACAAAAAACAAAAAGTACGAAAACAAAAAACAAAAAACGCAACAAAAAGGAAAGCAAAAAACACAACACACTACGTAAACACACAAGAGTAAGGGGTGGTCTTTTAATTGCCCATACTCGTATATTTCGGCCTATACGCACGTACTGGAAAGAGACACCATACTGTCGCAGCTGGTGAGCAGCAATGATGCAATGATACAGCGAGCACAGAAGTAGTGAGGGCGGCGGCTGGAAGGGAAGAAACATCGACCAATACTCCAAAGCTCGCGGCACTACGTACCGTGCACGCCCAGACCAATGTATAATACTAGTATTACGCGGGGACCATGTATTAATAGTAATCAGGACCCATCAAATACACAAAAACCTATCTATTCCAGTTGTTTTACTATTACGGGAGACCATAGTAAACACTAGTAAATAGGACCAAATATTGTTAGAAAAAATAGGGAAACAAAACATCTTGGTATTTGTGTGTATCGTAGGCTCTACCGTAATAAGCATATTTGGTCCTGATTACTAGGTTCCCCCGAAATACTACTGTACCACTCTGGCGTGAATATGAGGACCGCTTGGTCTTCATATTGATGTACAAATGGTCCTTATAATACCGCCCAGAGTGTACAGCAGTACGAGCAGACGGCATACCAGGTATACTTGTACACGTGACCTGTGTCTCTTTTTTCGTGTCTGTACAACAGGTCGTCGAACTGGGAAAAATACAACAGGTCGTGGAACTGGGAAAAATCACCCTCCCCCCCCGGATCCCCCACTCAGCTTATTATTTTGGTTTGTTTTCGTGCCCACCTGTAGATTCTCTGTACTTTCTCGTGGCAACGGGCTAGGCCAGGCGATGATCTAACGTGAGATCGACACCAATCACGACAACAAAACAACATCAATGTCAACAACAGCACCAACACCAACACCAACACCAACACCCAACACCAACGCCAACCCCCAATTGTGGAACTCTTTCCTGCCGCCACGGAGAACCCTGACGTACTGACGGGTATCGTCTCGCATGTCTTGCGCGTGCGTGGGGGGGGGGGGTGACGAAGCAACAGCAGGAGGGGCGGGCCAGCCACCGACATCCCCTAATAGTCTACATTGGTATTAATACCGGTAGTGTTATAAGCACAAAACGTTCCGGACCTCGCCTGCTGCCATGATTCTGCTTTGCTGCGTTGGTGTAGCTGCTGCTCTGCTACTGCGTCGCGACTGCCTTGCTATGGATACTACTTTTGCTGCTGCTTTTGCTACTGCGTTTGCGTTGCCAAGGCGGCCTAGCTGCTGCTGCTCTGCTACTGCTTCGCGACTGTTTTTTTAGATACGACGTACTGCTTTTGCTACTGCTATTGCTACCGCTTTGAATACTGCTTTTGTCACTGTTTTTTCTAATGAATTTGCTACCGTCTTTGCGCTACTGCTTCCGTAACTGCTGTTCTACTGCTGCACTAGGAACTTGCTGTTGAGATATCGTGGAGCGCGGTGTCGAGTGTGCTCTGCTGTACTCTTGACGTGTTAATCGAATGATCGGTGTTAACCCCTTTCTACTGCTCGAAACATGATACTCTAGTATGTACTCTAAATCCAACTGTTTTGTCGCCAAAGGTGTATTTGTAAAACTAACAAATCGGACAGCCAACGAGCTACGAGCTGGGCCAGCCATATAATGGTTTAAACGTCGGATTGGCCATGCCCCCATCCACTTTTCGAATTTGGACTTGAGTTTTTTACACGGTGTAGTTCATGCACTCGTCAACAGGTTGACCTTCGGCCCTATGCATTATTTTATTTTTTCCAAGAGATATGACCGTCCAAAAACCCTAAAAAATACAAAAGCGACCAAAACTAGTAAAAAAACGAAAAAATAATTAGGGCCGAAGGTGAATGCCTCTGAACGTGCGCTTCGAATCCGGGGTTAAACACTCAGTGCAAAATACTCAAAATTGAGCGGGGCATCGCAGAAATGCCATTTTTTTCGTAATGACTTGACTAATGTATGGAAATCGAGTTTTGGTAATATCTCTTGATGGGTGTCGAATTGGGCGACGATACTTTCATCGCTCTTCTTTGTGTGTCTTCAGCACTGTCTCCACCAAGTTTCATAGAGATCGAAAACGACGATTTTGATACGAATTTTGTGTCAAAAAAGTCGTGTTTTTGAGTTTTCGCGGATATCTCAGCGAGATCAAGTCGGGAAAATAAAAAGTATACAAATTTTCATATACGCTTTTTTTTGCATAAGCAGTGGTGTGTCAGGGTTAGTGTCCCCAATTTTTGTAGCCTAGTTTGCAGTGGTTCACGAGATACGACTCAACAAAGCTTTATCCGCTTTACGGCTGGCCCAGCTCGTAGCTCAATGATCTCCCATAGCTCTCCCATAGCTACCTAATAGCAGAGCTTATCCCGGAAAACACCCGGTAGCTCATGCAGCTCTTACAGATATTGGTTGAGCTACCCCGAAATGAGCTATCATAGCTCCGAGCTGCCATGCGTTCATCTGTTTTATGTGTACATATTTCCGCAATCGGTGAGCTATGAGAGCTAAATGAGCTACCTCCCACAACTCACTCCCGGCAAACACATGTAGCTCTTTCAGATACTGATTTATCTTCCCCGAAATGAGTTAGCTACGAGCTACGGTAAGCTCATCTGATCTATCCTTCCAGGTATGTGTGAAGCTGATCTATCTGATCTGTTCTACCGGTATGTGTAAAGCTGGTCAATCTGATCTATTCTACCAATATGTGTGAAGCTGACCAATCTGATATGTCCCATGTGCTTGCTCTCTCTCGCCTGCTTGCTGGCCCCACCCGAGAAAATCGCGGTTCCGTCGGCAGAAAAGTCGGTACACAGCACCGGCGCGTCGTGGTTGATCTGCGCCTTGGCCACCGCGGTGATACCCTGGTTCCCGTATCCGCGTTGGAGTTCCCACACCCGAACCTGCATGCATGAAACGGGTGCATGGATCAAACGGGTGCGTGCGTGGTTGCGCCGCCCTGGGGTGAGATGATTGCAATAGGTACATAGAGCCAGAGCGATCAAAAATACAAAAATACCGTACTGGTACGATATTTTGCCCCTCGCCTCGACAAGACGCAGGGAGGCGCTCTCGCACTATACTCGTATGTACGTACCAATATACGAGTACCAGGTACGTACAGCAGTAGTATACCTTACGTCGTAGCATGGAAAACCGAAACGTACAACCATCTGGTGTTTAATGTTCTGCGTTCTTCAGGGGTGGAGTTAGGGTTAGGGTTAGGGTTAGTTGCCGGGCTCAAGCCTGTAGGGGCTGCAGCGATGGTCTCGCATTTGACACGTCTATGGCGTGGTGTACACCACGAAAGAGACGTTGCCGCCGCCGCTGGGTTTTGCTGTCACCACCCGCTGGTCTGTGGGAGCCGGCTGGTGTGTTGGTTGGAGAGGAAGCATGCGACGAGAATATGCGAAACGCAAAAGGCGCCTTTACCGGTCTTACCCCACAAATCGTACCAGACAAAGCACCAATTATATTACTTCGAAGTATGATTTATTGCTGGCTTTACGTGTTTTAGGGTATTTTTTTTTATCAAATCACGAGAAGTCCGTGTCGACCCAACCCGACCGGTCGCCCCGGTGGTCTAACTGGTAGCCACGAAGCTTTTTGGGCCGGAAGTCGAGGGTTCGATTCTCCCCATGGAGGTTTTTATTCTCAAATGACACCGACTGTCGAGAGCGCTATAGCGTGGGTAGGCAAAATTCGACGAGAGTTGACGAGGGAAGAAAGTGCTGAAATCTTCTCGCGATAAAAATGCAAGGCAAGAACCGTAGTGGGGGAGGAGGGAGAGGAGCCTACTTTGTGACCCCGGATCTGAGTTACGACTAGGGAGGGAGAAAGACGGAAGTGCGAAGATAATAAATGGGATGGACAAAAAAAAAATAATAATAAATAAACCCAACCCTAACCCTAACCCCGATCCTAGTCCAGGCTAATAAGGATCGATCCGTGCGCGGCTTCGGACAATCTGAGAAAAAAATGTGCGGACCACTACAAAAACCGTATTACATTTGGTACTTTATCCGTGGTACGATTTGTGGGTCAAGAGTCAAGAGCACTACTGGCAAAGGAACGCAAGGCCTGAAACCTGCAACCCAGGAATGGCTCCTAAATATCCCTCGGGACCTCGGACAGATCATCGATTTCTTTGTATGCACTTCATGGTCTGAATATTTCAGGGCGGATAGATTCCTGATCTCTGATCTATATGATGCAGGTCATGTTGCCGGGTGGGAGCCGTGCAATCTGCGTGATCTAGGACATGTTCCATTTGTTGGATCTGTACTCCACAGATCCTGCACAACATATCATATCGGCAGGTTAGGATCTACTACTACGTCGTATTAATATTAATAATAAATGATCTACTTGGTAGATCGTGATCTGCAAAAAATATGTTTGGAAATAAAACAAGCCAATACCTACGTACACACACTACACATGCCTTTGCTATATTGCAATCTGCCTGTACCGGGGAGCGCAGCATATACCTATGCAGGCATTGATTGCGAGTCAAGCCATACGAATACTGCTGTCTGCTGTGGTGCACACTGCTGTCAGAAGTACAGCACAGCAGTAGGACTGGTATCGAGAAGGTGGAGCAAAGCCAACGAGGTTGCGCCAGCACTCGTTCAAAAGTACTCGAGGCACTCGCGAACATTTCGGGGGTGTCTCCAGCCAAAAACTATCCAAAGCCGCGAGGATGTCCTAAGTGCACGCCGGTTTGACCACAAGTTCCCACCAAAACAGGATAACTCCTAGACAGTTTTTGAAAATTATCAGCTCGGTGCAAGTGCCGAGCCGTGAGCTGGTCGCTTGCTGTTTGGGACAGCAAGACAGCATTCCATTGATCTCACCCCATTGTCCCACGAACCGGCAGTGAGCAGCGTCCCGTTGGGGCTGAAGGTAATGTCCGATACGCCATCGCCTGGGGGCGTAGGCAGAGCATAGTCTGCCTTCGGGGCCGCCATTGCACCAAAAGACATGGCTTCTCTTCCTGCTGCCTACAACTCTGCTGTGGCGCTGTGGCAGTGGAGCACTCACAAGGCGCTGCAAACGCGGTTCCCGCCCTTTCCTGTCCCCTTGAAACAAACGCCACCGTCGCATGTTGCAAACCCCACCGCGATAAGATTGAACGATTTCATCGATCGTGAGGAGAAACCACGTCGCACTCACGCGTTGCGTGGGTCCCATGTTCCCCTACATGTCGCCGAAGGGCCTCCTCTCCTTCCTTGTCCCTGCATGGCTCTTTGCCGCCTCTCGGTTCGGCCAATGCAGCGCATTCCTGACGTCTTCGCACCCAGTTTGTACAGGCTCAGAGAAACACGTCAACAGTGCGATGACGGCATCGACCCATGCTAGACATCACCACCGCGCCACGAACCTGAGTCCGACAGGAACAACAGCGACCGCTGCCTGGGCCTCGAGAGCTGTCGTTGCCAGCGACTGGGCTAGTCGATCCGAGAGAGATCCGAGTAACACCGCGCTCGCCACGTCTGGGCGGAGGGGTAGTCGGCGGCTATTGATGGCGGGTACAAGTTCGAGTGTGTCGTCAACAGGCAGCGGAGCGAGGCAAGCGGGTAGCAGCGGTGCGAGGAGCATCAACTGGCCGCTGTGGTACGTGCTGCCCATCGCTCCGTACCAGAGAAGGAAGACGCTGATGGAGGAGATCGTACCGGGCAAGGTGAGGCTCGCCACTGCACTGCTGGTGTAAGAGGCCAACTGTAAGATGTTTGACGTATTCTTCTCGGCTATGGGCACACACGCAGCCTCCACGCCCGAACACTCAGCAAACGTTATCGCTGACTGCTGACTGGACGAACATGACACCGAGCGTTATACAGTACGAGTACCAGGTACCAGGTATCTGTACCAGGCATCAAGTAGATCTGCTGGGTACACGAGTAGCATGCGTCTATTCGTCGTATCATTCTATACATGTCACATAACGGGTGCCTGGTATACTCTCAGCTCTTACTACTACTATTGTCACCAGGTTTACTCGTACTGCTGTACGAACTCCAGGGTATCGCGGATCTCTTGTGGAAATGTTCGATCCCACCTATCATAAAGCCTTCCACACCTCGGATAGATCATGATATACAGACAGATCAGATAGATCATCTACAGATAGATCATCTAGATCATCTAGGTCCTAGCCAGTCGTGCTGATATGTTGTGCAGGATCTGCGTAGTATAGATCCAACCCAGGAAACATGTCCCAGATCATGCACATTATACAGCTCCCACCGAGCGATATGACCTTTAGACCATACCAGTACAGATTAGGAATACATCTGCCCATACGATCTACGTCGTACAGTACAGTAGATCATAAAGTAGGAATGATGTATATGATCTGTCCCAGATGGGAATCACGCCTTCACCCTTCATCCCCACCCGCGCCCCCGCCGTTTTTTCTTTTCCACGGTCGTCGCATGACACACATGACAACATGACACATGACACATGACATGGTCAAAGGTGTGGACATTCGACCAGGTCCAGGGCATCCTGTACGTCATCGTGCCTGTCCGCATGACCGTGATCAAGCTCGAGAACACCCCAGGCGGAGGGCTGTTCGTCTACGCCCCCGTGGCCCCGACGGGAGAGTGCCTGGCGATGCTCCGCAAGCTGGAAGCCGAGCACGGGCCCGTGAAGCACATCGTGCTGGGCACGCTGGGCCTGGAGCACAAGGTGTTCGCGGGGCCTTTCGCGCAGAAGTTTTCGCAGGCGAAAGTTTGGTTCACCCCTGGCCAGTACAGGTGCGGTGTGGCCAGCGGTGGCGGCGACTGGGGGGAGGGGGGGGGAGTGTTCATGTTGTGTACAGCCGGGGCGGGGGGGGGGGGGGAGGGGGGGGGAGTGTTCATGTTGTGTACCGCCGGGGCTCATTTGTCTGCTTGCCTTGGTAATTTGACCAGTGACCACGCACCCCTTTCGAGACGGAGCAGGGGGGGGGGGGCGTATATTTTGCGCTTGCGTGTTTTGTTCCTTGTCAGGTTTCTTTTTAGCCTGTTGTTGTGCAGTGACCATGGGCTAGAATTCAGAGAAATGAGCTACGTACCACTCTGTACGTAAATATAACAAAGGTAAGGATTACATATTAATATAACATTAATGTACGAACGGTGCTTCTATTTAGTGTCAAGTGTGGTATTGTTGAGTACTAGGTACCTGAGAATACCATCATCATCAGCAGCAGCAGCCCGCCGAAACCGTTTGGAGTTTCACAGGAGCGGGAGGCGGTTCAACTCTCTGTGCCGGGGGGTCGGCCACCAGATGGGGGGCCGAGGTTACGGTACAGCGGGCCGCGGCCCAGGGGAAGGGAAGGAAGCCTCGCCGAGGGCCATATGCGATTTCGTGGTCACTTGTGATCAGCAAACGTTTGCGCTGTTAGTAAGATAAGAGGATTTCCCGGTGGAGGACCACGGACACAAGCAGTCATTTTTTCCCCTTTGCACGACGTAGTCCTCAGTGCCACCGTGTGGTGTTTTCCGCCCGCCTTCGCGTCCTCCCCCGACGAGCGAAATCATTATTACGCTATACTGTTCGCTGTGCCATTCTTAGTACCATTATTTGTACCGTTCTTACTGCCAATATGTACGTATACCGTTCTTAGTACCGTTCTTAATGCCGTCCGCTGTAACGTTCGCTGTAACGTTCTTTTTAATATCGTTTTTTGCGGTGGAAGCTTTCCGATTGGTCTGCCGCTGTCTTGGCTGGGCTTTGGGGGTCGACCTACCCAGGAAATTCCGGCATCCTCCGAAGATGCGCCTTGGCGAGCCGATCTGGATCACGCGGTGCTGGGACCTTTTTTCTCGAAGGACGGATCTGGGGGATACGGGGAGACCGCTTTCTTCCACAAGGTGAGACGATAGAGGTGCATGCACCATGACGGTGGTGGTCACTTGAGGAGCTCTATACTAATACTAAGTCAAAACTAAGTCAAAAGTGATTTTGGGGGAAATCAAAAGTGCTATATACCCGATGAGCAATCTGGTTGCAAAACAAAAATAGCCCATCGGGCTAAGGAGCCCGACCATTCAGAAACAAAATAGCCAAAAAGTTTCACTGGGACTACCTCTATCGTGTGTAGGCGTGTGTCCTCTCTGCTTTATAGCACGAAAGGCATACTTATATTGTTATGCTTTTTTTTTAGAGCATACAAGGGCTCCGCATGGGTGCCGGCATTCGCCGGCACCCATGCTTCGGATAGGACATATACCTGGTACATTACTGCTGTAGTTATTTGGTACCATCCTTGCTATTTACGACAGTGTGATGGCGCTCGCTCGTATTTCGATACCTGACGCCCACGTGCAGAATCAAGGCAATGCCAAGGGTTGCAGGGAGAAGGGAATATTCAGTTCGCAACCTCATTTCTCAGTCTCAACAGTCAGTCTCAGAAAGGCAATCAGTCGCATTCGGTGTTCCCTGGATAGTCTCAGTCCTCAGGATAGTTTGTGAGATTTACGACAACAACAATCTGATGGCGCTCGCTCGTGTTTTGACATCTGACACATACTACGTGCAGAATCAAGGCAATGCCAGGTGTTATTGCAGGAAGAAGGAAACGCTACTACTGCTGTAATTGCTGATACTCAGTTCGCAACTTCATTCTCAGTCTCTGTCAGAAATGCACCAGTCGAGGTCCCGGTGGCGGGCTCAGTTTCAGTTTTGGCACGTGCGGCAAAAACACTCCGTGCCGAGCAAGCGGTTCCGCATGGATATGCGAAGTCGAGGCAACGGGGGGGAAATCTCAATTATTCTCTGACTCTCGTGTGTCTGAGCAGACTCGTATCTAGCACTGTACACTACAACAAACAGTAGCACTGCTGTACAGCAGTACGTACTACACAACATCACTCAGCAATACTATACACACCAGCTACTCGCTACGTCGTACATAGAGTACTCGTACCTGGTTCTACTCTTACGTACTGCTGTTTGTTCTTGTACGTATTACAGCCAGGCACAGCAGTAATATCTCTACGCTGAAAAATAAGCTACTACAGCAGTACTGTTGTACTGAATCCACCCGAAAACAAATCAGCCGAGTTTTCATTCATCCGTGGATCTTTGAGTTTTTAATTGAGGCGAGATATTTTGAGTTGAGACTCGCACCACAAATATCTCTCTCAGCAGCAACAGCACCACGCATATCATCCTCAGCGGCCAGTAGAGCCGAGATATCTCCTCAAGATCCACGCACTTCGAGGTCGCTGCGCTCGGCGGCGGCACTTGACTCGAGAATGCGCGCGGGCGGAAAGTCACGGGCGGAGGCTGAGGGGGGCGCCCCTCGAGAAGAGCGGGCGAGAAAGCCAACGCGAGGCCTTCAAAACGGGTCCCGAGTGCGAGTCCGGTCTAAAGCGAAGTCAGAGCCGAACAGGTCCAAGATCACCTGAGTGGTCAATGCTCATTTTATCTATATCTATAACTGCATATAATAGAGAAATTGTTGGGGGGTTTTTTGCACAAAAGTAGAACTTTTGTTTTAGAGCATGCTGGACATGCCTGGGGGGGAAATCTAAGAAACCTTAAAACATGTTGGTAAAAACATGTTGAAAGCATACCAGGTACCAATCTGTCCTGAAATATAAGAAACTTTTTCATTCAATTTTAATGTACAAAAGGTTCTTATTTTTCGGGACAGGGTGGGATACGTTTTGGAGAAAATGAAACAGGCTGGACATAAGTAAGCCTATATGTCGCGCGGCTGTGGTGGTGATAAAAAATACGAACGAGCTTCGGGGGCAAAGGCGAAGTTATGAAGCAATTGCTGTTGCTGACATTGCAAGCACCGCACGAAGCATAGCTGCCGAAGATACATGTGACACGAGAGGCGCGGCCCATGGATACCTTGTTTGGGTACCTCGCCCACAAGCATTCCCGTTCATTGCTATACCGGCGCACATATATTGGTGAAATAAGTGTGTAAAATAATTGTACGAAGTCAAGAGAGTTGCTGTTTTTGCCGCCGGCTTGGTCGGGGTCGTGTGGTCCTGGAAATAATGTAAACAAGTCTGTGTATGGTGTGTTTTGAAGCAAACAAACTACTCGTAAAAGCTGTCGGCTGTGTCAACTATTTGTTTTTTTTCGGGCAGTTGCACAAACAAAAACATGCCCAAGAACTCCACCGCCATATAATTAATACGTACATATCATCGTACGTAGTGTTGGGGCGCTCAAAGCTTTCAGTGTTATTGCACGAATAGTTCCACTCTAGTTCCAAGAAGTTTTGCCCCCCGAAGCGCTGTTGGTATATATAGATTTTGTTCCTCTCAAAACCCGTAGTTCGTGCGATGTAAGTATCATATGATATCCCACTCAGCTTGCATCCTCGATCTCACAGCTGTGTTTTTTTTAATTTTTCAATATACACTCAGCTATTAATAGCAAATATGAGTTTCGGCGAAATCCTCGTATCTCACAGCTTTAATAGATATACGGCAGTTATAAAGGGGCTTTCTTGTTTTCGCTTGCCGTTTCGTGTGGGCGTGTGAAGGCTGTCATCATCGCACCAGCGTGATATTCGTGCAGGCAGCCTTCCTTCCTCCGCTATTACGTGCGAAAAACGCGGAAAACTCGTTAACCTGTCGGACTAATCACGGTCTAGATAATTTACAAGAGATCTAACCTGCCGTTATGATTTGTTGAGCAAGATCCGTATAGTAGAGATCCAACCCAGGAAACATTTCCTAAAATAGATCATGCAGGTCATACACGACACTTTTGTACCAGGTACGGATGAGTAGTACTCGTACCAAACTGATCACAAACTTGATAGTATCCATTTTTGTATATATAGTACGTACAGTAGTACTACTCGCAACAAACTGATGGCACTTTTACTTTTGTGTCTATTTTAGCAGTAATACTCGCAGAAACTGATCTCAACTTTGCACATTTTTCTTGTACTGCTCGCAAAAACTGATGCCGCTTTTGTGTTGTTGCTTCGGGGGGAACGGCGGACGGCGTTTTTTTTTTCCTTTGGGGGGGGGGCGGGGACGCGGTGTGTTTTGTTAGGCGACGAAGACGCTGCTTGTGACGGACATGGTGGTGAAGGTCGAGGACGCAGTTCCACCCATCGTGGCTGAGGACCCCCGATGTCTGTTGTTCCATGCGCGAGATAACGCCTTGGAAAAGGTGGAGAACACCGAGGAGGTTCGCCTCAAGGGGTGGCGACGAATAGTGCAGGTGTGTCGTCTGTTGTAAGGGTTATGTCCAAAGTGGTCTATTCAAAGTGGTCTATTAATTATTATATTCGAAGCGGTCTATTCGAAGTGGTCTATTCAAAGTGGTCGAGTGGTCGATTCAAAGTGGTATATTTGAAGTGGTCTATTCAAAGTGGTCTATTTGAAGTGGTATTTTCAAAGTGGTCTATTCAAAGTGGTCGATTCAAAGTGGTCTTTTTAAAGTGGCATTTTCATAATGGTCTATTCAAAATGGTTTATTCAAAATGGTCTATTCAAAATGGTCGATTCAAAGTAGTCTATTCAAAATATGTATATTTATATGGTCTATTCAACATGGTCTATTCAAAATGGTCTATCCAAATTCAAGTGGTCTGTCTTAAATCGCGCCTTTTTTTACCGACAAGACTTTCTGTCTTACATATGATAGTGCCCTTTTCGCGTGTCGCTGAAAGCGCGAGAGAGCGTGATTTAGCAAAACATCGATGCAAATCGACGAGCAGTGGGAATGCTAATGCTAATGCTGAATGAAATAAACCCCTTGTGCACAATAAAAGTGAAAGCATGTAGGCATGTATGTACCGGGGAACGGGGGGGGGGACGCCTTTGACCACGGCTTGTCTACAGTAGAGTGACATTGATTGTAAACCTGCATCGAGTGAAGCTGTAGAGTAAACGCGACGATGAAAAAGTGCCAGGTAGCAAAATAAAAAACAACGTGCTCGATTGATAGTTTTCATTACAACACTGGGTTTCTCATGCCCAGGCAGGCTGTGCCCTACACTAATATCAGTATTCAAAAATGTTTTCTAATGTCTCGTGCAAAACAGTCGAGCCCATAAAAACAAAAAACGAAAACCCCAATTTCCTAGTAAGTTAGTGGTGTCGCGTACTAAAATACATGCGCGCGTGTTTTTTTCGTCTGGCAGTTCGCCCTGACCTTTCAGCCCAGCAGCCTAGTGGTGGTGGACCTGAAGAAAGCTTTCTACGAGGATGCGCCGCAGTCCAGGATGAAGGAGGTCAGATAACTAGACTGCTGTTGTGACGGTGGTTTCGTCAGTAGCTTGTTGGATTTACAGGGGGGGGTAACATGTTAATATGGCTTGGGAGGCATATGGGAGGGCAGGCGATAGTCGAAATTTGAAATTTGAGATTTCCCTATTTTTCTACTACGAGGTAGCATAGTAAATAAGACCTACCAGGTACAGTATACACAAAAACCTATACATTTTCCTGTTTTTACTCACAATATTTGGTCCTATATACTTGGTCCTCCGGTAATAATATGCAATTAATTTATTCGTTGTTGGATACCGAAAAAAGTATGTATATACCTGGTACACTCTACTGTGAAAATAGTCGGGTTATACTACTACTACTAGTAGGGGTAGTTTCCCAGATATCCGTCTCGCGCACAGCAGTCTGATCAGCGTGCGTCAACCACAGTGCCCAATAACTGCCCAGCTCTCGTACTGGAAGTCTACTTTGCTAACCATACCCCTATAACCCAACCGACCAATGAACCAATCAAAAGCACCAGCGTATGGGTCTCCGACTATTAAGTGCTAAGCTCTACCGGTACAAGGCTAAGCTCCGCGGGCGGCTATATATACACCGCCCGCTGCGCTCGCTCATTTTTTTTTGTTTTTGGCATCCCATTTATTATCTTCGCCCTTCCTTTATCTCGCCTTCCTGGTCATAACTCAGATCTAGGGTCACAAAGTAGGCTCTTCTCCTCCCCCCCCAGTACGGTCCGTGCCTTGCATTTTTATCGCGAGAAGACTTCAGCCCTTTCTTCCCTGTTTGACTCTCATCGAATTGTGCCTACCCACGCTACTACTAGTAATAGGCGCTCTCAGCAGTTGATTCCGTTTTTTAATTCATTTTTGCAAATAAACTCAAACGTCCGACCCACGTGGGGTTCGAACTCCGTAAATCAACTCTTAGAAGCGTTCGAGGGTACCACTAGACCATCGGGGCGACCGATTCACTGAATCAGCTATATATACGCCCCCTCCACCCGTAGCAAAACCCTCAAGCCTTTCCTCCGTCCCGCTTCGTTTTTTTTGTTTTCCCTGTACAGCTGGGCTGGGGAGGACTTTTCCCGTTCGAGTGGAGGAGCCCACGCGAGGACTTGAAGTCTTTCGCTGCCATGAAGGTGAGGAATACAGGGTGAAGGCGGAAACAGAGGCGCTGGGTTTCCTAGTGTTTAGGAGGCGCGTCGGGAAGGGAGGGGAGGGGCTGTTTATGCGACGACGCTGGACATGGTATCATATATCATAGCTTGCTGTGTGCAATTGCGTCGCATTTCGCGCATTACCACGCTGTCCGGAAATGTAAGGAGTGTTTTTGGTATTCCAGGTACTGTAGTGTAATATGAATGCCAAAACGGTCCTTAGATTTCTGGACTAAAAGGACCGTGATTCTGAACCTTCTCGGACTCCAACGGTCAACCATGCACACCTCCGACAGATAATCTACAGATGGATCATGATCTAGATCATCTACAGATAGATCGTGATCTAGATCATCTACAGATAGATCATGATCTAGATCATCTACATATAGATAATGATTTAGATCATCTACAGATAGATCATGATACAGATCTACAGATAGACCATGATACAGATCATCTACAGATAGATCATGATCTACTGTAGATAATCTAGTTCCTCACCTTCCCTTGTGAGATGTCTTGATCATCTAGTTCCTCACCTTCCGTGGTTGAGATTATCTAACATCTAGTTCCTCACCTTCCCTTGTGAGATGTCTAGATGATCTAGTTTCTCACCTTCCCTTGTGAGATGATCTGTAGATGATCTAGTTCCTAACCTGCGGTTGTGAGAGGCTGTGCAGGATCTGTGCATAATACAGATCCAACCCATCATAAAACATGTGCTACCTTAGATCATGCGGAGTATGCGGCTCCCACCCGGCAAGATAAGCTAGATCATACAGATCATACAGATCATACAGATCATACAGACCATACAGATCATACAGATCATACAGATCGGGAAAACATCTACCTTGAAAGGTCTACTGCCTATAGATCATCAAATTGGAATGATCTATCTCTATCTCATCTGCCCGAGGTGGTAACCATGTCATCAACCCCCCCTCCCCCCCCCCCTCCCCCTTCCCACGGTGGGCAGGGCGGCTTGCTGGTGGCCCCAATTCTGCAAGTGCTCCTTCTCAATCGGGATCCGGGGCCGGTACTAGACTGGGCAGATCGAGTAGCGGAGTGGCCTTTCCGGCGAGTTATCCCTTGCCACCTCGGGAACGACATCGCGACATCTCCGAAGGAGTTCCGCAAAGCTTTCGGCTTCTTGGAGAAGGGGGGAGGGCGAGACGAGTCGGTGGCGGGAGGTTTGAGGTCCCTGTTCGGGGGGGGTGGGGGGGGTAAGGGGGCGGAGCCGCTGCCGGAGGACTTGCAGTTTTTGAGGGATGCTGAGAAGGCTTTGGTGGGGCTGGGGACGTTGTTTCCGGCGGCCGAGCCGATTGACCGCCGCTCTCGCCGATGATGTCGGTCTGCGCTTTGCCGGCCGGCCGTCCGTCGCAATACATGCATACGATTGGTTTATTCGTTGGTGGCCGTTGTTGCGAAGGTTGTATGATTGGTCGGTCGATCGATGGCCGTTTCTTGGGGACGGTGCTGTGATTGGTCGACGGTTAATCGGTACGACGTACGTAGCCGTTTTATTTTCGTGAAGGTGCTGTTCGACCAAAGGTTGGAATTTTTGCTGTGCCATTATTCTCTCTACTACGTACTGCTGCTTGGAAGTTGGTAAAATTTCTACGACAGCTGCTGTGGTTCAGGCCGTTAACAGAGAAAGAGAGAGAGAGAGTCGACTATTTCGGGGTTTGCGGTCGTGGAGGCGGTAAATATCACACAATGCCCCACACGAACAAGCGCACCGTTAAGCAACTGGATACGTAGCGCAAAATGTTTCGTTGCGACCGGCCCACCCATGACCCGGTTTGTGCTCCACCCTGCCGCGGGAATGGAGGGGGGATGGGGGGGGGGGGGTACGGCACATGTTTTTTTTTCACACGGCGTGATCAAGTAATGCCAGTGACAATTAGTTCCAATTTTGAGTATCAGGGTAACCTCAGCATCAGGGTGTTGCACACACCCTGCAGCGGGGGGGGGGGGGGGGGGGGGGGGGGGGGAGGAAAGAGGGAGGCAGCGAAGTTTTTGTTTCGCCGCGGCATCAACAAATAATACCATATACCAACGTATTTTACTATTTTGAGTGTGAGAGTAACCGCGTGACATGCAGGCGTTGTACACTGTCTTGAAGGGGCGACGCGTGCTACGATAGAGGTTGGTAGCACTTCTTGGCTGATTTTTTTTCTGAATGATCGGGCCCCTTACCTTAACCCAATTTCGTCGTTTTTTTCCTTCTTGTGTTGCAATCTGTTTCATTGCACAATTAGGGTCGTTCTTATCGAGCAGCTTTTTTTTCCATAATTTCCAATATTTTTTTTCCAAAATAAAATAGGAAATCTTGGAAATCTTGGAATTCTTGGAAATCTTGGAAATTCTTCAGAGGGCAAAATGTTTGGAAGGCTAAGGCTTCACGTTCCAATAAATGGAAAAAAAAAATGGAAAAAATGGAAACATAGGAAATTGCTCGAAAAAAAAAATTGGAAATATAGGAAATTTATTCAGGAAATTTATTTACAGTAGGAAATTTATGGCTCCGATAAGAATGGCCCTTAGGGCCCGTATTAACGAAGACAGCAAAAATTCAATTTGGAAAAAAAAATATTCAAATCCGCCTTTCATTGGTCAACATACGCACTAGCACCAAAGATTAGGATCTTGGGGCATAATATTTGGTGCTGGTGCGTGTGTTGACCAATGAACAGCGAATTTTAATTAATTTTTTTCCAAATTGGATTTATTTCATACTCGTTAATTCGGGCCCTTAGGCTATGGTATTGTTCATCGGGTATGTAGCACTTTTATTTTCGTCAAAAATCATTTTTCGGGTGGGGTATATAGCTCCTTAATAAGTCACCACCCTCAGAAGGCAAAAACATGGTGCGCCTCTACCGTAGCATGCGTCCGGCAGTCTATTAATAGTATCACACACACAGCTCGCAGAGATGAGAGTTTAGACGGAACCTCTCGGCGAGTCGGTCGATCTCACAGCTGATGATGGGTTTTTTTTATTTTCAAACAAAAATGTCATATCATACGTGTACATATAAATACATCAAACTTTTTTCGTGATTAAACTGACCACACAATATCACGCTGTCTTCCTCAACTAACGGCCATGTACAGCAGCAGTTACTACTCGCCACACAATACGCTCTTCCCACAAGAGCTGTATATACTACTTTCCACACGTTGTGCCCTGTCTCTACGGTAACCTATCAGGTACACACAAAACATAGATAGGTAACGCTCGCTGAATATTGCGTGCACACACAGGCACGAATATCACGCAGTGCGTTACATGTAAGCTAAACATCGAAGTGCCAAAGCATGCGCGCGTGCACCGAACCAGCCCCTCCCCCCTCCCCATCCTCCGGACCGCTGACAACACTCTCCACACGCCGAAGGAAAACAAAGGCAGCGGGCGACACACAGCAAGTGCAAGCGCTGCATCAAAAATAGCTGTTTACACAGGGAACACCTGAAAATGTATCGACGACACTGATGATGCGAGACACAAACTTCATCCTATAGCAAAGCTCAACGCCATCGAACCACAACCAGCCAACTTTCGACTTCAGCTTCCCCTCAACAGCCCCCAAAAAAACTCTCATGAGTCCCTCAGCACGTCAATAGGAACTCAAGACTTCCTTTGTTCGCCAATAGGAACTCAAGACTCCTTCAGTACGCCAATAATAACTCAAAACTCCCTTCGCACGCCAATGGGAGCTCAAGACTCCCTCAGTACGCCAATAAGACTTCAAGACTCCCTCAGCACGCCAACAGGAACTCAGCCTCCCTCAGCACGCCAACGAGAACTCAAGACTCCGTCAGCCAATAAGAACTCAAGACTCCCTCAGCACGCCAATAGTAATTCAAGACTCCCCCAGCACGCCAGTAGGAACTCAAGACTCCCTCAGCACGCCAATAAGAACTCACGACTCCTTTAGTACGTCAATCAGAACTCAAGGCCTCCTCAACACGCCAAAAAGAACTCAAGACTCCCTCAGTACTCCCTCCCCCCCCACCATCGCTACTATTTTTAGCAGTCGCTTCGCGGTATGTTATGTATAGCGCGATGTACGCTTGCCTCGTTGCTGCTGCTACTGCTTCTCATTGTACGGGCCGACATCGGAATAATATACACACATACAGACGTCAGAGCCTTCTGCATGTTCCAACCGCAGTTGAGGACTGCCGCTGATTTTCCTCGCGATGGCTATACTATAAGTAGGATTAAAGCTGTTACCAGGCACACTGAACGCGCGGGGGGAAACTACAGGCAAAAACACTGTCTCAATATAACAGCACACGCCAAACGTCTCACGCTAAAGTAGGGCTAAAGCGCTCACCAGGCACACTGAACGCGGGAAAAACGTGGGGAGGATACTACAAGGTAAACCATTGTCGGGGGACCCAATACCAGGCGAGAACCACACACACACGCACGCACCACACCAACGTTTGTCTCGAACGCCTTTCACCCGGCACAGGTTAGCTTGTACAGCGAGACAGCTAATCTGCTCGTTTTTTTTACACCTAAAACTTCCGTATCACCGTAGGTGTATGCATCAACCCATCCTCACGCGTGAGCGCTGAATGTGTGCAGAGGTTCATACAGCGCGATCAGCTCTCTCCCTTCCCCCCTCCCTCCCTCTCTTTCCCTATGCATCTCCTTATTTCCCTCCTTTCCTCCCTCCCTATCTTCCTCCGTTCCTCTTTCCTTTCCTCCTTTCCCCCCTCCCTCCCTCCCTCCCACGGCGGTTCCCATATCCCTCCCTCTCCCTCCCTCTTCACCACCCACCCCCCCCCTCCCTCCTCCCACCCACCCACCCTCGTTACACCACCCTCCACCTACCACCCACCCCTCCTCCCTGCCCTCTCTTCCTCCCCCCTCCCTCCTCTCCCCTCCCACCTCCCACCCGGGGGGGGGGTACTCATGTCGTGCACGGCCGTAGTCGTATGACCATTGACCCTCGCATCCCTACAATGCCGGGACGGAGCACGTTGGGTTTTCACCAACCAGGCACACATTGTGGCCGTGGTTGTATGACCGCAATAGACATCCCTACAGTTTCGGGACGGAGCACGCTTCATTTTTTTGTTTTTTTCGTCGTAGGTACTGTCGTCGTCGTTGTTGCCTGCCTGCCTGCCTGCCTGCCTGCCTACACCTGCCATGCCCTGCCTGCCTTTCCAAAGAACCAGCGGTGCACCTCGACATTCTGCCACCGTACCCAAGCGTCCGAATGGAGTATATTGTCCCTCCCTTTTCCCCTCTCTCCAGCTCTCTCTCTTTCCCTCCCTCCCTCCATATTTCCATTCCTCGTTTCACCTCTTCATCCATATTTCCCTCCTTCCTTCCATCCCTCCTTCTCTCCTTCCCTCCATCCTTCCTTCCCTCCATCCCTCCTTCCCTCCACCCTTTCTTCTCTCCTTCCCAACCCACCGTGCCAATCGCGCCGCTTTCTATCTACCAGCTGTGGTTGTCGCTGACTTCGTGATGGCCATCGGCGCACCTCAGCGTTAGGGGTAGAGTCATCCACCGCTTTATCAAAGCATCCAAATAAAATAAAAATCCCTCCATCCCTCATCCCATCCAAGCTATTAATAGCACCTATTAATAGCACCTATTCAAAGACACCTACAAATAGCACCCTACTAATAGCACCTATTAACAGCACCTATTTAAAGGCACCTACTAATAGCACCTACGAATAGCACTTTACTAATAGTACCTATTATTAATAGTAGCACCTATTAATAGTACCTACCCATACCGGGGGGGAGAACCGTATCGAAACGTCCAAGTGCAGCACCTATTAACACCCAGCGGGGGAGGGGAGCCGTATGCCACCTGGAATCGCTGGTTTCGGGATGAACATTGGCACACACACGACGTACGGAGTTAAGGTTTAAGATCCCCTATGACACCACGGCATCGAAGAAGAAACATCCGAACCCAACTACTGTTACTATTAATAGTAGCACATATCAACAGGCACCCACCTATTGACACCTGACAATAGCACACATTAATAAGTATACACCTACTGATAGCACCTACTAATGACGCGGGGGAAGCCGTATCGAAGCATCCAAATGCAGCACCCACTATGAAATAATAGCAGGGGGGAGAAGCTTTATCGAAACATCTACGTGCAATGCCTGCTATTAAATAATAGCGAGGGGGGAGACTTATCGAAGCATACAAAAGCAGCACCTATTACGAAACAATAGAAGGGGGGGGGCTTATCAAAGCAGCCAATGCAGCACTTACTAGTAACTAATGGCGCGGGGGGGGAAGCCGTGTCGAAGCAGCATCCAAGTACAACACCTACGTACTACGTACTACTAAACAGAGATGGCAGTTACCCATAAACCGGGAATTACCGGTAACACAATTCGGCGGTGGTTAACTCAAAATGTTACGAAAACTTTTTTGTGTCCCCTACCTCCTTGAAAAAAAGCATCCACACACATTGGAAACCCTCCTGAAACTTTGAACACACCAGTGCCCCCGAGGATCGTCCAAACGCACCCCCGGTTTACCCGTAATTACCGGTAGGTAACTCTAAAAGCTAAATTCAGGTAATTACCGCCAGGTAACTGATCTACCACAGGTAACTGCCATCCATGCTATTAGCTAATAGCGGGGCGGGAACCGTGTCAAAGCGTTCAAGCGGAACATCCAAATGCAACACCTACTATTAAATGGAAACAGGGGGGAAAAGCTGCATCGAAGCACCCGAGTGCAACGTCTGCTATTGAATAATAGCGGGGGGGGAGACGTGCCGAAGCATGCAAATGCAGCACCTATTACCAAACAATAGAAGGGGGGGAGCCGCATCGAAGCAGCCAAATGCAGCACTTACTAATAACTAATGGCCGGGGGGGGGGGCGTGTCGAAGCAGCATCCAAGTGCAACATACTAAACCGAGATGACAGTTGCCGATAAACCGGGAATTACCGGTAACACACTTCGGCGGTAGATAACTCAAAAAGTTACGGAAACTTTTTTGTGTCCCCTACCTCCTTGAAAAAAAAAGATTCACACACATTGGAAACCCTCCTGAGAATTTGAACATACCAGTGCCCCCGCGGGGATCGTCCAAACGCACCCCCGGTTTACTGGTAATTACCGGTAGGTAACTCTAAAAGCTGACTTCAGGTAATTTCCGCCAGGTAATTGATCAACCACAGGTAACTGCCATCCATGCTATTAACTAATAGCGGGGCGGGAACCGCCGTGTCGAAGCGTCCAAGCGAAACATCCAGATGCAACACCTACCTACTATTAAATGGTAACAGGGGGGGAAAGCTGCATCGAAACACCCGAGTGCAACGTCTGCTATCAAATGATAGTGGGGGGGAGACGTGTCGAAGCATACAAATGCAGCACCTACTTCCAAACAATAGAAGGGGGGGAAGCCGTATCGAAGCAGCCAAATGCAGCACTTACTATTAACTAATGGCTGGGGGGGGGGAAGCCGTGTCGAAGCAGCATCCAAGTGCAACATACTAAACAGAGATGGCAGTTACCGACATGCCGGGAATTACCGGTAACACACTTCGGCGGTAGATAACTCAAAAGTTACGGAAACTTTTTTGTGTCCCCTACCTCCTTGAAAAAAAACATTCATACACATTGGAAACCATCCTGAAATTTTTCGAACAACCAGTGCCCCCGGGGATCGTTCAAACGCACCCCCGGTTTACCGGTAATTACCGGTAGGTAACTCTAAAAGCTGATTTCAGGTAATTGCCGCCAGGTAACTGATCTACCGCAGGTAACCGCCATTCATGCTGTTAACTAATAGCGGGGCGGGAACAGCCGTGTCGAAGCGTCCAAGCGAAACATCCAGATGCAACACCTACCTACTATTAGAATAGTAGCAGAGGGGGGGGAAGCTGCATCAAAGCATCCAAGTGTATCTCCTGCTGTTACATAATAGCGGGCGGGGGGGGGGAAGCCGTATCGAAGCATTCAAATGCAGCGCCCACTATAAAATAAGAGCGAGGGGGGGGGGGGGGGGGGGGGCGAGGGGGCACTCAGACATCCCCTACTCCAGAGAGCGGTATGTGAGACATGGCGCCGCGGTAGCCTGCCACGAAGTCCTCCAGGGTCACCGGGGCCTGGTCCTGGAGAGCCTTGAACGAGCGGGTCTTACTGGCGGCGGCCTTCATGTGAACCTTCACCATCGTCACCTGGACAATGAAATACAACAAACACATATGTACATATGTACATGTGGGGCGTGAGACGAGTGTAATGGTATGGGCCGGGGATGAATAAAAGCTGCTTCTCTTCTACGCTTGACTCTACGGAAAGTGAGTAACACCAAGGATACTTATTATATAATAGACAAAACCTGCAAGGGGATACTCTGTGTCTCATCACCCAGTCTTATAACACGAGCAGTTGCTGTTGCGTGCGATAATTACCTGACTGAGTTACTGTGAATAGATAAATGAATTATTTTACTGTTATTATCCTTGTCATCCGACAATGATGTTAGTACGGGGGACCATAGTAAACACTAGTAAATAGGACCAAATATTGTTGGTAAAAAAATGAATATATGTAGGTTTTTATGTATAGCGTCTGTTTCATTTACTAGTATTTACTGTGGTCCCCCGTAAGAGCTTCAACTTTGATCGCTCATAAACGTTGACATTCCGAAAGAAGAAAATAGCTTGTTTTTTATTAATAGGAGGCGATACGGTACGTAGAGATATTGCGTGCCAGGTATGAGGGATCGATGTTAACCCATTCAGAACTGAAAAAAACATCCCACACTAATTCCAAGTATGTTGTCCCGAAAATTGTGGCTACGTTTTTGGGGACAAACTACTTGGAATTAGTGTGGGATACGTTTTTTCAGTTCTGAATGGTTTAAGCGCATGATACACACTCTCAAATGACAAGAAGACATTAAGAAGGGGAACACATTAAGGATGAATCCGTCACTCGGTTAGATTTGACGGAACCTTAAACACACACAAAAAAAAAACGTTTTATTTTCATAAAAAAGGAAAACGATTACGTACGTAGTCTATCTCTGACAGTCAACAGCTGAAGACCCTAGCCAAATTATTTGAGAGGTGAAACGTCGGCTAGGAGTCGGTAAAGGCATTCATAAGTGGGACTGCATTATTGGTATAAGTTTGTCAAGTATTCAGGTATATGATAGATAGAACGGTATGCCTGAATTAAGACCTACACATTGTCAGATGGCAAATGGAATAATACTCAATACCCTGGTACATACTAGAGATATTAATGTAGGGTATGGGTGGGTGTCATGAATTGTGCAATGACTTGAATTAATCTGACTTCATAATTATTTCGATGTTTTTTTTTTTGAGGCGGTACACCCGGCCCCCTTTCGACACATTCACCAAACCCTACGATACAACGCCATTTAAAATAACTAACTAATCCATATGAATTCAAGACATTATACATTACTTTCCACCTACTACGAGGCACATGATATATACTACTGTTATAGTAGGTGTTAATAGTGTGGTGTTCTCCCGTGATGGGTAGGTCAAGTGGTATACATATATTAGAAGAAAAAATAAAAAAAAACACACTTGAGATGGAGGATTTGATCGAAACTCATCTTTGCAAGCTGAGCGGGATACTAAGATCGCGCGATATATACAGTAGTTTGTATATCCTTATGGAGGGTAGGGGTGGATGGAATCAAAGAATTCATTAGTGACTCGAGCTTTTACAGGGGACCATAGTAAATGGGACCTATGGTACAGACAAAAACCTATATATTTACCTATTTTTACCAACAATATTTGGTCCTATTTACTAGTGTTTACTATGCTCCACCGTTATAGTGAGCTATGGCAGAGAGGGACACGCCATACGCCTCAAAACAACGGAAAACAAAGTGAAATTAAGGTGTATGGGTGGGATATGCGCGGGGGGGGGGGGGCGTACTCATTTGTTGCTTGCCTTAGTCATTTGACCATTGACCACGCATCCCTTTCGAGACGGAGCAGAGGGGGGAGGGGGGCGTACTCGGTTGTTGCTTGCCTTAGTCATTTGAACATTGACCACGCATCCTTTTCGAGACGGAGCAGTGGGGGGGGGGGGGCGGCGTACTTGGTTGTTGCTTGCCTTATTAATAGTCATTTGACCATTGACCACGCATCCCTTTCGAGACGGAGCACCGTTCCTACTCTCAATAGAGACACCTCCAACATTTGGGCGCTCATCACGTTGTTTCCATATTTAAAATAGAAAAAAAATGCTAACACTATCCCCTTCCTGTTTCGTCGCCCTTGGCCACCATCTATCTCCTAGGATAGCGATCATTTTCTCGCTGCATACTATCTAGTGTGTACTAAACTTCTCCATGTCACATTTGTCTATTTTCATTATCTCCTCATTTAACACATCCCACTCCTCCTTGTACATTTCACATTCTCCCACTATTTATGTGAGTTCTACACGCTACGAGCAGCTTTGCCGCAAGGCCGGGGGGGGGGGTGTACTCATGTCATGCATGGCCGTAGGTGTATGACCATAGACCCTCGCATCCCTACAATGCCGGGATGGAGCACGTTGGGTTTTCTCCAAACAGACATTGGAGCGGGGGGGGAGGAGGGGGGAGGAGGAACGGCGGCGATAATTTGGCCCTTTTTCGCACTTTTTGTACCGTACTAAAGCACTCTGACGCAGGTTTGATGCACTGATTAATGTCGAACATATAGTATGTGTACTTCGTGCTTATAATACGCTGTGTTCAAAAAAACAAATTTCATGTTACTTCGTATGATATGTATAATACGCTACTCGTATCTATGTTGAGAACGAAATATTCAGCTCAGAACAAAGCGCTATATATACCAGGGTAGATGAGTTGCACAGAAATATTAAAATACTTTTTTTTTAATTGGAGTGCTTATGAGTGATCAATGTTGACGGTATTTCATGCTATTAATATATACTATAATACATAATACTACACAGTAGTGTCGGATGGTAAGGATAATAATAATAACAGTTTTGGTATAGTAGTTTGGTTAGTATTAATAGCAGCAGGCCTACCTCGTCAACCCTCTCTGCGCCGTCCCTCTCGGCCATACAGAGAAGGCACATCACCACGTACAGGGTCACCGCTGGACCGTGCACGCCGGCCTTCATAGTCTCTTCCAAGATGTCGTTCATTACGCTCTTGCAGAACCCGAGCCTCGAGCAGAACGTCGTCAGCGGCCTACCAATGAATGCACACAGCGTGTTGGCGTTGGTGTTGGTGTTGGTGTTGGTGTTGGTATTGTTGGTGTTGGTGTTGGTATTGTTGGTGTTGGTGTTGGTGTTGGTGTTGGTGTTGGTGTTGACGGTGGTGTTGGTGTTGGTGTTGGTGTTGGTGTTGACGGTGGAGTTGGTGTTGCACGTAGAACGGGGGCAGAGAGTGAAGCAGCGGATTGTGTTTTATATTTTACACAATAAATATTCAGGGAAATCGCCGATATCTACAAACTGTACAGGGCTACTTGTACTGTACAGAAAAAACCAATGCAAACTATGCAATTTAACTTAGCGTAACATAATATATATATATCTGTGTTTTGTTTCCTCTTGGTCTTTCTTCCTCTTGCCGCAGTTGGCTGTTGCTTGATAGTTTCGCTAGATAGCTTCGCTTGACGGAGGCCATACTCGGGAAACGTAAAAAAAAAAACGAAGAATAGAGGCAAGAGGGGAATATAGAACGCCTCCACCAGGGGGTAGGGGATATATGCCACACCCCAGCCAAGTGCACAACACAGACATCACCCAACTTTTACTTCGAGAAAACAAACCTGCCTCCCTTTTCGTTCCATACACAAATTCACCAAAGGTCAACGACTAGTCTATATAGTCTAGTCTATCTATGATGACATTCAGCAGCGATGTTTCATGGGGGTGCGGAAGACAATCGACGCGTGCTACGATAGAGGCGTAGGGTATAAGGTATACCTTTTTTTGGCTGAAAAAATTTCTGCATGACCCATTAAAGTATTAAAGGCTCCTTAACCCAAATCGTCAGAATTTCAGTCTTAGGGTATACCTTTTTTTGGCTGAAACATTTTCTGCATGACCCATTGAAGGCTCCTTAACCCAAAATCGTCAGAATTTTCAGTTTTCTTGTGTTGCAATATTTTTCATTTTATGCATATAGATTGTTCATTTTTTTACTTACTAATAGTATAGAGCTCCTCAAGTGACCCCCCTCAGAAACAAAAACATGCTATTACTAGTGTGTGCACCTCTATACCTTAAGATAGCATGCATCAAATCACCGTAGAAATTTTGCCACAGAAGGCAAAGACTAACTGGACGCATGCTACGATAGAGGTAGGTAGCACTTTTTGGCTGAAATCGTTTTCTGAACGATCGGGCTCCTTAACCCAAATTCGTCGTTTTTTTCATTTTTGAGACGAAATATTGTTCAGAGTATACTTCGGTCGTGAGATTTCTCATCCGGGAGCACTTTTATTTCCCTCCAAAATCATTTTTTTTCGGTGAGGTATGGCGCTCCTTAAGTGAGGAGCTCAGAAAAAAACATGATGCATCTCTATCGTAGCATGCGTCGAACCACCTGTGCTGTGTATGTAACTCACTCGAAAAACACGTGCTCCAGGACGCTCTCCAGCATCTCTTCTTGGTCATGGCGTCCCACGACGGCGTCTCGGCTCAGCCACCCGAACACGGGGGCCGCGCGCGCCTCGATCATCCTCCAGGTGTACGCCACCGCCTGTGCTCCAACCGCGGTCGGTACGGACGATCCGGTCGGTACGGTTGGTACGATCGGTGCGGACGATACGGTCAGTGCGGTCAATGCGGTCTGTACGGTCGGTACGGTCAGCGGTCGGAACGGTCGGTGCGGTCGGTACGGTCGATACGGTAGGTGCGGTCAGCGGTCGGTACGGTCGGTACGGTAGATACGGTAGATACGGCAGGTACGGTCAGCGGTCGGTACGGTCTGCATGGTCGGTAACATCGGTACGGTCGGTACGGTCCGTATGGTCGGTACAGTCGGTACGGTATATACAGTCAGCGATCGGTGCGGTCGGTACGGTCGGTAGAAATGAGTGGGAAGACATTCGGCCCAGGAACAAAAGTAGCCAGTAATGAAACGGCGGTGTGTGTTAAGGCATCCCACCACGAAGGCGTTATTATTCCTCACCAATAGCATCATCAGCAAGATCATCGGTAAGGTCATCCGTAAGGCCATCAGCAGTGCGCTCAGCTGTAAAACCATCCCAGTAAGATCATCAGGCCATTATTAAGGCCATTATGGTTGCCGATACGGCCATCAGTAAAGTTATAAAAAGCGGTGAGATAATTTTCAAAGATATTTTAATTTTTCGCCTGCACGCTAAGAAGACACCAGGACGGGGCTGACAGTTCGAAGGCAGAAAGTGCGGTGCCTTTCTCGTGATAAAAACTGCAAGGGGCATACCGCAGAGAAGAGCCTACTATCAGACTATCGATAGGGAGGGTGCAGGAGAAAGAAGGGCGAAAAAAATAAATAGAATGGGGCAGAAAAAAAAACGGAAGAAGGTACAGAATGGCGCTAGACTTTGCGCATAGGTTTCCTTTGTTTTCAGACCCACTTGGTGGTTTTCTACTGTCTGGTTCTATTTATGAGTGATCGACGGGATTTTCCTGATTTACTCGTTTGTTTGTGTTTGCTACAAGAGGAACGCTTCGTGCGTATTAACTGTTCATGCTTCGTGCTATTGCGTTTTCTGATTTAGGAGTTTGTGAATGAGTTTCCTGCTGTTTCCTGTTTTTGGCTTCAAGACAAGAAGAAAACGAATCGGTGTACTTGTATACGTATAAAACCAACAGTTACGTTAATGATGAAAAAATAACTACTTCTGACGCATGCTACGATAGAGGTGCACCATTCCTGAATGGGGGAAAATAAAAGTGCTATGAATAATCCCATGACCTAAGTATAAAATGAAAAATGTTGCAACACGACGATTTCGGAATAAGGCGCCCAACCATTCAGACAAATTATCAACCAAAAGTGCTACCTCTATTGTAGCACGCGTCTTCTTTCGGGATGGAATATTTATGAGTGATCAACGTTGAGTCGGATAGCAAGGATGACAAAAAAAAAATGCCATTTGCTTAAGCTTGGTTTTCTTTGGGGCCTTCTTCTTCCTGCTACTTGAGGGTGTGTCCCAAAGAACCGGATGACCTAACGATATCACGACTGATATATAAAAAAAACAATGGTATTCCAACCATATGATACATTTTTGTTCCCCTTGGTTTTCTTCTCTTGGGGGGATGTTTCTGAGTGATCAACGTTGAATCTTTTTCATGCTATTAAAATATACTACTGTACACATTGTCGGACGACAAGGATGATAGTAGTAGAAGTGTTCCTGTACGTACGGGTAACACAGGGTGGGGAGGAATGATTCCTCCCGTTTCAGTCACTCACTCATTAATGTGATTATGATATGATAGAGTCAAGAAACGCCTCCATGACCCCTTTGGAATTGCAACACACACTGAAACACTTTTGGCCACAAACTACTCGGGTTTTGTGTGTGTTGATTTTTGCTGTAGGAAGGGAAAATCTGTAGAAAGGGAAACCGTCGTCAGGGGACAGGGGACAGGGGACAGGGGACAGGGGATAGGAAACGGGGGACAGGGGACAGCGGACACGGGGCAGGGGACAGGAGACATGAGACAGGGGACAGGGGACAGGGAACAGGGAACAGGGGACAGGGGACAGGGGACAGGGGACAAGGAACAGGGGGCATGAGACGGGGGACAGGGGACAGGGGACAGGGGACAGGGGACAGGGGACAGGGAACAGGGACAGGGAACAAGCGACAGGGGACAGGAGACGGGGGACAGGATACAGGGTACAGGAGACAGGGGAAAGGGGACAGGAGACAGGGGATAGAGGACAGGGGACAGAGGACAGGGAACAGGAGACAGGGGACAGGGGACAGGGGACAGGGGATAGGGGATAGGGGACAGGGGACAAGCGGTCACCACCCACCGGCTTTACCGCGCATTCGCGGTGCTCGCCCACGACGTACTCGTTGAACAGAAGCCAAGCCACGGGCACCGCCCACTTGGTGAAGATCTCCAGAGTGGCCACGGCGTTTTTCCCGACGGAGATGTAGATGGCCTTGCAGGCGGCATCGAATCCCTTGCAGAGGAATGGAACACGGGGCGTCAGGGTCAGGAACTGCACCAACATACCCTCAAGCATACTCGTACCTGAAACGGTCTTATTCTGGGGCACGTTGAAACTGCTCTGTGGTACAGGGTAAATACTATTCATACCAGTATGTTCTATCTGGTACATCTTATTTTGTGCCGGGAATGCAGTCGACGTTTGGTGTTCACACGAGAGCCTAAAACATTATTATATTTTCGTCCAGGCTGGTAGGTGAGGCAGGGCGTGACCTACACTACAACAAGTTCACTTCGAATTAAAAAATGTTTTTTTTGTGTGTTTCGTGCAAACGTAGTACTTGGTACGTCTTAGTTTCCGAAATATATAAGAACAAAAGGCAGAACGATAAGACTGACTAAAGGGGGGATTGTACATGAATTAAATGACCATTGCCCTTAATGAAACATATTAGTGTTGTGTGTAGTTGTGTAGTAATAGTAATAATTCATTAATTTAGCGAATGAGGGAGAAGAATATACACGTACTATTAATACCTATATACGAGCTGGTTCAAGCATATCGCCCCAAATTTCGTCAGCCACGAATGCCGCCTGCAATAGCAACTCCAATGTCATACCAGGTATAGTATTTGAGTATTTGGTATCGTACTCACCGCCATGAGCAGTGGAAGAGGGCGACAAAGCCATTTTTTTTAAAAGGGCCTGGGACTGGCGCTACCGCCGAAATTGTGACCCGACCAATCACAGGCCTTCATAGAGGTCAACAACAGTCAGGCGTTTTCTTAGGAGCATTGTTTTTGGCCATTTTTTTTTTCTGAACGAGAACCGCTTCCAGGTGGTCCAAGGCATATTTGGACAGAGTTTCACGCAAATATATCCCCCTTTTTGCAAAATGAATGAATCATAGTCGATGTACACGACTCCCGAGTTAACGTATTCCTGAAAATCTCAGCCTGCCTTTTTTATTGCTTGCCTTCTCATAAATGTATTGGTTTCATGTACGGCAAACAGTGCCGTGCGCCTCGTCTGATAGGTCAAAACTAATTAATGTCTTGGTTTCTGTTTTTTTTTTTTTTTTTTTGTGCCGTCCTGGGGTAGGGGTGGCTTAAGTTAGTAACTTAATTAATGAATGACTTGAGTTAGGCGTAGTGTGGATAAATCAGTTTTGGCTCGAGATGGACACGACGTTCGAACAACTGACTGCGTACGATCAATAGGAAGTCATAATTAACGCCCAACATCGATTTTATACTGACACTAAGTACGAACTGATCCCGGAATTTTGCACGTTTATCGCAAAAAGGTGGACCCTGAAAAATTGCATCACGTGTTCTATATGCCCCTGCCGAACCGTTGACGAATGTTTTCGTTTTTTTTTGTCACCGAAAATTTGGGATCGCTTAAAACCCAAATCCCCCCCCCCAAAAAAAACGAAATAACTAGCCAAAACAAAATATGAAAAAAAACAACCGTTAACGGGTTGGCAGAGGCATGCAGAACGTATGTGCTAATTTTCAGGGTCCAGCTTCCAAAAACGGCGTGGGCATTTGACTCTGAAGGAATCTGGAGCGAAAAGCTTGATTGAATCAGCCTGCATGTATTTTGTGTTTCGTGCAAACTACGTACAGTGTTGTCCGCCTCTTGCTAGATTAATTGATTATCCAACCATGTACCTCTTTTAGTTTTCACCTTCCGATGTACTTCGAAATACATGCAGTAATATGTCTAAATTCCCGATTTCTTCACTGATCGCTGTCGCGTCCTGTACTATTCATATTAAATAGGAGGTCAAAGGCGAGAACATGCTGTCCACACTTGACTCTGAGTGACACCTGAAACGAAGGAAATACGCGTATAGACTTTCAATTATTTCCAAGAGGGAACATACTGCGGTACGATCGGTATACCTTACGGCTTACGACCCTCATGACTCGGACAGGGCCAAGCCCCGGAAATCTTCGTAGGCCGTGTACCAAACTTTTCGCTCAGGATTGGCAGATACTTGCAGCTGTATTGGCATGTTCGCTTCCAAACCATTTTCAGCGTAAAAAACAAACCCCAGGCCTCACCGCTCGTCGACAACGTTGAACACCTCGGGCAGATCATGATCTGTATGATTTTTATGATCTGTATGATTTTTATGATCTGTATGATTTTTATGATCTGTATGATCTGTATGATCTGTATGATCTGTAGGATTTGTATGATCTGTATGATTTGTATGGTCTGTACGATTTGGATGATCTGTATGATTTGTATGATATGTATGATTGTATGATCTGTATGATCTGTGTGATCTGTGTGATCTGTGTGATCTGTATGATCTGTATGGTTTGTATGATCTGTATGATTTGTATGATTTGTATGGTCTGTATGATCGGTATGATTTGTATGATATGTATGATCTGTATGCTTTGTATGATTTGTATGATCTGTATGATCTGTATGATCTGTCTGATCTGTATGATTTGCCTGATCTGTATGATATGTATGACCTGTATGATATGTGATCTGTATGGTTTGCCTGATCTGTGTGATCTGTATGATCTGTATGGTTTGTATGATATGTGTGATTTGTATGATCTGTATGATCTGTATGATCTGCATGATCTGTATGGTTTGCCTGATCTGTATGATATGTATGACCTGTATGATATGTATGATCTGTATGATCTGTATGATCTGCATGATTTGTATTATCTGTATGATCTGTATGATCTGTATGATCTGTATGATCTGTATGATCTGTATGATCTGTATGATCTGTATGATTTGTATGATCTGTATGATCTGTATGATATGTACGATTTGTATTATCTGTATTATCTGTATGATCTGTATGATATGTATGATCTGTATGATCTGTATGATCTGTATGATTTGTATGATCTGTATGATCTGTATGATTTGTATGATCTGTATGATCTGTATGATCTAGATCATCGATTCCTACTTCATGATCTAGATATATTTGAGGGCAGATAGATTCCTGATCTGTATCGATCTACTGCAGCTCATGATGTGCCTGGTGAGAGCTGTCAAAATCTGCATGATCTACGTAAAACACAAGTTTCTTGAGTTCGATCTGTACTGTACAGATCCTGCGCAACCTCTCACAGCGGCAGCTGAGGAACTAAATGATCTACATGATCTGCAGCGGATAGATAGATAAATAGATAGATAGATCATACAGATGTTGGGTGACAGTGTCCCCTTGTGGCATTGTGGTGGACGTGCTAGTCCAGAGGCTTGGCGCGAGCCGCCGTTAGGCGCGCTCGATAGCTTCTCTCAGAAGAAACGTATGATGTTACAAAGAAGGGTCTCTTTGGGCCAAAATTAGTTGAAAGAAAAGATCAGACAGAGCTGAGAAGATGGGTTGTTGGTTGGTTGGTTGGTTGTGAGCTTGGTGGGCGCAACCAGCCTCGACACACTCGGCTCTACGGCTAGATGTACTCTATCGGGTGGTTGTACTCACCGACCCACAGCAACGTTCCTTGGATGCTTACTCGTGACCGTTCCACGCACTACGTACTGTTCTCAAGAATGCTATGAACAGTGTCTAGATACCCCGCATATTTTCGTAGAACGTTCCTATTGGTATTTCGCCGCATATCCATGGCTGTACTGATACCAAGTACCGGTATTGTTCGTACGTACATGACTAGTACATCCTTACTTTAATAGCACTCCATGATACTGACTTAGATAGATAGGCGTATACATACACCTACTATTATACCTGCTACTATAGTACGACATTGTTCCCGATCAGCGACTTAGTAGGCTACTGGTTACTGCTGCTGTAGCATAGTACCTACAGTCAACAACAGATCACGACCTGCCCGAGGTGTGCTTATGTTTTCTCCGATCGCTACGTAGCAAAGGTCCCAAGGGAAAAAAAATACGCAGAGATTTTTGTTTCCTTCCGTGGTTTTCCTTTTTGGGAGTGTCAATGTTTATGAGTGATCAACGTTGAAGCTCTTTCATGCTATTACACGGGGGACCAGAGAAAATAGGACCAAAATATGGGTAGTAAAACTTTGTAAATATATAGGTTTTTGTGTGTACCGTATGTCCTACTTACTATGCCCCCCGTAATATCAGTATTAATACATTAATACTACACATTGTCGGATGGCAAGGAGTCACTGAACTATATCCTTAACGAGGAATAAACACATAACACGCGCGAACGGCTTGTTACAAAATCGAGTAGTAACTACCAGGCTCCTAGTACATCACGAAGCCTACACCAATACCACAAAATAACACATAGAACAAAAATTCTACGCAGCTCTCAAAGTTGAGTATCTACTATTCAATCGGTTGAACTCACAGCTGACGTATTTATAATAATTTTATTTAGTATGAATCATAAACAGCATGTCACAAACAACTATTACGGGAGACCATAGTAAACACTAGTAAATAGGACCAAACATTGTTAGTAAAAATAGGCAAATATATTGGTTTTTGTGTGTACCATCGGTCCTATTAACTATGCCTTACACCCGTAATATGTAAAAAAAACAGAAACAGAAAACACTGCATGCTGCATTTTGTTTATACGAGTACCTGATTGTAGCCGACTTCGGGAAACATGGCACACGCCTGTCGGCACACCATCTGCACTCCCATGGACACGTCATGTTCCGGGGTCAAGCGCGTGCGGTCGACCTCGATAAGCTGTCCGCTGTCATGGCGCTCGTGCCGGCGCCGAGGAGACATGTCGAACACTTGGAAAGCGGAGGCGAGCTTGACCAGCCGAGCGCGCCTCCCGTCCGGGTTGTCGAACAGGTCGTCGATACGGCCCGCAACGGCTCTCAAGCTCGACCGAGCTGTGGCGAGCATCCTCTCGGCGGCATCCTTCATGTCTTTCCACAGAGACGACCGTGGAGGGTCGCGGGCATCTCCGTCATCGCCGGGGTCATCATGGCCGGCGTTTCCGCGCTGACACTCCCTCCGCCTGCCCATGGCACCGAGCGGAGCTAGCAGGAACTTGACGGCAAGCATGAAGGCGGCGACGAGCTCGGGGAGCCCCGGTGAAGCAGCAGGGTCGTCATCGTCGTCGGAGGCGGTGTGGGGGAGGGGGGGAGGGGAAGGAACGTCGAAGTCCATGATGGGCTGAGGTGGTAGCCTGACGAAGACGGCCTCCTCGTCGTCGTTCCAGGGAGAGTCGGATGATGTGATCAAGGCTCCCGCGTTCTCGAGGGAAGGGGGGCGGGTGAGGGGCGGGGTGATGGTCTCGGTGGAGTTCTCCAGGGGTGCTGGAGTCATCTTGTCCGTGCTGAGAAACATGGCGTACCTGCTCGAAACGAATTGCGGTGGGGATGGATAGCAATTAATCGGTGGTAAGTCGGGTTGGGATATATAGTTCTTCGTGTTTGCTTCTTCTTCTTCTTCTTCGTCTTTGTTTTTTTTTTCGCGAGTGACAACACTAACTATCGGTTGGCAGAACATAACACTACTATTAATACTGTAGTAGTTTTCGATCTTCTGAAAACGTAGTAGGTAAAAAAGTGTGACTTAATTAAAATAAAAAGCATGGGAGAGTGTTCGCATGAGCCGGAAACGTGGTGTGTTGACTCATACAAAAATACCTTAAGGAGCGTTTCGTGTTAGCATTTAATACAAATTTTCCTTACATAAAAGCACGGAGAAAAAAAAAGAGCAGGAAAAAAAATCAAGAGAGGAACAGCCGACAACAGCAGTACTATACGAGAATAACTCGGATTTTAAAACTTCCAACATCAACAAACGCACTACAGACCCAGGAACGTCGTTGCCAAATATGAGGTCCTAATACTGCCAAACGATTTCGAAAACCCCAATTAAGTGAATTTTAGTTTTACAGCCTGACCAGCTCGTACTGCCAGAATTTTTAGTCAGTGTTTGTGTCATACATACACCATAGTCTTGGTCTCCCCTAACGGCAAGTCCCTGAATAACCTTCCGCGTCTTTTCGGCAGCTGTTCGGCGACTGAGCAGTGCCGGCGATCGCGACGCGCAGAAATATCCAAAAGTATACAGCAACCTACATCGTAATATAGTATCTTCAGCACAGACAAAACAAGCCTTGAAAAAAAAAAAAACACTACTACTTGTAGTAACTCATACCACACCCGAGCCACGAAAGTTGCTTGCACATACATACATACGTAAGAAGTACATAGATATCTACATACATACATGCCTCGCACGTGCTGTGGACATACGAAGTCTATCTTGGTCTATCATGGCAGCTCATACGTAAGACGGAAGCATTGATGGCTGTTATTATTACACGTACTCACGAAATATTGCCGAGGGGCAGGGCGGCTTGCGCCGAGGGTGGCGCAAGAACCCCCCCTAAAAACGCGATCGCCTTGACCATCTTCAGCCTGCTGGGCTTAGACCAAAGACCCATGGTTGCAAAGATATTTTGCTGAAACACCTGAACATAAAGAGTGGCAGTGCGTATTCAATTGAGTAGACGCAGGAGAGGATAATTGGTTGGATGAGATTGGTGGTATTCGACGAATTGTGTCAGCTTTTTCATTATAATAATAATAATGCCCTGCACATTGTCGGAAGGCAAATCATATACCGGTACGTACTGTAATAATAACACAAAATCAATACGTTTATCATGACAACAACACAACAGGGTTTTAGTAATAGTTTCGTTGAGGGCAGCACAAAAAAGCACATACCAGGTACACAAGAACAGGTAAAGACCAGCAAAGCTCCGTCGTTGGAACGATACTTTCCCTCATGCGCCTGACTATACACAGTTGTTACGTGTACCAGGTGCACAGTACGAGCGCACATATATGCATGGCAACAGCACAGACAGCGTAGTACACACTACAAGCAATATATTAATCGTCATATTGATAAAAGTTTCGTTGGGGGAAAGGAAAAAATGCAAGCAAGAACATACAATAAAGTAAAGTAGTAGTAACGCACACAGCAAGAAGGCAAACTTGTGGAAGCCACCACTGCTGTGCGGTTGCTGAAAATGTAGCCACCGCACGAGAGGGATGTCGATAGATAGTTTTCGTGGTCGAACATGTGTGAAACGCGAGAGATAGATGTGAACGCCGTGGGGTTCTCGCGTGGTCACCTCGCCCGCAAGCGTTCCTTCTGATCTCTACGAGGTCGTAAACGTAAATGCGGAACCAAGGCATACACAAGCCAAAAACTGGGACCGCTTGTATTTCCTCTTATAATATAGCTGCGACAACAATGATACCACCCATGATGATACCACAATGGTTGGATGGCCATTTGCCGCATGAGGCACGATGAGCGTTTTCTCGCCCGTTCGAGCTGAAGGCGACAGGGAGAGCGCTCGACGGCGAACCCTCATCAGGCTTCACGCCGAGGAAGTACGCAGTCTTTCGTGAAAGCAATGGTGCAGCCCCATTGCTTTCCATCAGACAAGGAACGGGGGTTCAGTAGTACAAAGTTCAAGCATGCAAAGAACAGGGACAGCCTGGCCCGAACACACGATGTGATTTCACTTGTAGTTTAGCGAAACGTGCTGAAAGGACCCAACGGCGAGCCGACGGTGTATGAATCTGGGCGATAGACGGCAGGCCACGAGTCGTTTGCACATCACCTGTTGTTGTTGCTCTATAGGACGTACAGTAACGTCGATGGGGTAGGGTGTTCTAGCTCCGCTGCTTGCGGTGTGCCAGAATGAAATGGGGGGTGGATGGTCGAAAGCGAGAGGGGATGGTGGAGTATGACACCCCGGACAGAAAACCCCTTCGAATGTAAAAGCCTGTAGCTTGTTGGGTTTTGGTGATCGTTTCGCTAACATGCCAGCATCGTCAGTGGTGCACAATACGAGTATGTACTTGTAGTAACGTATTGATCCCAGTGTACTGCTGTGTACCGTACAGTATACATGGTACGCAGTATGAAGTAGTTGTACGAGGTAGTGTAGTTGTACTGTAGTAGTACTGTACTGTAGTAATATAGCAGTACGCAGTCATGATAGAGCGTGGCACAATATCCAAACGGGAGTCAGGCAGGCTATACAGAGAAGAGACCGCTGTACTACGAGTACAGTTACTTTAGTAGTCGTCGTACGGTCGCCACCGCGGTACTGTACATACACCGCTACGTCGTACAGAGTAGTGCATCTAAAAATGGTGTAAAGTCGGCGATATCTACGCTTAATTACTACGTCTCGCAACTGCGTTGTGAGGGCACCAACATCGTGGATCGAAAGGCGCACGCTTTCATCGCGTGAAAAGGTTGCTTGATCGAGTGAAAGGAAGAAGCAAATAAGAAAAATAGGCTAGGATTTGGCTCTGCACAGCTCTGTACGCAGTACTTTACGACGAGGACGAATCGACACCCGACAAAAAAAATCGGGAAGAAAAATGATGACGGTTTCATACGGTTTCATCCAGTTTCATCATTTTTATTTATTTCGACAACAGACATCTGAGATCCGACGACAGAGAGCCCCAAAACACAGAGACGCCACACTGCTGTTTTGTTTCCTTGTCCTGGCTGTGTTTACGTACGAACGTACTCAACTCGTCGGTGTCCAGTATGCAGCTTGACCACACCTGCTCGTTTACCAGACGATTTACTGTACGTAAGTGGTTGATGCAATTATTCATGACACATGACACATGACATACATACATGCTGTCTTCAAACCACACCCACATGCACATGACCACGGATGTCACTGCCGCTTGCTGTGCCGCTGCTGCTGCTATGAAGTATGACCGACCGCCGATTGTGCAACAACACCAGACAGCATCACCAGCACAGCGAATGTCAGCTGTGAGATCGATTGTTCGAAACTACAGCAGTGTACAGTAGTACATCATCATACGCTGTCATACGTACGAGTGGCGTCGGGCTCTCGGTTGTCGGATCTCGGATCTCGAAAAAAAAATGAAGGATGAAACCGTATGAAACCGTCGTTATTTTCTTCTCGTTTTTTTTTGTCGGGTGTCGACTCGTTCTCGTCGTAAAATAAATGCTGCAGACAGAGTCGTCGTGTACCTGGCCTCTTCTCTCCCTTGCCTCTCTTTCTTTGCCTGAACTACGTAGCAACCTTTTCGCGCGACCGAAGCGTGCAGAGCAATCCACGATGATGATGTTGTCCTCAACGCGGCACAGTAGATGTTGGGCGACATAAACAACAACGAGTAAATGGTTCGCAAAGGATCAAGCTGACAGCTGACCGTCGTTTTCTACAACAAAACCACACAAGTTCACACGTTGACTCTTTTCCTCCTTGACAAATTTTGACGTCGTACACAATAATAGTACGATGTTGTATGCACACATTTCGTCGTCTGTACGATTATACAACCACGACAACGACGATGATGACGATGATGGTCTGTACCTGCCTGACTACGGTCGACGACGACGGTCTATGGGCGAACTGCTGGATTATACCGCTGTCTGCTTGTTGTTTCGACGCCCACTGCGAGGCAATTAATTGTCAAGCTTTCTGTCCATCTGCCCCGTGGTCGTCCGTCCGCGTTCAAAAGCCTTCGTGTGACTTCAAACTACAGTACGTAAAACTGCTGTACCTGCGCACCGCCGTCTCGTCGTGTGTGTGCTATCCCTAGCTTTGCGATTGAGTGTGCCACCGCGCTCTATCTCATGATGTGCACCACTGCTGCTACCACTGCCATAACACTGTACGTATAGTACTACAGTACTACAGTACAACTATGTACGACTACGACTATGTTTACTCACTGTTGTGTACTACCACTGAATGTTGTTTTTATAACGAGAAACGGTAATAGCAACGGCAACCAAAAAAGCAACACTAAATCAGACCTAGGCTTTGCACTCGGAGGTGGGTTCTCGTCCGGGGTGTCATATTCCACCGTCCCCTCCCCCCCTTCGACATTCCATCCTTCATATCATATTGCTACGTGCACCGCAAGCAGCGGAGCTCAAGAGCACCCTCTACACCATCGACCTTGAACGTCCTACTCTGTACATCCGACACAACAGAGGTGAGATGCAAACAAACGTGAGACTTAAACGGCCCGTGGCCTGTCGCCATTTCGGCCAGCTTCATACGCCGGCGACTCCCGGCCCCCGTTGGGGTTCTTTTGGCACGTTTCACGAAATAAACCACGCCGTGTTTCGGGCATGTGGCTTTCTCTGTTTGCTGTGCACGAAAACTGAACCTCGTCGTCGAAAAACAGGAGCAAGCTGCACCATCGGTACCGTAGACGAACTACCGTACATATATACTACGCACGTATATTTATGCTGGTCGTGAAACATGTCCGTCGTTCAGCCTCACGAGGGTTTTCCATCAAGCTCGCCGCCGACTTACTCTGTCGCGCGAGAGACGCTCAACCTGCTTCATTCGGCAAACAGCCATTCGCCATTTTGTGGTGTTAATATGATGGTATCATGGTATCATGCTTGTATCGTCGTTTTGCTGCTACTGAAATGTGGAGGAAGAACAAGTGGTGCAGCTTTTGGCACATGCAGTACTGCAGTGTTTACGTACTGACTGTAGCGGTAGTAAGGATACATCTTCCAGGCACGATACCGAACGAGAATCTCCCCCTTCCACATGCCGCGTTTCACATATTTTCGACAGCTATATACTCTGTACGGTATATACGCCTTGTGCGGGGCCTACTACGTACGGTGCTTACACTTTCAGCAAGAGCAGCAAGCAGTGGTGGCTTCCAAAAGTCGCCTTTTCCTACGTACTATTTACCAAAAGTATGTTATTCTTCACTTCGCCCTTTGCCTTCCTTCAACGAAACTATCCGTACTGCTGGTACTGTACTGCTGTAATAACACCCTCTTGTGTCGTCGGGTGTTCCTGTACTGAGTTCTGCATAGATAGGATACGATGTACTTTCAGGTTTGCAAGGAAAAAAATCGTTCCAACTTTGGGTCTTTGGTTCAAGGCTAGGGTGAGGCTGAGCAAAGTCTCTTTTTAGTATCATGGGGGTGCTACAGTACAGTATAACCGTTTATAAAGGAGAATATGAACCACTGAGGTGAGCCACTTATTAGGGGGGACCATAGTAAACACTACTGTAATAATAGGACACCACGGAAAAATCGTCACCCCACCGCAGATGCACCCCCTCTACTATTATTACAAGAATGCGGAAGCTGGTACCACTACGTTGTAACTACTCAGTGGGACAAGAACGCCGTGGCGACCCTCGACGCACATAGCATCTTAGCGCTAAACTCTCCCTCTACACCTCCCGAAGATCATGAATCACCCCCCCGAGGTCGTCGTCTCAGGGTTATCGATAATTCGCGGTGGCGAAGAGGGGAAGTTGGGCGCTAAGAAGTGGGACCCGTACACATCGAGGGTCGCCATGGCGTCGTCGTCCCACGGAGAGGTTATCGTAGCGGTGTCAGCTAACCGCGCTCTCTGATGAGGGAGGGCGCGTCAGTGATGGGATGACGATTTTTCCGTGGTGTCCTGGGTGGTGACTGGTTTTCCTGTGGTCGTTGTGGTGTCCAACCTGTCTCGATTGGTCGTGGAGTTTACCTGCGACTATAATAATCGGTTGAATAAAAAAATATGTGTTTTGGCTCATCATCATATAACAGCCGATTTTCCTAATTGAGAATTGCCTTTCCGATGAGAATGAAAATCGAAAATATTGTTTTTTGAATTGCAAGAGATGTACTTCCCTCACAGTCATGTTTTTTACTGTAAAATATTGTCAGTTGTGACACCCGTCGATAACAACAAAAAAAAACGAAATCGGCATCGGCAGTCTCAAGATACCGAAGATCCCAGAAAATCTGGATTTACGGGCGAGGTTCCCTTAAATCCTTGATTTTTCGAGCATGTCAAGGTTGATTTCATTTTTTTTTCCGCGGATCGATACCTACCATCGAAGAACATATTTTCTAAGCCAATTTTTGATCGTGAGCGAAACACAACTCTTAAACAATAACAAAGTACTAAAATCGATTTTCATTCTCATCGGAAAGGCAATTCTCAATTAGGAAAATCGGCTGTTATAAACGCACAAGATGGGTGTTCTTGTGGACAATAGGAGACCATGCGCAACTTATAAAAGCGCAGATATAGTATCCATATAATAATAATAATTATTATTCCAATATATTTTCCATCTGACAATGTGCAGCTCTTATTTCAGCCATACCATAGAACACGAGCAAGAAGAGGGGAGCAGCCGTATTGCCAGCACTCAGTAAATAAATGTAGCACTTACTTGTTGTGCCATACATATAACCCTTATAGAACTGGAGTCCCGTTTTGGGGACAACTTACTTAGAATTAGAGTGGTTTGTCCCCAAAACGGGACTGCAGTCCTAAAAGGGATAAGAAGTACACCAGAAACTTCCCTGGCGGCCCTTGAACACCTACTTTCTCTGTGGTTGGTCGGCGGCTGTTCGAAAGCGATGGCGGCAGCGGCGGTGGCGACGGCCCGTGGTCGCGACGCCAAAACACCCAAGTGTAACCAAAGATGTCAGGAGACGGCACTTTCAGCCCTTGACTGACGGCAATTTGTCTTTTTTCATCCTTGACTGACGCTAAACTACTAGGTTTTAGTCTGGAACACTAGGATCCACACCCTTGACCGATGCCCGTTTTCCCTTGACTGACCGTCTCCTGACATATTTGAGGGAAACCAGCAACAACAAGTCACACCGCACATACGTACGTACAAGCACACTTTTCCGCGCAATTTGTCCCGAAGCATAAGCACCGTTTTCATACTAAAATTAAGTTTATATTTTCGAATATGGTTCCCATCGGAAAGGCAAAAAAATCTCAGTTAGGAAAATCGGCTGGTACTTTTACTTCGTAGAATTACTATGGAACGCTCGCGGGCAAGGTGCCAAACAAGAAACCTATTCGCACGTTTTAGACAGTTGGCACCTGTATACTCGGCATGCCTCGTACGGCGTCTACTACGTGCGGTGCCTACATTTTCAGCAACAATAATGGCACTGGTTTTCTCCTTTTGCCGCTCGTGCGCTTTCTTTCAATTTTTCAGATTTTCCCTTTTTTTCCTTCCGTCAACAAAACTATATTCATATAATATGCACCTGGTAATATTGAGATTGGTGGTATTCGACGAATTACGAAATTACGTCATCTTTTTCCATCCTGAATGAATAATGCCCTGCACATTATCAGAAGGCGAACGAAAAAAAAATCTGGTATATATATGTATTATGTGACATTTTAATAACACCCTGTTGCGCTGGTGTCATGCTTTCTGGTATGTATAATATACCATACCATAATACGTACCATACCTCCAGGTGAACGCAAGGCAAGAAGAGGAGAACATGATCGTGCCAACCATGGGACTGTCGTTGAAGCCAAGACTGATCAAGGCGTTCGGCCTGGTCGGGGTGCTTCTTGCCCCACCGTCGACAAGGGCCGCCCTGACTATCGGCAACTCCATGTGAGTATACGTGCAATAGCAGTCATGCTGGCACCTTTACATTGTTATGAGCTGCCATATCAGACTACCGGCACCGCATGCGAAAGGAATTCATATTTGTTTTTTTTCTTCTTCTTTTTTTTCTTTTTCTTTTCGTTTTTATTCTGTGTATTGTCTTTGGCCTTCTTTCTCCGTGGCTCAGATCGGGGGTCACTTAGTAGGCTCTTCTCCCCCCCCCCATCCGTCTCGAAAGGGGTGCGTGGTCAATGGCCATCAATAATGGTACAATAATTGGGTAAAGGGTGCGTATTCTATTGAGTACACGCAGAGGAGGAGAAGTGGTTGAATGAGAGTGGTGGCATTCGACGAATTGTGTCAGCTTTTTCATTCTGAATGAATAACGCCCTGCACATTATCGGAAGGCAAATAATATAATAATAGTGGTCAAATATCTAAGGCAAGCAACTAATACGGAGGACCAAGTAAATAGGACCAAATATTTGCAGTAAAAAGAGGAAAATATATAGGTTACAGTGTATGCCGTAGGTCCTATTTAATATGGTCCCCCGTATTAATGAGTACCCACCACCACCACCACCACTACCAGTACAGAGTGCTTGCCTTGCATTTTCGTTGCGAGAAGAGTTCACCACTTTTCCCCCTTCTCGACTCGCGTCTAATTGTGTATATTTGCGAGCAGCTCTTCTTGTGGCTCGGGAGGTGTTATTGATGGGTTCGTTTTTTTTTTATCACGAACGTTGTTGGCTGGTTCCTTGGTTCCTTGTGCGGAAGGTATACTCTGATATGCACGATGTGGGATGTTTCCTTTTTGCCAGGTATGTATGTATGTATGTATGTGTCTGTTTTCTGCGTCAAAAACGCTGCCACCGACGCTGAACAGCTGAACAGACTCCAAACAACCTCTAAGGACAGCCGCCGATTGGGAAGTTGTTGGCGTGTGTATGTATGTTTGACACAAGTGTTAACTAATAGTAATAGTATATACCACACCCTGCCCCCGTTTCGCACATTCTCAAAAGCCTACGATACAACGCCATTTTTTCTTAATTAATCCATACGTCGTAGCACAATTTGACGAGAGTTGACGAGGGAAGAAAGTGCTAAAATACCATCGCGATAAAAATACAAGGCACGTACGGTAGTGGGGAGGGGGGAGAAGAGCCTACTTAGTGACCCCGGATCTGAGTTACGACTAAAGAAGGAGAGAGAATAGGAGGGCGAAGATAATAAACACATGGGATGGACAACCCCCCCCTCAAAAAAAAAACAGTACTTCAAGACCTTAATGTGTTTTCACGTTTACGAGGCACACGATATAGAAGCGCTGGCATTTCACGGGCATTGCGGCTTGTCTCCTATATATATACATATACCAGAAATTGACAAAATATTATCCGTGTGCTTTTGTGTATATATGAACCACAACATAACCATGTTTACCTATATACTAGCGGTACGGCCACGGCTCCGCCCGTGGCGCTAGCCCTGCGTTGCCCATAGTAGTATGTAAGCTCCTTGTATGGTACACAGTACTCGTACCTATGTATACGTCCGTCCTAAGAATGCTCAGCATTCGAACTCTTATGATGAGTCCGCCACAAACACGAACTAAAGTTGTACATTATCCACCTCCAACCCCTTTTTTTGTTGGAGCAGGCTGGACCCGTCAACGGCGCCCAAACAACAATTTTCACGAGTACCCACAGCAGCAAGAGGGGGAGGAGGAGGGGAAGACACTGGGATTATTGACACCCCGCCGCTGACGCGCCCTCCTTCCCTCGAGAGCATACAAACAGGCATCCCGATGATAGCCATGTGGGACGGAAACATCGAGATCTATACGCTCTTACCCTTCCCCCCGACACCCCCGGAGTCCACCTACGACGAGAACGAGCCCATCGAGGACGACCAAGAAAATGACACCCCGACCCCGTGGCTTCCGGAGATCGTCGCTGCAGTGACCCTCGCCGTCAACTTCCTGTTAGCCCCGTTTGGTGGGAGGGTGAGGCGGGGGGGAGGAGGAGGAGGGTGTCGGCAAGGCAACGACCATGACGCCGACCATGACGCCCGCGACTCCCGCGATGACCCTCGCGACCACGCCCCCCACTGGTCGCTCTGGAAAAAGTTCAAGGATGCGGCCGGGAGGGTGATCGACCGAGCCGGGTCGGGCCTGCGAGCCGTCGCGGACCGCATCTTCGGCGGTTTGTTCGACGACCCGGATGCGAGGGCCGCTCGGCTGGTGGCACTGGCCTCCGCTTTTCGAGTCCGAGACATGCCCCGCCAGAGCGGAGGGCAGCAGGAGGAGCGCCACGACAGCGGGACGCTGATCGAGGTCGACCGCGTGCGTCTGGAAGCGAGGAAAGACGTGTCCGCTGGCGTAGAGCTGGTCTGCCGGCGATCGTGCTCCATGTTCCCCGAAGTCGGCTATAATCAGGTACCTGGTACAAAATAAGCAGTGTTAGTGTTGTTGGGACGTTTTTGTTTCGTTTTTTGTTTTTGCTTAAGGGGACATTTTTTTTGTTCTTACGAGTTTTGTTTTTGCGCACGGGGGGCACGATTGAAGCGGCGAGCGGTGGAGATATATACATATATATATTAAAAAAATTAAAAAACAACAGCTGTGAGCTCGAGGATTTCGTCGAAGCTCATCTTTGCTAGCTGAGTGTAACACTTATATAATATATGTATATCTCGTGCAGCGAGCGGCGGAATATATGTCTGGTGCAAGAGAGTGGTGGATGTGCATACGAGTATACGGTTATATTTACTGTAGCATCAGTGCGCTGAATGGTTATCGACCGAAATCGCCCTTGTAAAATCGTCCTGTTGATCCTGGTAATGATATAATACTTAACATAATGGCATCCAGAGAGTCACCGCGCTATATCCTTCACGAGAAATTAATGTAGAACACGCGCGAGCGACATTACCATACCATATGTACAACTTTATCGTAGGTCAAATTCACAAAAAAAAAAAAAGGAATATAGAACAAACGCGCCCTACGTATATATGACTTAGCCTTCAAAGTTGAGTGTCAATCAATCCATCGGTTGAACTCACAGCTGACGTACTTATAGTAACTTAACAACAACAAAAAATGGTTTCGGGGCTTGCCTCATGTCGGGTCCGGTCAATGGTGTAATGGTGGTAGTGTCGTACGCATGCCACGCACGGTTTGACCGTACCGCAGTATGATCCCGATTGAAAAGTACTCCACCAATGCGATATACCAACCTACTATTAATAGACTACGTATATACTTTGAAGTATGAAATTGGCAGGTCAGAAAACTTGGCTCGACTTTTGCACGAAACATTTTTTTTTAATAAAATAACTACTACTGTAATAAAAAACAAAGGACATCTTTTTAGTCTGAAAATAATGCTGCAAGCTGTAAGATATTCCGCTGCCTCACGTAAATAATTGAGAAATTTTGCCTGCCCATAACAAAAGTTTTAAATTACTTGGAATTGGCGTGGGGATAACTTGTCAATTAGCACCTCAAAGTGGCGTCGCTGACTGTTTATAGCACCACACAGAAGTAGGTGTTGAGAACACTTCATACTGTTGTTGCTTGCACCTTCCTGATCCTAACTCCGCCCCCGTGCTCCGTCCCTTTGCAGGGGTTCGATGCAGCCTGCAAGGCCATTTTCCTCTCCGTTGGAAAAAACGCTGGCGCTTCTCTAGAGATTTTTACGAAGTGGGCGGTGCCCGTCGCATGGCTGCTGTTCAACGAGTACGTCGCGGGAGAGTACGCTGCGAAGCCGGTAAATGGTCACCGCCTGTTCCCTATCCCCTGCCCCCTGTCCCCTGTCCCCTGTCCCCTGTCTCCTGT
>MEHQ01000048.1:1540002-1569626 GCA_008828725.1 Saccharina japonica | reverse complement strand
CGGGAGGGAGGGAGGGGGAGAGAGAGGGAGGGAGGGAGGGAGGGAGGGAGGGTAGGAGGGTGAGAGAGAGGGAGGGAGGACAAGAGGAAGAGAGGGCAAGAGGGAAGGAGAGAGGGAGGGAAAAAGGGAGGGAAGAAGGCAGGTATGTAGGGAGGGATGGAGGGGGGCTGGGAAACAGAGACGTTCAGAGAGAAGGAGGGAAGGAGAAAGGGAATTGCTTTTTTACACCCCCGTACACACTTTCAATGCTCACTTATGAGGGTAGATAGATGCATTTCGTCTACCGTGCGGAAAATCGGGGTGAAAAAAAGGAGCATACTAGCTTTCTCGCTGTACAGGTCAACACGTGTAGCGTGCAGGGTTTCCGAGCCGAGCCCGGTGTGGTGCATGCGTGTGCTGTTCTCGGCTGGCGTCGGGTGTCCCGACAATGGTTGACCTTAGACTTTCCCCGCATTTCCCCGCGCTCAGTGTGCCCGTTGGTAAGAGCCTTACACTTATTTTAGTGTGAGACATATGTCGTGTGCGGGAAAAACGGCGCTAGCCCTCAGCCTCCCTGTATATAGTTTATACCTGGTATGGCAGCAGCCGCAAGCGGCAAGCGTACATCGCTATAACACTCCGCGAAGTACCTAAAATACTACGTGGTAGCAGCGGTGGGTTTTAATCCCCACCGCTCGCACGTCAAGGCGTATTGTCCCGCTTTTGTGCACCTAGGGTAATTATGTATTTGTGTGCATAGCTGTTATATACCCCCCCCCTCCTCCTCTTTAGGGAGCAGTACGCACCGTGTGCGATTTCGTTGAGCGTAGTAGTAGTGGTGCCAGACCCCCCACGTGAGAAAATGTTGGAAATTTCCCATGCAGGATACACCGCGCTTAACTGCTTGAGAACTGGACGCAGTGCCTCGGAGCCAAACTGCCTAAAATTAGTATGGGAACTTTTTTCCAGGGGTGGAAAGGTTTAAGGAGCCGGTGCTTTTGTTTTCGCAAAACAACCAGTCGACGGCTGTGCATGCTGTGCTGCCTGCCATGTCAGTTGACCTTAGGCAGGACTAGGGTGAGGGAATTTCTGGAGAGGCGGATGGATGTAAGAGGAGATTGTACCAACTTTTTTTTTGACGTCGTAAACTTGGGAAAACTCTCCTGTTTCTTATCCTGAGAGATTCTTGATATTTTATTGGGGCTGTTGAGGGACTGTTGCGATTTGATTCGGGCTGTTGGGGGGGGTGGGGGGGGAAGTCAAACGATGGTTGGTAGCAGTCCTGCGATGCCACTGACTGGGCTCTGCTAGGATGAAGCCGCTCGCATCAGCGTTGTTGATCATTTTGCGCCTGCTGCAGGAGGAAGCTGCTCGCACTATTGCTGTTAGCGTTGCTCATAGTTTTGTGCCTGGCAATAGGATGAGGCTGAGCTCGCATCAGCGTTGTCGGTAGTTTTGCGCCTGCTATTCATAAATAGGATGACGCTGCTCACACCAGCGATTGTTGATAGTTTTGTGCGTCGCTAGGTGTGAGGAGTGGGGGGGATCGGTGTACGCGTTTTGGCACTTGGATGTTGAATTTGCATGTATGCATTGCGCGTGATATTCGTGCGCTCCGTGTGCGTTCGCAATATTTGACACGTAAGCACAAGGAAGGGCGTTCTGCTGTGTGGCAAGTACGGTAATTAGTTTGGGGTGGGCGCATTGTTTGGTCATTATAATCACATTAGCGTTTGAGACATGATATGCACATACTTCGAGAGGTGTACCACAGCACAAGTGTCACACGAAGAATACTGCAACAGGTATCTACCTTCAAATTATCTCGTCTCGTCTGAAACTGCTCTGAAACGATCAAGTATTTATATGCGTTTTCCATCCGACAATGATGGTATAGGAATAGTATGAGCCTCAACGTTTTCACCCAAAAACATCCCCACCCAGAAAGAAGAAAACCGAAAGAAACAAAAGAAAACGCGGTGGTAGTAGTTAATAGCCTGTGCAATGCTTCTTCCGCGACGAGTAGTGCAAACCTGCCTGCAGTTTTCGCGAGGACGCCAATAAAATAAGCTGGAAACCCTGCACGAGACTCAAAATACCGCTCGCTTGCAACAACCGTGGGAACGACATGATGGTGATATGTGTTATACCAGGTGTAAAGAGACGCGGCCGTACTGCTATGGTATCAGCATACGATTAGGCAGGATGGGCCAAGCCGGACTACTGCGCAGGTTGACTCTGGTTCGGTCACTCGTACATGTTGGATTCCTGTTATTAATATATTAATAGCGGTTCCGTGCCTCTCCAGAGCTTCTGAGGGAGAGGGCAGGCATTCCTCTTCTCAGAGGAACAATACATATAGGAACGCCTTTCGAAGGAGTACGGGCGGCCCTACGCTAACTACTTCGGTACTGGAAAGGCACGCATCATGACGATGATGATTCAAACCCAGTCGCCAGTCTTTTGGTCAGCCCCCCCCCGCCCCCCTACCCAACACCAACCCAACCCAACCCAACCTAGCCCAACCCAACCCATCGCCTTGTACTCGCAGTACAGATTCAACTCGGGAAACATGTGCTACTACTGCTGAAGACCCTACGGGTTATGTTGTGCGGCTCCCACCCGGCAGCGCGAGCTAAGCTACAGATCATACAGATCATACAGATCAGAATATCTGCCCTGGAATATCTAGATCATGAACAGTGGGAATAGACGATCTGTTGATGATTTCTTGATGATGATCTGTCCGTCCGATGTGTGGATTGTGTGCGTTCATATATATGAATGAATGTAGTACGCCGTATGGCATTGGTCGATTGATTGGTTGATTGGTTGGTTGGTTGGTTGGTTGGTTCCCCCCCCCCCCCCCCCCCCCCCCCGCCTGCCCCCGCCCCGGCCCCTCCCTGGGCGCAATGGTGTCAACTGTCCGTGTCGCAGTTGCATCCGCAGCCATTACGTGCCGCTTTGCTGCATCACTCTTCTCCGCGTCATGCCCTTTCCGCATGATGTAAGCCTCCGCCACGTCCTCGACCGCTCGAAACCACCTGCCGGTCTTCTGCGATGCTTCGTGCCACCCTTCGGGCCTGACGCCGAACGCCCTGAGGTCCTCCTCGAGGTGCCCCATCCAATCCTTCTCCTCTATCCAAATGAGTAGCCCTCACCACCGACCATCTCCCCAAACATCACCCTCCTCGGCAGGCGCTCTCCTATGAAATCCCAAGCGTGCCACGAAGCCGGCGAACGATATCCCCCGTCTGCGCACCGTCGCCTCAATACGCTCGGAGTCTATCTTGACAAGAGCGCGGGCGTAGGATGGAGTGTGGTCTTCGCGCTTCCGTTTCCGCCGGCCGAGACATCGAAGGAGAGCATATACCTTCCGTAGCCTGACTGGCGTGATAAGCTGGTTTCGGGCTCCACGTAACGCACCCGTGCTACAGCATCGCAATCGTCTCGAGTACCTCAGCTTTCAGCAGCAGCCGCACTTCCAACCTCAGGCGCACACCCGGGCAGTCATAGACTTCCTTCCATCTTTTGTACCGCCCGAATCACGCCCATGCCCTCTACGTAGAGTCGACGCGTTAGAGGAGTACGTAGGAGTCGATGGTATTGGTTACAACAACCACAAAAACACAAAAGCGGATTGTGATGAGGGACCGTCTGGCAGCCACATGGCTGCGACGACCGCGCGTGGCCCTGCGCGAGCGGCCATGGGCAGCGGCCATGGGCGGCGGTGCCGTGACGAGGTCCTGCTGTCGACGCCAATTCATTGAATTGCTATGAGACAGCTTGGAACTATTAATAGAGTACAGGACACCTTACAAGAAACAGGCTAGTAAGAAAGCCAGGTTGAAATTTGAAGGAAAATAAGAAATTCGGGAGTCGTTATATTGAAATTAGTGTAGAAAGCACCCTCTCTCGCATAAGAAATCCTACCTGGACCAGATTTCCTGTTTCATAATTAGTTATTAATCGGTGTCCTGTACTGTGCCTGACTGTACTGCAACGTGCATGCATCTCCCCTAATACTGCCAGTATTCCCTGCGTATTCCTAATCCTACGATTATCGTAGGCCTTCACCGGCTTTCTAGGGCAATATCATACTATTAACAAGGGGGGCTTCGCCGCGGCGGGCTGACACCCGCCTGCGGCTACGCGCAATGCCCGTAACGGCGAGGATTAGCCTACTGAGGTAGATTGGTAGCTAAGCTTAGGGCGAACAAAGCGACTCTGTACTGCCAAGGGGTGTACAGCAGTAGTACATGACACCTAATAATGAAAAACACTCACAAACGGAGGCTAGGTTTCTTATTTACATGAGAGGAGAAGATGCGTTTTATACTAGCTTCAATATAACGGCTTCCGAATTTCTTATTTCTTGTAAATATCACCCTATGGTACTGAGGTGTTATGATACGTACGTACGTACGTACGTACGGGTATATGCATGTACAGTAGTAGCTGCGTGTAAAAAAAAAGAGCGTGTGTGTTTTGTATGTGCGCTCTCCATCACCATATTCTTGGTAAACGTTGCTGCAGCGCCCACCGCCCTCATGTCCACGCCCGCGAGCGCACGCGAGGCCCTGCCCGGTACTATATCCACGCACACACCGACCACTATCGTACTGCTGAATACCACGCACGCATGAATACTGTACAGATATCATCGCATATTAAAAATTATCTGGTATATGATACTCTGTTACTGCTTGCAGCGGTACTGGTACTCGTACATATAATACGTACGTGTATATCCGCAGTAAAAGGAGCCGGTACGATAAAATTCCGGGTTGGTCGTCTACTCGTACATAAAAAAAACGGAATCTTGAATAATGCGGTTTGCGTGTAGAACAAAAAAGCATGTACTGGTTGGTATGGTATGTGCACGTGACAAAAAGGGCATGGAATCCTGGAAAAATCGCAGCCCCGTGAGACATGAGTTGGGCACGGCCGAGACCGCCCTTGGCAGAGTAGGCAGAGCAGGGGTCGGCGAGCACGATGAGGGAATCTTTGACTATGCATGTACAGCAGTAGCGTGTAAAAAAAAAAGAGCGTGTGTGTTTTGTATGTGCGCTCTCCATATTCTTGATAAACGTTGCTGCAGCGCCCACCGCCCGCATGTTCACGCCCGCTAGCGCACGCGAGGCCCTGGCCGGTACTATATCCAGGCACACACCGACCACTGCCATACTGCTGAATACCACGCACGTATGAATACTGTACAGATATCATCGCATATTAAAAATTACCTGGTATATGATACTCTGTTACTGCTTGCAGCGGTACTGGTACTCGTACATATAATACGTACGTGTATATCCGCAGTAAAAGGAGCCGGTACGATAAAATTCCGGGTTGGTCGTCTACTCGTACATAAAAAAAACGGAATCTTGAATAATGCGGTTTGCGTGTAGAACAAAAAAGCATGTACTGGTTGGTATGGTATGTGCACGTGACAAAAAGGGCATGGAATCCTGGAAAAATCGCAGCCCCGTGAGACATGAGTTGGGCACGGCCGAGACCGCCCTTGGCAGAGTAGGCAGAGCAGGGGTCGGCGAGCACGATGAGGGAGTTGCGTGTCGCCGGGTGGACGTCATCGCCAGTTATCGCGAAAAGGGCAAAAATCTACGTCTAAAGAAAAGCTGTCGAGCTCTCTCCGAGCAGCAGCTGCAATTTTGTACATGTATTTATAACACATTCCGTCTATGCACATAATACACAGGTCAGTAGTAGAGATGTACTATGATTATACCACGGGTCTCGTGCCCAGTAAGTACTTTTGCGTGCAGTGTACACTCGTTCTCGTCTCGTGCGAAGTCATAACGTCGATTTTCAGTTTGAGAAATGTGTGTACAACTTTATTTCGTGTTACGTTTTTGTCTGTAGGTACGTATTATATCTATCATATATATTTACCAGGGGCTGTACGAGTAATGGCGACGCTTCTTTGTTTCGTATAGCCCAAACCCAGCACAGCTATCGTAAGAGTAGCATGACTACATGACTAATAGTGGTTGACCACGACGACGACAGCAGGATGGCGAAATATATCACGATATCCACTCCGCGACCCCCTCGTGACTCAAATGACTCTCATGATACCTCAGCAAACGGAAAGAATGAAAATACGGGAAGAAAAAAAAATGAATATGATGAGACCAAAGGTTATGGTACCACTTTGTGGCTCGTTCATAATCTTTTCAGCAACATAGTGCCAAAGAAAATGGGTGTACCCCTCGTATGGAGCATAAAGTTGGCCACTATGTTCCCCAAGATTGAAAAATCCAACAAATAGGGGTGTCTCGCCATCATCTGACCCCTGAGATGATGCCAGGCACAATACGCCATTATCTTGGTTGGCTCTTTATTGTTGCGCAAATATATACGATAATACATGCCTTGCACTATATACGAGAACGATACGTATAATATGTACGTATGACGTACACCGGGTACGTATACGAAAACGATACGTACCATATTTTGAATACGTACGAGTACTATGTTGTTTTGGCCATAGGCACTGCTGCTGCACAGCCTTTATCTTTGGTTGGCGAAATAAAAGAGCCACAAAGTGGTACTATAACGTTTGGTCTGAAAACTATTTTATTCGTATCCAGAAAAAAGTAATTGCGGCGGAATTAATTGTTTCCTTCACTATACCTGGTATAATAAGATACGACTTGCAAAAACGAAACACGAAAAAATCAGGTCCGTAGCCATCAAAAAGCGACACGCAAGACAGCTAGGAGACCGCGGCTTGACTCCTTGACTGACCGCATAGGCTCACTAAAAATAGTATATTAACACTGAAAAAGGTCTTGACGCGTCAAACTTGACAACTCTCCTACTGCAACTCCCAGCATTTTTGAACTGAAAAAAGCAAGCAACACGCTGTTCCCGAGCAGACCAGCAAATTGAGCCGCGTTTCTAGGCACAGCACCAGCAGCAGCAGCAGCAGCAGTCGTACAACGGAAAAGCGACGCACAACAACAACAAGTACTGGCGTCTGCCTTCACAGCAGTAGTCTCGGTGGTAGCAGTAGTAGTAGCAGTCGTAGTAGCAGTCGCAGCCTCTACGGCAGCCGCAGCCGCAACCGCAGCCGCGGCGGAAGCAAGCATATATACCAATGCCAGCCGAGCGACCCGCCCCTCTGATCAAACAGACATCCTCCAACTATGGAGTCAGAAGGGAGACTTCCTTCTACAACCCAGCGCTCGTGACACCCGCCTTCACGCCAGGGCTCACCCCAAGCCCACGCTCTCAAGCCGCTCGGCAAGCCTTCGGGGGGCGGAACGGCTCGTGGAAAGTCAACCCTCCGCCGCCGACTGGGTTGCCGACAGAACAGGAGGAGGGAGCTCGGCCGGCCACGTTCAAGAGCTGGCTGCAAGGGACCTCGAGTCGGAAAGGGCCTTGCGCGATAGCGATCGCTGTTCTCCTGGGGGCCGTGCTGCTCTTCGTTGTATTGGGGGTGAGCAGTCATGTAGTGTGGTATACAGCAGCAACTAACCGGCCTATGATGGATAGACACGAGGTAGGTGCTGGGTGTGATACGTAAGATAGCTTATGGGCGTACAGCACCGTGTTTTGACGAGGCTCCCTCTGTCGCTTGGAGAGTGGGCATGGTATCAAGCTTGTTGTGCTGCTGCTACTGAAGATGGTTTGACGACGAATCGGTCTAGAAATTCTCGAACTCGTTTCTTTCTTTCTTCGTTCCAGCAGGCCGAGACAGCAGTAGTAGTTCCAGTGTGTATATACGTACGTACATATCACACCGTGCTGCTTTCGTAACCGCGGGTAAAAAGATATCCTGCAGGGTATACTGCTCCTGTACATCTGCACATACAGCAGCATCAGCAGTGTTACAGCAGTAGTATATAGCATAGCATGGCGTGCTGCCCCATTAGAAACCGGGATACCGGCCCCAGGCTGGTATGATACATACCTGTATGATAGCTTTCTTACTCGAGGAGGTGCGTGTTCCACACTACCAGTACGAATACTGTACCAGTCTATTAATAGTCTACTGCAGTAACTTTAGTATAGCCGCTCCCGAAGTTCTTATTTCTTATTTCCGCGGAGAGTGTTAAGGCTGAGTTCCTTGTGGCGGGCTCTTTCCTGTACACAGCAGCAGTACACAGCAGTACACAGCAGTGTCACACGTGCTTTGTATATACGAAGTATGTATCCTCCAGGGCGTCCCGGCGCCACCCCGGGTTTTTTTTCATTCATCCCCTAATTAAGTCTACGTGTCTACGTACGTACGGATGGTCTTGAGTCTAAAGAAATGGCCAAGATCATGCGTTTATGACATGTATCGTAATGTAGTCGACAATTTTTCCGACTTTTTGTTTTTGCCCGATTTTTTCCGGACAACTTGAATACGGCGTACAGGCAGATAAGGCTAGGGGTTAAGCTTACAGTAGATATACTATTAATACTACAGCTGTATAATACCAGGTAGGTTTTATCGCTTTTTCCATCGTACTGTATCCAAGCTGTTTCCATACTGCGTCCTATATGTTTCTTTACATGCCTCGAATAGGCGGCTCCGCTGATTGTACGTACACCATTGTGATATTAACCCCTTAACAACTGGTCCCACGATTTGGGGGACAAACTACTTGGAATTAGTGTGGGACATTTTTTCAGTTCTAAATGGGCTAATATCGTATTACGGAGGACCCTAGTAAATAGAACCTGCGGTACACACTAAAACCTATACATTTCCCTATTTTTACTAACAAAATATGGTCCTATTTACTATGGTCCTCCGTAATAGTGCGACACTACAACCGATGGGTTTACAAGTATGTGTGAGAAACGAGCATAAACGACAGCCAGCCACAGCCGTCTACGTAACGTGAACTAATTGAAGGTTTCGGGTTTTCCGCCGGTCGCCTATGAAATTGCCTCGCAGGCTTATGTCGTCCTGGTCTACCTCGCGATCACTACGCAGCGGCCAAAGTACATCGTCTTCACTTCAGTGTTGGCGATACTTTTCCTCCTCATCGCATGCAATGCCTTGGTGAGCCAACGCCTTGCTTGGCGTGTTTTGTGTGCCACGCCTGGGAAAGGGACCGCAATGTAGAACACGCGCTTGCAGGAAGAAAGGGTTGTGGTGTTGTTATGATTATCATTGCTGCCATTATTTTCCAGCCGACACTGATATTATAATAGTACAACCTTTGATCACTCAGAAACATGCCACCCCACAATAAGAAAACCAAGGGGATTACGATGTACTTGTACTTCACTTTGTTGCGATGCGCTTGTTGTGCTGCACTTGTACCTGTGGCATTCGACTGCGCGTATGACTAGCGCTACAGCCCTACAGGGTAGTATTTAATTCGTAGGTATGTTGTAAGTATGCACGTATGTACCTAGTAGTAGTTGTAAAATGAGATGCACCAGTATAACACGGCGGTGGTGGGGGTCTAGTCCGTGCGACGCAGATATGCGCTGGGTGGACATACATGTACTGCTGTCGTTCGATCGTTCGAAATCATGTAATATCATAATGCCAACGAAAGCGCTCGCTAACAGTCGCGGGGCAGGTCAAAAACTCTCATGCGTGTGGCAGAAAAATTGGCAACCCATCTTGGCTTTTTTTGCGGCTGGTGACCCACAGCACCCTCTGAAAGTACTATACGGGGCATACAGGGTATATACACAGGGTACAGCAAGCAGCGCCGTAGTACGTATCATGCATATATACGAGTAGGAAGTACTACTGTGCATCATGTGGGAAGTAATGTCGTTTCCCATCATTCATCAGTCACCATTATCATTACTGCTTATCGCTGATCAGCTCGTGGCTGGCGGTTCTCTCCTTGCTGCGTGCTCGAGCGTTAGGCTCATCAAAAGCCCGAAGGAGCTCCAACTACAATAGCGCTGCAGAGCACTACGTGCGAGTCCCCGTAACTCCTCGTACCTCGTGCTGCCTTTTGTAAGTAGTTGGGGAGGTACTGCCTTTGTGTATCCATCTAGTCATGCGTGTGAAGATCTACAGTATGTGTACTATTAATAGTTAGGGGGGGGGGCGCTATCATAGTGTGACATGTCGCGCGCCTATTCTTGAAAATACTTTCGATGTGTTTTTTTCTGCATCGTCATGAAATTTCAAGCTTAGCGCGTGGTCTCTCCTATATATGCATACGTTAATACAACCGCAGAAAGAGCTCGTTCCTATAGGCGTAACAGTATACCTGGTATAGTTATAGTTATAGCTTTCGTCTTCGTTCCATAGCGGGAAGCTCGAGGGCAAGAGGCGATCAACGCTATAGGTTAACGCGAGGTACCTATACGTAGCCTTGTTTCGTCGTAGAGCGGACCGACCCTAAGCACTTGCTTATCCTAACCCTGTCCCTAACCACACCCACTCCGCCTCTGACCCCCCTCCAAATGTTCGCTTTGACCCTCCGTGGTGCATGCGCGTTCTCCGTACCGTCGCAGTCCCACTCATCAAATAGCGTAAACCCCATGCTGGTCGTGCCAGGGAATGGCAGGGAAAGAACCAAGTCTGAAGAGCACGACGAAGTTTTGAGATCATACGGATTGGAGCCAACTAAACCAATTAAAGAGAGAGTGTACGGCGCAGGGATTGGATGAATGCCATTCGTTTATGGTTGTTTTGAGATCGGAGTGTTATCTTGTTGTTGTTATTGTTGTTGTTGCGTTTTTGCCGACAAAATTATATTTGTCACGTATCATACGTTTGATGTTCATTCAGGAGGTGCCGTAAACGGTGTGGTTTTTTGGAATTGGAGTGTTATCTTGTTGTTGCGTTTTCTGACAACTTTATATTATCACGTATGTATGATATTCAGCCGGTATCATACAGTAGAGTTAAAAAAGGTACATTTGTACCGTTTCACGTTACTTGTCAACAACGATGCTGGGAGACCGGTACTTTTGGCCGCGTCAATACCTCTTTTGGCCTTATTATGCTGTTTTTAGTGTAGCGGTCAGTCCAGGCAGTCAGTCAAGGCGGTCAGTCCAGGGGATCAAACCGGGCTCGCAGCATATTTGACTTGACTATTAATAGCGATTGCTGTGTTGTGCATCGAAAACACAACTTCGACATACGATACACTTCGAAGTATGTTTGTCGTTGTGCGTTCAAAAAAATGTGTTGTGTTGTCGGAAGCAGTATGATAACCCCGCGATTGAGCCGCGATTGAGCCTCCCTCTGCCGTGAAGGCAAGGCTTCTCGCTTGGAGATGCTCTTGATCTGCGTGCTGATTGGTGTAGTACTGAAACCCAGCGGTGCGCGCACCACATTGTACATATGATATATACGAGTCGCGCGCGGGTAAATATATTACGCCAGCGTAACACGCTGTCGTGGAGGGGGATCGGGGTGATACTGTCATATGGCCGTACAGTACAAGGTTGCTGTCACTCCGCCCTAGAGTTTCGGGGGGGGGGGTATGGGTGTGTGTCATAGATACTTGTCGGGCGTCATGTGGTTCTCATCTTGTACCTGGTGCTCTGTTTCTGATAGAATGAGCGATGCGAGACGACTGCACAGCCTGAGCCTGGCGACTATTTTTTGCGGTTGTTGTTGGGAAGCAACGCGAAAAGGGACAGCGTGTCGAAGCACTCTGTCAAGATGCACAAGGTGCCACGCCTGTTTTTCACTCAGCCTTTCGCGAGCGTTTGTACCGGACGCGGTCACAGGCAGTGCCGTTTATTTCCTGTCCCAATGGGGGGCTGGGCACCCCCTGACTGCACATATAAACTAGATACCGGTACGTCTTGTGGCACACTTTGTAGAATATGTGAGACTACTGTTGTAGTGACTTGAGCAGGCGTTATATATGTCTGGTGAGTTGCCGTTGACGGGCTGTAGGGCTTCGGCAGTATGACAGGAACGGAGGGGGGTTCGTTCGTTGCCGTATTGCTGAAATACTGTGGGCTGTGTGTGTGTTTGCGATTGCACATTCAAGTTCCTGTTTATTTTTTCGTAATAGTTGGGTCTGGTCCGCTGGCGGAACGTCCGAATGTGGTTGGGTGCCCAGACCTCTGCTTACCCCCAGGATGTTGGTAACGTGTAGCAGTGGAAGGGGGGTGCAAGACGACAGTACGTAGTGTCCCGCTGCTTCTCCGTTTGGGGGGGCCGGGGCGGGGTGGGGCGGGGCTGGATGGAGCCGGGTGGGGCGTACATGTGAACAAACAAAGCACGCAACGAAGGCGTTTAATACCATTTAATTTTTATTACCATTTAATTTAGTAGGCGTACGAGTGCCCGCGACTTGCTTCGTGGGGGGGTGGGCTGCTCGCGTCAGCTTCAACGTTCGTTGCGGCGCTGTTCTTCTTGGTGAAGTCTCTGTTACCATTGTTTTTTGTGGGTCATGTGCGGATCATGACATGGTTACCAGAGGGGATTTCGTGCCCGCGGTTTTCTGATTGGTCGAAGGAACGCGTGTGTTTTGGTGACAAACCGGGTCCTCGTTGTAATAACATTGCGCTCTTCACCGCGAGCTATCCTCCAGGACATAACCCATCGACGTCAAGTTTCAAACTTAGGTATGTTGATAACATTTTCTCGTATGGTGTACGCGAGCAATATTACAGTATCCTCAGGGTATCCTACTATTTAATTTAATACTATTAATACTGTATCAAGGGTGCACACATCGGACTAATCACGATCTACCGTAGATTAGCTAGCCTCTAAGCCAGCCGTTATGATCTGTATACTGTTGGGCAGGATCTATTTAATGTTGTGCAGCGGTCGCCCCGATGGTCTAGCGGTACCCTCGAATGCTTCTAAGAGTTGATTTACGGAGTTCGAACCCCACATGGGTCGGACTTTTGAGTTTATTTGCAAAAATAAATTAAAAACGAAATCAACTGCTGAGAGCGCCTAGTAGCGTGGGTAGGCACAATTCAATGCGAGTCAAAGAGGGAAGAAAGGGCTGAAGTCTTCTCGCGATAAAAATGAATGAAGGCATGAACCGTAATGGGGCAGGAGGGAGAGGAGCCTACTTTGTGACTCCATATCTGAGTTACGACTAGGAAGGAGAGAGAAAGGAAGGGCGGAGATACTAAATAGGATCGAAAAAAAGAAGATAAAAAATTCAGGATATGTATAATACAGATCCAACCCAGGGAGGCTTGTCCGAGATCATGGAGGTTTTATGGCTTCCGCTCGACAACATGAGCTAGATCATACAGATCATACAGATCATACACATCATACACATCATACACATCATACACATCATACAGATCAGCAATATATCTGCCCTGAAAATATTTAGACCATGAAGTAGGAATCGATTATCTGTCCGAGGCGTCCAAGATAGCGAACCATCATCTCATTTGCCTTTGACGCCAATAGACGCGAGACCCTTGATTACAGACGCGGGGATATTCGCATCCCCCACGACTCGAGGCCCTTCTCGGCCTGGCGGTCGCCATAAACGAGAACCCACCCAGCCCCACCTCGAGCACGGTAAGTACAAGAAGCGATTATTTGCTGTGTGTGTTGGGTTCTTTATAGGTTATGCTCGACTGTCCATGCTGTAACTGTAGAATTCCCCTTCTCAGGTCTTGGCGGCTAGTTTTTTCGTTTCATGTCTGCAGGTCAAAACGACAGTGTGGTCATGCTTCTATATATATATACATTGAGTAGAAGGATTGAAACCCTTGCGTTACATGTGAGGTCCAGTGCTTGACAGCCAGTCGACCGCGGGTTGTGCTTTTGTTCCAGTGGACAAGCACCATCATAGTCACTTCTCCATGAGTCACGCCGACTCGGCGCTGAGTGATAGCTCAGTGGCTACATGTGGTGCATATCTAACAGCGGCTGATTACGCTTAATTGTGTCAGAACTGGCTCAGACGCAGGCACTCACTGAATGAGTCACTTGCTGCACGAGTAGTCACGTACTACATGAACCCCATCTGTCAATGTTGTACCGTACGAGGTGTGCTTTTCGTTGCAGAATGCTGTCTTTTGTTGAGCAACTAGTTGCACACACACCTTCTAGTTGTGCTAGTAATAGTTGTGGCGTTGTGGCATCTTTCATATTTTCGCGAAGCACCTTTTCCTTTCATGCTCACCACGCATCATCGGCATACAACACTAGGCGCAAATTAAGTTCAGCCGGCCCTGCACTGGGTAGTCTATCAGTCAAGGAGCCCGGCCAGTCAGGCTGCTTTTCAGCCCAACAGCCCCGTGTGGCATGACCCTCACCGAGAATACGCGTAGAAGAAATAGGCGCGAAAAAAAAACTAAATCGTGGTGGAAAGGGGAACAGCGCAAGGTGCGCACGAAGCGCGGCAAAACCGATCGCCGTGACGAAGAAAGGTCAAAGAAAGACAAGTGTCGCGGGGCCAAAAAAATAACATTGCGATAGTTAGTTTTGCCTGTTCTGACCAGGCGATGACAATGGTGTCAGTATTGGGATGGCAGCAAAGACGTTGACGGACGCGCGTTACGCACCCCATTGACCACAAAAGAGACAAAACCGGGTACGTGGACTTGTCGAAGTCGGCAGAACCATCTTATCCGGCTCCGCGGGACTCGTCGGCGTTGTGTTCAACACCACGCATGAGAGAGCTTCCTTGAGGCACTTACTTGTAGACACCACGAGCCGCGAACGACCCCAAGAGTCGCAGTATATCGAGTATAAGACAGTGCGAGCTTGATTGGTCCCGGGTCATCCAGAACGCGAAATGTCATACTGCGTTGAAGAATGCGCGGAGATTTCGCGGAGCCACCAAAAGTGATCTTGACCCTTGTACCCGAAGTAAGCGTCGACGGGCAGGATGGTGCCACTGAACCCGCGAGTCCACGTTTCGCGATTGATGTGGCTGTGTCCGGGAGGCAGCAAACGGGCGCCCTTGTCGCGGGCGAGCTCGCGTTGGGCAGCACCCGCGTGCATACGGCGATACACCCGGTTCGCCTGTCTAAGTTACAGGAGCGCATCGGCCAAGTGTTCGAGGACGTGTTGACGAGAGTAAAGGCGGTCCGATTCGCGTTCCCACGATGGCCGCAGGATGCCTTCCCAGTGTGTTTTGTACAGAACAGCGATGACTCCACCCCGGCCAAGTACGGATCGGTGGCTGGAAATCTTGTCGATCTCCAAACGCTCGACGGGCACGGAGACATCGTTTTAGGTGACGTGGAAGGGGGGGAGGGGGTGTACTCATGTCGTGCACGGCTGTAGTCGTATGACCATAGACCCTCGCATCCCTACAATGCCGGGACGGAGCACGTTGGGTTTTCGTTGACTAGCCAGGGCAGAAGGGGGAGTTTGGCGGTGAAGTTTCTCAGGGCGTTTTGCGTTAGCCCAGCGGAAAGGTATCGGGGAAGGGCGGCTGTACCGAGTGGATTGGCGCAGGACTTGCAGCGGGCTACCGAGGCTCGACCGTGAGCGTCAGCGCCCGAAATGTCGTTAGGGAGGCCCAAGTAAAGAAATTTGGCGGCCAGGGGGCGGCCGTCTGGCGTGGAGTTGGAAGGCAAGGGGCCGACGGCGAAAATCTTGAAAGGAGCCGTCCAGTGGAGCGATAGCTTCGCCTTGAGAGCCTTGGCGTCTGTGCCAGATTTGGCGCCCTGGGGAATGGTAGCGGCGGTGTTGTGGGTCCATACCCAGCCACCGAGGGTGTAGCTAGGGAGGTGTTTGAGTGAGTCGGAGAGCGCTAAATTACGGCGCTCCACGCGGGGGGCAGTACGCCGTGGGCGTTCGGCTGCGAGGTCGCAGTATTCCAGGTGGTTGTGAGCGAGGCGTTGGTGGTCTTGAGCGTCGCCGTGTTCGAAGATGGCGAGGGAAATGTCGGGGATGCGGCTCAAGTGAACCTCATTGCGGGCTAACCCGGTGGCGGGATATTTGCAAGCAAAATCCACGTGCGACAGGTGGATGTGCCAGTCGTCTTGTCTTTGGTTAATGACTATCGCGAGCACCTGAGCCGTGGTGTGGTTGACGCCCTCGATGCCACCGTTGCCGTTGGAGTGATAGACGCTCGTCGTGGTTTGGTGCATACCTAAAAGCTTGTACACGGCAAGTGACAACTTGGAGCACAGTTGCAACCTCTTATCGGAGAGGAGGCTGGCCGGACACGCCTAAAGAGGGGTGTATTTGTTGACCAAGATGTCGGCGCGATGCCTTCAACCGTGAATTCTGCAGCAGAGACGGAGGACTTGTCTTCGCGTCGGCTGAACCTATCCGTGAAGAGTAGAATGTAGGTGTTTCCCTGAGGTGTAACCGGGAGGGGTCCAATAGTAGTCGACGCTCACCGCGACACTAGGGCCGGACGGCAAGGGAAAGAGAGGGTAGGCCAACGCACCATCTGTCCGTAAGAAATTCGCTCCTGGGTCTCGCTGCCAACAACGCCAGGCGGAAAGGTATAGGGCAGTATGGACCTAGGGATCGACTACCGCTATGCAGGGGTGCTTCTGGCTCTGCACTGGTCACTCACACAAGGTGCTTGGAAGTTGTCTATTAATTCACTAGTTGCGTACTTGCTCGCCGGGTGCCTTTTGAACGAAGGGGCGAGGGAGTGATCATCCAGGAAGCAGGCGATAACGCCTGCCAGATATGACGAGGGGACATTTGCTGTAAGTTATAACACCACAACAGGGGAGCGGGGATATCATAACAACCAATTAAAAGCGGACGACATTAATTTATCGTTGTTACAGGTAGTGGAATATCAGCGTGTGGCGTTGTGTTGAACGTAGTACGCAGTCTACTCGTAGTAGGTTTGCATGAACCGCCGTTAATATGGTTCTTGAGCTTCGCTCAGAAGAAGGGCACTAAGAGGTCTACCCAACAGCCCTCCCGGGGCCAAAGGTGCACAAGCCATCTACGGCTAGATGTACCGCACGGGCCATTCATTGTACCGACCGACACCCCAGCATAGCAATGGAGGCTTTTCTTGATTTCTTCATACCTGCCCGTGGATATTGTTCACTTGGTTGTGACAAATGTAGCTACTCTGTGGTTTTGCCAAATTGCCAACGTCCCGACGAAGCGTCTCTCTCGTTTGACGATGTGCTCATAAAAAATTGCGTGCTAACGACCGACGATCACTAGGTGCCAGGTTCGTATGCGATACTGAATGAACAAGAAGTCACCTCTCCTATGTATGATACCCTTTTTTTGTTTGCCATCCGGCAATATGCAGCGCGTGTTGACGACCAGACCGCCGAGTATAACGCTGTCTGTCGTGCTTGACCAGTTATTTATGGGTACCTCGTATGTATATCCACCCCCTGCTGCTGTGTGCTTCCAAAGCACGAGCCTACTTAAACGACGGCTTAGGATAGATCTACCCAAAGGGCCAAGGTGTTGATTTTTCACGATTATTATGTGGGCCAGAAAGCACTTCCGATGGTGGGGTCAAGGTACGGGCGTAGACCCAATAATGTTAAGGTAGTACTAATCTGTCCTAACACCACAACTCAACCTCTAACCCTAACCTTGACCCCAACCCTGATCCCAACCCAGACCCCAAACAAACCGGACCCAAAATGGACCAGGCTCCACGCTGTCTGTGTACGGCAGAGCATTACTTACTCCTGTGTAACTATTTTATGGGTATATGAGCTCCGTGTTGCGCCCACTATAGCTATAATACTACACTCGACTTTGTTACCGACTACGGACTCGGTACGACAGGCGACTGGCTATACTACTTTAATTACTGCCTGTCGTGTATTTCTATTGGTCTGTTGTAGAGCAAATTATCGTCACTACGAGAAGAGTAATGCCCCGTTGTTGGCTCTGGTGATGATGCCTGATGGATGATGGATATAGGCTTTTTTCTTTCCCCAACAAGCAGGAAGGGACGAACAAGAAAATAAAAAACAACAAGTAGAAGAGACACCGTCTGTGTACGAATTATTCATTCCATTTATTTGCCATCTGAGAATGTGCAGCTCTTATTTCAACCATACCATTCACATATACTTATCAATCAATCACCCCTGAATACTGACAAACTTACACCGATAATAATGCAGTCCCCCTTATGAATGCCTTTACCTGACCTACTATTGTATATAATATTAGTTTGATGAGGAGAAACCATTTTTATCACAACAGATAGATGAAGAAATACCATGTTTCAAAATATGGGGGCGTACAAAAAAAGGTTATAAAATGTGGGGGCGTATACGTATAGGACGAGGATCTATAATAATACAGCAGCAGCAGTATATTTGTTACGTACGTACAGCAGAACTACATTGAAAACCAGGTAACCTCAACAGTATTATTACTGAACATGCATGAATCCAACATGCTTGCAACATACACACACGTACTCGTACCTACAGCAGCAGTAGCAAGGAGTGGATACACACTCACTCAAAGAACAACGAAATAAAGCCTTCCCCCCCATCGTCATTACGGGGGGAGTCGACAACGTGACACCGATACAGCGATCCCATACTGCCGGTCGCGAGCGGTGTTGTTGTATGTACCGATCTCGGTTTCACCTGTCTGTGTCTGTACCGTACAGCGATCCATCCATCATCTATCTGTCTGTCTGTGCTGCACGGTGCGACTGACACAACAATATATAATACCAACGCAGAATTGACGTGAGAACTCTCCTGCAGGTTGCTGTCAGAGGGTAGAAAAACAAACAGCTCCTGTATACTGCCTCTATTATTAATATTAAATAGTAGTAAAATCGGTAGGATTGCGCCGCGCGAGTATACCAGGTCGTGGGCAAACTGCCAGCAGTACGAGGTAGTAATATTACTACTAACTACAGCTCAGCTGTAGTAGTTGCACTTACAAAAGATCGCACTCTAATTCCAAGTAATTTTTGCCATATAACACCGTTTACGCAGCAAAGAACTCTGGGGGTGATCTGGGAGCCGCGAGCCTTTACGACGCCATACAGTCAGTGGTTCTCAAACACTCGTCATAGTTGCTGCTATCAACACTAGTGCTGCTTGCCGCGGTCTCCTGCCATGTGTCGTGTGCCATGATACACTGCTTGCTGTACACACAAGCGAGGCACGCTTTGCGTGCAAAAACAACAAAAAATGCAGAAATGTACGTAGACGACCCGTGGATACTCCTGCAAAATACAAAATACAGCGGGGAAATATAGTCAGAATTCCCGGGGTTTCTAGAGATAATGTCGTCTTGGCTTCGATAAACACCATGCTTTAGCCTGCAGTAGGTTGCACACTTTGGCCTCTGCGGCTCCTCTGCTCACGTTGGAACAAGGCTGTGCCTGCTAGCCGGAGAGGAGGAACCTCTCCTTGGTGCGCTGGTTTTGCCAGCCCCTACCTCTACCACTTCCCAGTGCTCGGAGCTTTGAAGCATCCCAGAACACGACCCGTCATCAATTTGCACCGCCGCTGTTCCGAGCATCAACCTAATAGGCTCTTTTGGGAGAAGGCACTTGACCCCGGCTTCTCGCCTTGGTCCCGGGCTGGGGAAGCTCTAGCTTCCAGCAGAGATGGCCTCGCGCGTGGACAGCCTGCAGGACATCTTCGGGCCGAGCGAGCCCAGCGGTGCGGAGGCGGTCGAAACTGCGCCTGCTGTTGCGTCGTCTTCTGCTACTATTACCAACCTTGACGAGTTCGACGACATCTTCGCCAGCAGCACGGACGATGCGCCAGCGCCTGCGGCGCCATCCGGAGATGCAGTTGCGCACGAGTTGAAGACCAGGGATACCACCCCAGTACCCGCGTCGAGTGGTAGCACCGATATGTCTCCCAGCACCGACGATTTCGACGACATTTTTGGGAATGCCCCGCCAGCCACCGCTGGAGGTCTCCTCCCATCATCATCCAAAGAACAAACTGGGGTCAGCTCCGACCCAGCTGGGGGAACAAGCGAGGGCAGCTCCAACGAAGCGGCTCAGCAAAGGTCCGACACCAAGGCCATGGGGACGGCGGACTCGGGGCCTTCCCCTGCTCCTGTCGCTGGTGGCAGCACCGGAGGAGACGACAGCGAGTTCCTGAACTTCCTGTACGATGACGACAAGAAGGGCAAGGCAACATCAACAACAACAGCAGTGACGCCGCAAGCAGAAGAAGAAACAGCAGCCTCACTATTGCCAGCAGGAGGAACAACAACATCAACAACAGCAACACCTGCAGCAGCGGCCGCCGGCGAGACTTTTTCCGCGCTTGGCTCGACCCCGGCCGACTCTAGCTCTGCTCCCAAAGAGAAAAACCCTTCTCCCCCCTCAGGCGAGCCTCCTGGTGCCTCGGGTGCCTCTAGCCCCTCCTCCCACCTGGACTCCGTCCCTCTGGGTTCCCCCCTTGTGGAGGACACCAGAAACGCCTCCGCTGGCAGTACATCAGCAGCAGTAGCAGCGGCGGCGGAGAGGCTAGAGGAAGCTGTTAAGGAGGGTAAGCTCGACTCCCCGTCCCCCTCCCCCGCCATGGCTCCGCCACCGCCGCCGCCGCCGCCACCGCCGCCGTCTTCCGAGATGTGCTTCGTGCGAAAGGAAAAGGTCGAGGTCTTGCCGCCCTTGCCGGAGGACCCTGCTAGTGCCTTACGCCAGCTAGCTTTTCCCGAAACCGCCACCAGCGTGGCCGCGGAGGCGGAGGCGGGGGGGGCGGAGGGGGCGGAGAAGGCGGGAGCGGTATCGATGGCCTCTGGGGAAGGAGGGTCGGACGGACTAGGACCTGCAGCAGCAGCAGCATCAGCAGCAGCTTCTGACGTGGGCTATGTGCGACGCCTTTGCGCGGCGACGGGGGGCTTCCTCCCTCCCGACCTTCGCGCGGTGGTATGGGGCCTCCTGCTCGGGCTCGGCAGGAAGCCAGAGGACAAGGGTTTCGTGAAATGGAGGGAGGCAAGGAGGAGGGACGGGGCCGCGACCGTGGCGTATATGCTCGACTTGAAGAATGACTGTCTCGCGCTCGCGCGACGCCTGTGCGATGACAGCAACAGTGGTGGTGGTGGTAGAGAAGGCGGAGGCGGTGCTGGGGTCAAGGGGAGCCCGGAGGCCCTTGCGGTTGACATCGAAGAGGTGTGGAATGGGGGAGGGGGCGTTCTTGGGGTTGCAGGCGTCGGTACGGTTCAAAGGGTTCGGGTGCACGTGGTATTAATAGTTGTGCTCGTATTAGCAGTAGTTGTTAGTGGCATCAGATTGGTACTGGTTGTAGTATTATAGTAGTAGTAGTAGTAGTAGTAGTAGTAGTATTAATAGTGGCAGCAGTATTAAGAATATCAACCTCTCGACCAATGCGGGCACAACAGAAGCAGTGGTAGTAGCGGTAGGGTAGTAGTACAGGAGTATGTACTGTGAGTACCCCGTATAACACGCGACAAGATAATAACCCCCTGAGGGCGATTTTTCGACCTGACTCTCCATCCGAGGGGAGTACACACACACGAAAGATCATGGCGGCTTTGGACAGGTGTTGTCGAGACCTCTGCATAGATGCATCGCTTGGCATTTACTTCGTCCCCCCTGTTGACAGAATCAGCTCGGAAATCCGTCCTGGCGTGTTGTCTTGCGCGTTTTACGGCAGCACATGCCTGGTAAAGTAGTAGATAAGCGTTTTAATACCTGGTATTGGTAGTATTTGCACTCGTAGAATTCAATAGCATGCACCGTTTTTATTGTTGGCGGGGCCGTAGCTGTTTGGCGACCTTGACTGTTCTGCATACAACACTGCAGTAAACGCGTGCAGTACGGCTGCCACGGCTGCCCGCTGATGCTGCTGCTGCTACCGCTACCACTGCTGCTGCTGCTGCTGCTGCTGCTGCTGCTTTTTTTCGTTTCAGAGCCGTGTATTTTTTACTGATGTTGCCGCTGTGTCGACGAACCACCCGGCGTTACCCTACCCGCCTCTCGGAGCAGGTGTTGGCTTTCTACTGCAGCCGTCGTTCAGAAGCTTATGAGCCTGTCCTCTGCGCCCTGGTGGGGCCGCTCTTCTCCATGGGTCTCGACCCCTCCGCCGTTTCCGCGATGCTCTACCCGCTCGTGGGCTCCCTTACCCTGTTCTTGGGACGAGGGTTGACGCACACCGTCAGAGACTTGGCGTGGGTACATGCTCATCGCCGTGTGCACGACTTGTGTACTTACCACGACCCGGAGCTGGTGCAGCACTTGAACAGGTGATGTTAGGGAGTTGAGCAGGCGTTACGGGGGTCAGGGGAGGAGGGGTGGGGGGCGTTGCCAGTGGCTTTTTGTTCTGGTCTAAATCGAGTATCCGCGATCTGGATGGACGGACGTAATTTTTTTTCGTCGTGGTGGTCCCTGTCCTGTCCTGCCCTGTCCTGTCCTGTCCTGTCCTGTCCTGTCCTGTCCTGTCCTGTCCTGTCCTGTCCTGTCCTGTCCTGTCCTGTCCTGTCCTGTCCTGTCCTGTCCTGTGCTGTGCTGTCCTGTGCTGTCCTGTCCTGCCCTGTTATTTTCGTGTCCTGTGCTGTCCTGTCCTGCCCTGTTATTTTCGTGTCCTGTCCTGTCCTGTCTGTGTAGTTACACTCACACAACCCTGGCCGGCCGCTCGGTAAATTTAACAGCTGTGCTCGCCTACCAAGTTGACTATGACCGCACAGCGTGGCTTTTTTGCGTGGTCCTATCACTCGTGCCCCAAGCTTTCAAGTGTTCATACCCATTCATGGTTTTGATGGAGTTGTCTTTTCCCTGCGCTTCACTGCCTACCCCCCTGGGTTATTCCTTTTCTCCCGCCGAAACTCACGTTACCGTAGCCGGACTCCGCCAACTCCACCGCTATCCTCGGCCTCTCCTCTCCCTTCCTTTCTCCGTTTCCGTCTCTCCCCTTTCTCTACAGATGCTTCCCCGGGTGGGAAATGCCTCTTCCGGCGGCAAGCGTTTCCGCGCGCCGAAACCAGCGCCCTAGACCAGGAGGCCGCGGCGATGGTAGAACGACTCAGAATCGTCTTCGCGTCATCCAGATGCCGACGCCTGTCCGGAGCCCCCGGGCCCCTTTCCCGCCCCCCCCCCTCCCACCGGCCCCCGGGGGTCCGGGTGGGGGAACCCGGGGCGTCCACACACGAAGGCTGGCTGCTGCGGCGGCGTCCGCGAACAGCGCTGAGGCGGGGGGAGCGCCCTGGGCAGGGGCAGGGGCAGGGCGTTGTGGAGCCGTCGTTGCTTGTCGCGGCGAATGCGGGGCTGGGCGCGTCGGCTCCCCTGGGCTGTCTGCTCCCTCTGTGGGACTACCTGCTGATCCGGCACGACAAGCACTTCGGGTGAGAGCGGTGGTGGCGTTTCTTGGTTTCTTACGGAGGATTCTTGTTGGGTTTGGTATTCGTAGGATATATTTTTTTTTCGCAGTGGTCAAAGGGAGAGAGCCGCCTTATTTGTGAACATCAAATACCCATTTGTAAAGCTGATACCATTATGTGCTTTGTCCTATTTTATTATAGTACCGGCCATAGCGGTAGATTTCATTTCCTTTCAAGATACCGCCCTTCAACCTCCCCCCCCCCCCCTCCTCCCCCTCTGCTGCGTCCATCCATGGCGGGCTGACCGGCGGCATTTGTGGCGTCACGTTATCTCGTACACCTGGCAGGTTCTTCTTGCTCATTGCTGCTTTGCTGCGCCGTCGAGATGAGCTGCTGGCCGCGACGGGACAGCACCTACGCCTCCTTCTAGCGGAAACCCTTTCCCCCGCCAATATGGCCACCGTCTTGACCTGCGAAGACGGAAAGGGTGACGGCAATAAGGAGGGGATGGTATCGAAATCTCCCCTGGTTTTGTGGTGCGAGGAGGCGGAGGCGCTGGATTTGGCGACCCCGGAATCGTTTCGACACCACCTCGGCCTCATCGGCGAGATTGCCGAAGCGGAGCACGAGGTGATGTGACAGACCAGCTGGGAGTTCGGACATGCGATCGGGCCGTCCGTGGGTGGGGCGGAGGGGGAAGTTTGGGGTTATCTCCATTGATGCTCGCTGGAGCCCACAGCGGAAGATGCAAGCGCGAATGTCTGGAGATGTCGTCCGTACTTTGCGCTTTTTTTTTGTGTGGTTGTTTGAGCTGTCGTCCGTGCGTTATGTTCTATTTTGGTGGTCTTTTTTTCCGTTTCGTTTCGTTTCGTTGCGTTGCGTTGCGTTGCCCTTGTGGATCATGGCCTGTGTACGGTCCCGGTTAACATTTGCGATGGGGATGGGTCGTTTCCAAAACTCGACGGTTCCTTTTCCTTCCTTTCCCTTCCGTGCCCTTTTCCTCCCGAAAACTGCCAGCTCACCCTTTTTCTTTTTCGCACCAACGCCAACGCCCCACCGCACCACACCACGCGTCTCTTGTGTGTGCGTGTGTGCTCCATCCACACACGCCAGGCGATCGTTCGAACTCGCGCTCGGAAAGGCGTGGATGCAGGCGGCGCGGGAGAAGCGGCGGTAGCAGCGCCGCTACCCGCGGTGCCGGCCAGCGGAGGCGGGGCGCACGCGGCCGGCCCAGCAGAGGTTGCTGGAGAACCAAAGGCTGATGCGGCAGGCCAGGCAGAAGCGGATCCCTCAGCCGGTGGGTTTCTATTCCGTTGTGCAGGCGTTATTATGTTGACGGCCCTTTGTTTTTGTTGCTCCAGCGACCAGCGATTGAGAACAGCCAAATTATACTGCATATCACTTTGTCCGTAAATGTAAGGAACATTCCGGTATTAATATTTTATGACCAAAAAGTCCCTACATTTCCGGACAGAGTGCTGTTTCTTATGGCGTCCCCCGGTCAAAACTGCTGCCCATTTGCTCGCGGTAGCTAGTCTGGTATATAACGTAGTAAAACACTATCATACGTAACTGTATGCCAACGATAAGGTATGCCTTATAAGGCATGCGCCTTATTGGGTAGTTCCTCAGTCGAGGAGCCCCGTCAGTCCAACCATTGTTTTCGCCAAAAAAAGGTACAGTACCCCTATCATGGTGCCTCCTCCCTCGTGCGAGATGACGGTGTTGACCGCCTCGCACGCGTCTGGAAGGCGCCTTTAGTCTTTTAGGCTTGGTTTGAGCGTATATTATAGCCTTGTCACCCTTAGTGGTCCGCGGCAATGCCCATACAGTACCAGACAAAAAGCCTTTTGGAAACCCATTTTTACGTATGTACGTAGCGACCATAGTAAATGAGACGTGTGGTCTTGTCAGGTGTGAATTATGAGCGCTTTGTATGCATACGTAGTATATTGTGAGCGGGCGGCGGTGCGAGCATTGAGCATTTGCATGCTGTGCATATAAGTATACTTGGTACCAGGTATTTATTTAATAAATTAAGAAGATGCCTCTGAGATGGAGGATTTCGTCGAAACTCATATTTGCAAGCTGTGTGTGATACTTCCATCGCGCGTACTATTGATACGGGTTTTATATCACCGCTGCTGTGCGTGTTATATGCCGTACGCATACTGAAGTATACATACGAGTAACAACTTCTCATTTTATTTATACCTTACAAGTAATAGTAGGATCACTAAATGTATTAACAGGTAAAAGGTATCCCTCAATGTATACCGGTATACTACAAGGCGCTTCGCGTAGCGGACGGTTCCGCCCGCTACACTCGCTCATCAAGGACACAACATACTATGAAAAAAAGTCACAGATGGCACATAAATCAAGTAGGAGACAGGCGACTCGCAAATGCCCAGAGCCCCATGTTCCAGGACAACAAAGCTATATTTTCGAAAGAGAAAGCACGGCACACAGCTATAGGCGCTGCGCCGCCTGCTGGGTATGATCTGTGCCTTTTTCGTGATTATATGTATGTGTGATACTTCGTAATTTGTATTTCGTTTTGCACGGCAATATGTACACACGGCAAACGGGACAAAATCAAAAGTTTTGAAAAGCAAAAACAAATTGGCGAGGCTGTCACATTTCGAGCGACAGGTCCAGACACCAGTTTATCACAGCGTCTCTCAGCCTTGGCAACCACCACTCTCAGAGCAATGACGCATACCATACCATACCATACCATACCATACAGCCTCGAAGAGCTGGTGCCACCTCGTTCCGTGCAAGGCGAGCTATAATCGGCCGCGCATGTGATGCTATGCTGCCTGCTTGCGCAAAGCACCATTTTTTTGGGGGGATGAATCGAAGAAATGAATCGAAGAAACAAAGAAGAAAAATAATTCCAGGACCGATTCCGGATTTTTTTTTTTTCCCTTCGTCAATTAAGAGCCGAGAGTAGGCTGAGAGGCCAGGGACGTGTCAAGTGTCAAGTGTCAACGCTGGCCTCCGAAGTGGGGTAGCCAAACGTATTGGTTTCTATATTATACCGGTACCAGGTAAGTCCTACCAGGGTTGCGGCCCTTTAGCAATATGGCTTGATTAGCTTGATTATACTGCTGTAGTAGAGACAACTTGACTAATTTGATCATAGCACAGCAGTGGATACCCTTATTTAAGAGCATTAGAGCATTCGGGATTTAAGAGCGGTCAAATCGGTATGTCTAGTCTAGCCTATACTAAAAGCTAGATATTGATCACTACAGATAAGGGCGTTGTGTAGTTAACCCCTTAAGAACTGGTACCACGAATTTGGGGACAAACTACTTGGAATTCGTGGAATTAGTGTGGGATATTTTTTTCAGTTCTATGGTATGGGTTGAGAGCGCCTGTTTCGGTTTGTCACGAGGCGCTCTTCAATCGGGGTACCCACTGCTGTACCACTCTGTCCAGAAATATAAGCACATTTTGTACATTAGTATTCAATAAAAAAGGTGCTTATATTTCTGGACAGAGTGGTATATTAAAAACCACTATTAATAGAAATGGTTCTTACATTTCGGGTCAGAGTGGGAGAGAAAAAAACGTGCACCGACAAATAAAATGTGAAACCGACAAATTACCGTTTTTTTTTTTTTTTCTCCATCCCATTTATCATTTGTCATCTTCGCCCTCTCTTTCTCCTCCCTATATAGGCGTAACTCAGATCCGGGGCCACAATGTAGGCGCTCTTCCCTCCTCCCAACTACGGTTCTCGTGCTTTGAATTATTATAGCAAAAATACTTCAGCCCTTTCTTTCCCTCGGCGACTCGCATCGAATTGCGGTGGAATTACTTGATTAACTTGATTATAGTATAGAGAGAATAACGTGAAAACGACAAATGACGGTCGGAATTACTTGATTACGTTGATTATATATAACAGAGGGAAAAACTTGACAAAAAAAATGCGGTTGAAATTGCTTAATTGACTCGATTATAATAGCATAAGAGGAAAAAACTTGACAAAAAAAATGCGGTTGGAATTGCTTCATTAAGTTGATTATAGCATAGAGGAAAAAACTTGACATAAACGCGGTTGGAATTACTTAATTAACTTGGTTACAGTGTAGGAGGAAAACGTGAAGACAAAGAAGGACGGTTGGAATGGCTTGGTTAACTTGGCTATAGTATAGAGGATAAAGCGAAGACAAAAAATGACGGTTGGAATGACTTGATTAAGTTGATTATAGTATAAAGAGGGAAAGCCGCGAAAAATAAAATTGATGGTTGGAAGGACTTGATTAACTTTATTGTACGACGGTACGTACGTAGGAGTAGGAGGGAGAGGAAATCGTGAAGACACGAAAATACGGCCACTTCTTGGTCGGGGAATGACAAATTTGTTGTCCGAACGAAGTTTTGTTCCACTAAAATGGTTGGAAGGGGTCGTTTGACACGGACACAGCAAGATCCCATCACGATCCTGTCATGATTATCCTACTCGTGCTCGTGCACGCTCACATATGCGTGCTATAACTCGTCTTTCGTAGCCGGTTGGACTTGGGGTTGGAAGTCACTTTTTTTTCATTTTGTGGTTGCTACATACGTCGCTTCACTATCTCTGCGCTCTCTGAGCCCCAACGGCCAAGGGGATTGTAAGTTTTATTCAAGTCCTTCTCCTTTATGCTACAGCACTTGCAAGTAAGCATTCACACATCGGGCAGATAGATCATCTACAGGTAGATCATACATATCATCTACAGATAGATCATACAGATCATCTACAGATAGATAACCTACAGATAGATCATCTACAGATAGATCATATATAGATACACCATCTACATACAGATAACCTGCAGATATATCACCTACAGATAGATCATCTACAGATAGATCATCTAGATCCTACCCTACCGTGATGAGATGTTGTGTACGGCCTGTATAGTGCAGAGATATAACCCAGGAAACACGTCCGTCCGAGATCACGCAGGATATGCGGCCACCATCCACCCGGGAAATATGAGCTAGATCATGCAGATCATACAGATCATACAGATCATACAGATGAGGATTATATATGCCCGAGGTGTGGAATTTTTTGTACCGCTCGGGAACTTGAACCGCAAGGAACTTACCCCCCCCCCCCCCCCCTTCCTCCCTGCACGCCTTCCCACACGCTTGCACGCCGCATGTTGCCGATGTTGGACGTTCGGTGCAGCTGCTAAAGGGCTGAGTCACCCTTCGCTGCTGCGCGTTCGGTCGATGATGAGGAATGCCGGAGACAAGCTGGCCGCTGACCTGAAGCATCTCAAGGTAAAATGCCTTTTATATAGAAGTACGAGTAGCCTTTTGGTTGTGCGATATCGAACGATACCGATAAGCAAAAAAGCTAACCGATAAACGATACCGATGTTTGATGTTTTGACACAGAATTTTTCGTTCAGTATCTGCATAAAAAACACGGGGGTGTTATAGGGGGCGGGGAGGGCAAAACCCGTTCGATATTTCATATTTCGATAGACATCGATATATCAAAAGTTCGATATTTCGATAGATATCGGTATATTGAAAGGTCGATATTTCGATAGATACCGAAATATCGAAAGTTTGATATTTCGATATCATATATCGAATTTTTCGATACGATATCCGATATGCAATACTAAACGTATTAACCTTAATAACCACGGTTTCGGCCGGTCTTTACGCCATGTGTGTGTTCATGTATTCATGTTACCTTGTATGGCGTTTTTTCCACTCTACTGCTATAAGCACTCTAAAAGCAGTTAGTGCTCGAAAAGGTATAGTATAGGGGCACTCGTCAAAAATCTATAAAACGGTTAACTCTTTTACTATTAGACTACTAGGCTACGCACGCTTCCCCTTACTAGGCCGTTTCCTGTGCGGTTCGATTTTTTAGCTTGAGATTTCGGTCCCACCTACAGTAGTTCGAAAATCGAACCATCTTCCTATACGACCCAAATAATACTTGTTATTTGTGATTTGTGACTTGTGTTTTTTTACGTTGCGTTTTGTGACTTTTGTTTTGTGACTTGTGTTTTGTGACTTGTGTTTTGTGACTTGTGTTTTTCGGCTTGTGTTTTGTGACTTGTGTTTTGTGACTTGTGTTTTGTGACTTTTTGTGTTTTGTGACTTGTGAGTTGTGACTGTGGCTCATGACTTTGTGACTTGTGATTTGATGCTTGTTTTTCGCTGCAGCTCGCCCGCTCGGGTTCTGGCCCGCTGGAGAACCCGGACAGCCTCGCCGCCCCCATCGAGCTGTCGCTGCCCCAGCTGTGCCTCGCCGTCAGCGCCAAAGAGGTCGTTACAGGGGTTTCCAGCAGAGGTCGTGGCCTTTCCGAGAGAGGGGAGACCACCAACAAGGACAAAGGGGAGCTGGCAGCAGCAGGCGGTGGGGCGGGAGGGGAAGGGGGAGGGGGGGAGGGAGAAGGAGGGGAACTGTTTAGGCAGAGGCAGCCTCTGTTTTTCTTTGTGGTGGATTGTCGACCCAAGGCGCAGGTGTGTGGGGGGCTGGGGGGGGGGG
>MEHQ01000048.1:1242196-1532761 GCA_008828725.1 Saccharina japonica | reverse complement strand
CCCCCCCCCTCCTCGCTCCGGTCCGATAAGGGTGGCGTTGGGCGAGACGAGGACGGCCGGGGAGCTGTAGGAAGGCGTTATGAATACGGGGACGTGGGCGAAAACGGCTACAGCAACGGCAGCGAGGACTATGGCTATGATGAAGGTGATGGGTTTTCATCCCCTCGACGACGACAGCAGCAGCAGGGGCAGCAGCAGCAGCGGAGGCGGCAGCAGCGCACCGGTGGCGAACGGAGCGACGGACACCGAGAGAGGGGAAAACGCGGGCGACTTGGCGTCGAAATTCCGCATCTCTTTCGCGAGATTCGGCGGCGGTCCTAAGGAGAAGGAGAAGGATGCTAAGAACGATGGCGCTGAGGGGCGGGGGGGTGGAGTTGGGGTTGGGCCAGCAGCAGCAGCAGCAGCAGCGGGGGGCGCGGCGGTGGCTGATAAGAGCCCGCAAACGAAGGACTCCGGGTTCGGCTCGCTCTTCCGCAAGGTGGGAATGGTGAAAATGCGAATGCACTGGGAAAGCGTGTGGCGAATGGTCGATCGTGTTGGTGGGTATATCGTAGCGAAAGTTTCCATTTTTTATCGACATGCTTGCTAAGTACAATAGGTGCGATGTGATGTATCGAATGTTTCGGATGCTTTCGATATTTCTCGTTTTGAACGCCTTTGGCCCTCCATTTTATGGTATGTTCGGCTTGAGATTTCCTTTGGGCTTTCTGGCTGCAGATTTCCTGTGTATATTATAGGATCTCCGGCTTGACCCTGCTCGGAATGTCTGCTGGGAATGAGACCCTATACGTCTAACCAAAAAATGAAGGTGCTGACTGGTGACTCGCTTTTGTGCCCGGTGATGCAGGCGCAAGCTTTCAAGGCTGCCGACGTAGCAGCGGCGTTCGCCGAGCTGCGGGACGGACCCAAGGCCTCCGGCGCGGTGGGCACGGGCACCACGGCGGTTTCGACCCCCATCGGCGGCGTTTCTGACAACCCGGGGCAGGTCGTCGAGGTGCAGGAGATCTTGGGGGACGAAGATGAAGAGGATGACGATGACGATGATGATGCGGGCGGGCTGTTCGTTATCGGAGACGACGGCAGCGAGGCTAGCGAGGTGCGGCACCGCTGGGGACACAACCCCGGGGGCGCGACCCCACCCCCCCCAAAAAATATGTATATTATTGAATCATGACCCCTCCCCCTCCCCCCTCTGCCCATACGGTGCTCCGCCTCCAAAGGGATGCGTGGTCGATGGTCAAATGACTAAGGCAAGCAACAAAAGAGTACGCCCCCCCCCTCTCTCGCTCTCTCCGTCTCGAAAGGGATGCGTGGTCAATGGTCAAATGACTAAGGCAAGCAACAAATAAGTACCCCCCCCCCTCTCTCGCTCTGTCCCTGCATTGCTGGGATACGAGGGTCTATATGGCCCCATGACTACGGTAGTTCCATTACCACGGTGGCCCCATGAATGACATGAGCAACCCCCCCCCCCCCCCCCCCCCCCCCCCCCGCGTACGAACCCCCATGACAATAAATTATTCATACGGATCCCCTACCAGCCCTACTTGTTGTTGTCTGTGGGTGGGTTTTCAGCGACCGGCATATCTCCCCCCCCCCCCCCCCCCGTCTCGCGCACCGCACGCCTCTGCATGGCAGACCCCAGACAGCGACTTCGAGGGTTTCGATGGCGAGCACAGGCCGCACAGCACAGGGGGTGCCCGCAGCACGGCGGACAAGGAGCTGGCCCTCCTGGAGCACAGGCTGAGCGGCCAGATTAAAGGAGCTACTATGGTGGGTTTTTTATTTCGTCTTTTTATTTTTTTACCTTGTGTGTGACCAAGGAAGGGGGGTTTCCACTGCGCTGTTGGCGTTTCGTTTTTCGTCCCATGTGTCGGTTGACGGTACGTTTACCCCTTGACGAAAAAGGCCCTCGAGACGGACAACATGTTTTCACGAGCAAACACGACAGCATATTTTTACGCGCAAACACGACGACTGCATGTTTTCACTCGCTAGCCACGACAGCATGTTTTTCACGCGCAAAACACGACTGCATGTTTTCACACGCAAACACGACAGCGTATTTTCACGCGTAAACATGACAGCAAATTTTCACGCGTAAACGCGACAGCATGTTTTTGCAAAACACTACAGCATGTTCTTCTTTTTCTCTTCTTGCGGCCAAAAAGCGCATGGCAGATCTCTGTCCCTGTCCTTATAGACAAAGTTAATGGAAAATCATTGCCCTTTCAAACGCGCGTTCACGATGATCTCTCGATCTTCGTCCGGCTAGCTTTCCTATACGATTGTGGTTCTGCTTAGGGGGGTAGACAGCAATTAATCAACGCCTACTCAACGTTGAACCCGGCAATCTCTCGTCCGGTCAGCTCGTGGGAGGCTCCATCTCCCTAAACCATTAAAATCAAACCTTTTTTAATTATGATTTTGAACGTCTCACCCTACTCATGGAGCTTCGGTCGACTGCATGTTTTCACGCGCAGAATATGACAGCACCTTGCCACGCGCACAGACGACAGCAGCACGTTTTCACGGGACGATTTGTTTTCGTGTGTTCTACTGGCGTCTCATACTAATCACATTACGTACTATACATACCGTACTATTTACATATATCTGGTATTCATCAGGTGGTCGACGACTTCCTCAAGGTGCCAGGGGCCAAGGTCTTCAGCGTGACCAAGCACAAGGTTACCTATCACGACGTCGACCCCGCCCCTGGCCCCGCCTCGGACAACGCCTCGGAGGAAAAACCTCTCTCGGAAACCCCAGCCGAAGGTGAAACTGCCAGTGCTATTGCTGCTGCTGCTGCTGCTGCGGATGGTGACGATAAGGAAGATTCCCCTTTGACGAAAAAAGAGGACGGAGTTCCAGGAGATATGGAGGCGTCTGGCATGGACAGCAGCGCGCAGAAGGTGGCCGAGCCCAAGAGGCTCAGGGTGCGCGCGGTGACGGAGCTCGAGCGCGTGGTGTTCTTGTCCCGCGAGCGCATACTGGTGCTGGCGTGTCCCGGTGGCTTCGGCAGTCCCGGGCTGGTCAAGTCCAATCACCACCTCACCGAGCTCCAGAAGATGACCTTCATGAGGAGAGACCCCACGCTCGTCACGCTGCACTACTTGGCGCATGAAAATGGAGGGCCAGAAGGCGGTGGCGGGGGGGGGGGTGCGGGGACAGCGGTGGCGGCGGAGGCGGCGGTGGTGCAGGGGGCCCCGGCCGTTACAAAGCGGAACGTTTATCGGTTCGAGATTGAGGATAAAGAAGCGTTCATTCGGATTATCAGGAGCGCGTTGCAACGGTTCCAGGCGTGAAAATTGAAAGAGTTTTTTTTTTTTTTCCTTCCCTTTCTTTCTTTTTTTTCGTATTTTTGCTGATTTTGTTTTTTCCTCATTCTGTTGATGGTGTTGTAGTTCCTGTTGTTTGTTTTTTTTCGTGGTTGTAATTTTTTTTTTTCTTTTCTGTTTCGTTGTTGTGTTTATTGTTTCTTTCGTTTCTTCCTCTTTTGTTGTGTGGTTGGTTTTGTTTTTTTGGTTCTCTGGCGATCGGCGATTGCTTGTTTTTTTATTTCTTTCTTCAAGAAAACATGCATTTGTTGCCGGAGCCCCGCTGCTGTCTCGGGGATGTTGGGTGCAGTCAATGCATATGTCATATGCAGGCGTGGCCCTTGAAAGGTGTGCTCGCACGCAATAGGCGATGCCTGTTAGAAAAAAAAAACGTGTCCACGACGTACTTTATAGCATCGCGGTTGACTTGTGGCGTTGGGAGATTGCGTTCTGTTTTTTTTTGCCCTTGCTGGCAATAGTGGTGTGTCTGTTTGTGTTTTGGAAGCGGGCGAGTGCCACAATATTTCGTGCGTCGCTAGTATAGAGTGAGTTTTTTTCTTGCTCCTCGACAGGCGGGAATAGGTTTGTTTGTCTGCCTACCTGCCTGTCCGTTTTTCTGGATTTTTTTGTGGCTCGGGGTGGCGCTCATTTGAAGCTCGCCTGGGTTTATGTAGCACAGCACAGCAGCAGCCCTGGAGTCCAATCTGGGCGACCAATATGGACGACAGCACAGGAAATCGCCGTCAAGTTTTTGGCTGACCGGCTTGCAGTAGGAGGTGGTGGTAGTGGAGACAGATTATTTATGCTGATGATGATGGCGCACGAAGAAGAAAGAACCGGAGCGTTCGGACAAAATCGAATCGCCGCTATGGCTGAATCGCCGCCGTAGCCGCCGCGTGGAAGCTTCACTTATTTTAAGGAGGGGGGGGGGGGCGTTGGAGCTAAGAAGGCAGCTAGAGGTCTTGTCTGGTGCTGCCTTCAGTGGAGAGCGGCGGGCTGTGCGCTCCGCACCAGTCGTCTCGATAGAGGCCTGTAAAAGTGTTGTACGTCGAGCGTTTCGACCTTATTTTCTGACCCTTAAGCACGCCGCCCACCGAGTAGCGTGGGGGCTACGCTGACTATGGCCGCCTCCTCTTGTTGACGAGGGTACACGAATCAGACAGAGGCAGAGTTGGAGGCAGAGTTGGAGTGAACCGGAAAACGATTTTTTTTTTCATGTTTTGTTTTCATTGGTTGTGGCGTAGTTAAGTCTCTGTGCGGGGGGCGGCGGGGTATATTACATATACCTGTGGTGACGTTTTTTTTTTTTACGTGCGCTTTCTTGGAGAAAAAAAAAAACGTTTTTTTTTAGCTGAAAATACGCGTTTATGATGCCAAAATGAAGAACTGTGGAGGGGGGCAGCCTCGACAGAGATTGTTGCACAGCGGTACTTGAAGACCAGGAACACTAACATTTCATACCGCGGACAGATGATATATTGTAGACCATTCCCACTTCTTGGTGATCTAGACTTATCAGGGCAGATGTATTCCTGATCTGTATGATCTGTATGATCTGTATGACCTAGCTCATGTTGCCTCGTGGGGACCGCATATGATGCATGATCTATCTATTGATAAGAAGACGGGTTCCCTGGGTTGGATCTGCACAACTCTATAAAGATCCTGCACATCATATCAAAACGTCATGCTAGGATCTACGGGAGATGGTCTAGATGATCTATAGATGATCTAGATCTGTAGATAATCTGTAGATGATCGGTCCGACGTGTGAAATTGTTTACACTTCTTGCAGGAAGGATGTGTTTATTAGGGCGTACTATTAACACTCCTACTGTAACAGTGGGGACCCCGATTTAAGATCGCCCAAGATAATAAGAGCATTCGGGATATTAAGAGCGGTCCAATGGGCATCTCCCGCCTATTCTAAAAACTATATATTGCCCACTACAGATAAGAGCAATGTGTAGTTAAGAGCGTGCTTGTTTTTGGCTTGTCGCAGGGCGCTCTTGAATCGGGGTACCCCACTGCATTAATGCATTAATACAGCAGGCTTCCCCCAATAAGGCGGTGGTGTGCCAGAGCAATATGACCGCCTTGTAGAGGGAAGCCGCCTTATTAATTCCAGGTTCTGAGTGCCATTCCCCAGTCGCGCCAAGCGATTTTGACCGCCTTATATCGGGATACCGCACTACTCAGACCGCCTTATTGGGGGACCCCCACTGTACTGCTACAGCATACTCGGGGATACCCGGGTACCAAAATCTGGTTGCTTTGATCATCACGCTCGGATACAGAAGGTACCAAGGTACCCCCCAGAACATTAATATTCCCAAGAAAAGTTTCCTCTTCGATATTCCGTCGGCACTAAACCCCAACCACTACGTACGACGTAAATAAAACGGGGGTGTTCTTGTTGTGAATATCTTGAGGTTAGGTTTTGGTTTTTAGGACCCCGGAATCTGTCACACAATCGATACTGGGACTGGTACGATTCCGTTACGCAATCCAGCCCCTAATTCAACATAAACGCAGTACAAAACGATCGGGCTCAGAGTCGTTCCAGTTCTCGCGGGCGTTTAACTCTCCCGACGGGGCTCCTTGCCTGCCACCGCATGCAAGCATTAGCAGTGGTATCGCATCACTCTGGACGTAGCTTCGTATTGATTATGCACCAAATAAAGAGCAAACATGTCTACCGTAGAGTTAATAACGTTTTTGTTCGAGTGGGTGTCATCAGCAAGTTCGGACTCGGAGCACTCCCGGTCCCGCCACTCGCCATGATGACCAGAGCAACCCTGACAGCGCAGAGCTACTACTACTACTATTATTACTACTACTTTGTACGCGTGCTGCTATTCCGTTTCGTACCGATTGCAATACATGTAACAAAACGGTCCATAACTTTCCATTCAAAGTACGAGTATAATATGCACAACCACTGTAACTAATATATACGTAGGACCCACGCATCTTTATTCATCATGTTGCTGCGCGGCCACACTGCTGACTGCTGACTGGTGTATGGGCTGGTTCATGGATCGTTCATAAGGCCGCGCGTGCCATTTCAGCGTGTTGTGCCTATGACCTATTATGTTGTAAATGTCACGGCCCCGCCCACGGTCCGGTGGACTTGATGGTTAATGGAGCCAATCGACTATGATGATGATCTGATGTTGTTTCCTTTTGTCCGTGCTCCTCTCGCTCACTGTACAGGAGTGACTTACGTATCCATCTATGAGCATATCTGCTCTCGATCCAGCCTGCGTGTTGCGTCCCGCCTGCGCTTTTTTGTGCAGCTCGCGGGCACTGGCGCCAGCACCTACTTGTATGATATGCACTCCTACAGTACGAGTACTCGTACCTGTTTCTGTGTGGCGGCATGGCGAAGGCCTCTACGGCTACTACTACTGTAATACCAACAACAGCTCCTTCCACTGCTGCTGTACTGCTGTACAGCAGTTACTCCCTCCTTTCTCACTTGCCGAGCTTCTGGGGCTCTGTGTGGTCGTCATGTAGTCATCATGTGGTCGTCTCATATCATACGACCCCTACGTACATACTGCTAGCCGAGGGTATGCCGCAAAAGAAAGATACATGCCAGCATCAATCGTATCCTTCGAAATTCCAAACGGGAAAACGGAACGACGAATGTGCCCATGTAGGGGGCAGGGGACGTTTTGCGTAATCCCGCCGCATATTTATTTCACTGCACTATTATATGTAACGCCTTTCTATTTTTTATTTTTACGACATCCCCAAAACATCCGACATGATCTTGCGAAAATCTCCAATCGCCAATAATCGCGTGCGCGTAGATGAGATCAGACAAATCAAGAGCGGCGTCCTCGTAGTGCCGACTGTCGGCGGCCCACGAGGGTATACCGGCATGCCGCAGAAGCAGCAGCAGTAGCAGTAACAGTCATCCTGAGAGTGGCGACAGGACTCCCATCCCACGCCGACTTGTCGGGCACGCAGCTCCAGTGCTGCGACTGCTGCTGCTGTATCATACGACGTACACCAAATGCGCGAGCTAGGATAATGAAGCGGGGAGACTGTTATACGGAAACCTGACCCCGTCGAGGCTGGAATGGACCTTCTCCGAGTGTTGACAAAGCGAGACCCGTCGCCGGCGGCGGCGGCGGCGGGAGGGGAAGACGCCGACCCTCCCGAGGCGCCTTCCCCCCAAAATAGGCTCCTGAAGCTCAGCCAGGAAAGTGGAGTCGGTGCATGTCGCGTTGGTGTGGGTTTTTTTGTGTGCTGGGTTGCGTTGGTGTTGCTGTTGGCCTTGTTGTCGGCCTTGTTGAACGGGAGGTGACAAACGATCGTCCGTCGCCTGAGGCGAGCCGAAGGTATTGAGGGACGTCGAGAGCAGAAGTAATCGAGTGGAAGTACGTATCCTAGCGAATGGCGAGACGTGTCGTAGCGAATGGCGATGTACATTATACTGCTGTAGCAGCGTACGAGTGGAGCAACGTACTATTTTGGGCCCTTGTGGTCGTATACCTGTGGTATATCGTAGCTGATGGCGAGACATGTTATACTCGTATCATACGTACTGGTACTTATTTGTAGGAAGAAGGTGTAGCAAATGTCTTCATTTCCCGTTGTCCTGCTCGTACGTACTGTATATATATACGAACTGTTTACTTTACAACTGCATTATTACTGCTGTCGTACGAAGATGATCTGACATCCTCCAGCGTGTCCGTCCGTGGTCCAACATGCTATCATGCGTATGATGATGTGTCTTTCTTTCATGCGCAGGATATTTACCTGGAGGAAGAGCGTCACCAGCACGCCTTGATGGCCCTCGACAGTTCCGTTCTTGGCTGCGGCAGCGACGACTGGTCCGTCGACGGTGACTACTACGCCTTCCAAGACTTTCCCGACGATGTGCACAAGGCGAGGGAGCACCAACGGTCTGCATCAAACCCTGACCGCGTGCTACGCCGAGATGGGAGAGGTGCATCAGCCGATCGCGGCCGGGGCTCCCGCGCTCTTACGATTAGGACTGGGAGTTGTATAGAGGGAGAGGAGAAGGCGGAGCTGCATGTGCACGTTGATTCTGAAAGTGGGGGAGCAGGGCCGGGAGCTGAGGAAGAAGCGATCTTGCCCTCTGAGCTGCAGGCTCTGGTCATAACCACGGAAGGAAGTGCTGGACCGGAACAGGAGGAACACCATCCGGGGGTGTCTGATACTCGACTCTTGAGAGATCCCGGCAGCAGCACTGACAGCACGCAAATTCTGAGACTCGAGCAACGGATGTTTCTTAAGGTGACCTCATCGTCGTTCAACATTAACTTTGAGAGGTTACATACTCGGTACTGCATGCCTTGGCAGTACAGTAGCGACAAGCCTAAAAGCAACAATAGTTGAATAAATCAGGAGTGCCTTCACAGTGGTGGCAAGCCAAGGGCAGCAACAATTGCAAGCCCCACGGCAATACCCCACCCGGTACCCTGTTCCCATTTGGTACTTTGACCCCGCCGTGGGCCCATCCCATTTAGCACCCTGCTCCCACCCACAGGGTGCAGAAGTACAATCAGCCCTCTGCAGGAGCCGCCGGAGGCCCACCTGGCACCCTGTTCCCTTTGGGCCTTGCCATGGGTGTTTCCGCGGATGTTTCCGCAGATGTTTCCGCAGATGTTTCCGCGTGTCTTGCCGCGATGCCTGCCACGGGTGTTCCCGCGGGTCTTGCCGCGCTTCCTGCCACCGGTCGTTCCACGGGTATTTCGGTGGGTCATGCCGCGGTAATCCCGTGGGTCAGTCCGCGGGCCCTTCCGCGGATCTTGCCGAGGTAAACGGCGCGGTAAATGCTGCGTGCCTTTCCGCGAGTCTTTCCGCATATCTTTCCGTTGGTCTTGCTGCGGGTCTTGCCGCGGTGCCTGCCGCGGGCCCTTCCACAGAACTTGCCGCAGGTCTTTCCGCGGAACTTTCCGCGGAACTTTCCGCGTTTGTTTAAGCGGTGCTTACCGCGGGTGTTGCCGCGGTGCCTGCCACGGGTGTTGCCACAGTGCTTGCCTTAGCGTGCCGTGGTTACCCGCGGGTCTTACCGTGACATGCCGCGGACCTTGTCGTGGAGCTTTCCGTGGACCTTGCTGTGGCAGTCGTTCCGCAGCATACCGTGGTAAATGTCGTGGGCTGACACGCCATGCTGCGGTATGTCACGACAGAGCCCGCGGAAAGCCGCCAAAAAAACAAAAAAAATGTACACCTCTCAATAATCTGAAGCCAACTGCATATTATACCTACCCCCTCCCTTTCGACCTCGCCCGTCATCTATATCGCAGGCCGCGTTCCAGCTCCTGGAAGAGCGAGATCGCCTTTTTCCCGCGTCGTTTGGCTCATGGACCCAAGGGTCTGCAGGCGCAGGTGGGGGCGACAGCCTCGAAAAAGGAGGCACTGGTGCCGTCGGTAGCGGCGCAATCACAATCGCTAATGCCACTGAAACGCGGCTTCGGCTCCAAGCGAGTGGGTCGGGTCAAAGGCACACCATCAGGTCCGGGACGCTGCGGAAGGCTACCGCGAGGAGCGTCGGCAGGCTGGAAACGACGACTTGGAAGACGAAACACATCGAGCTCACGCCGGGGAAGTTTGCGTACGCCGACGCGTCGTCTGTGCTCGGAAAGAGGTGCGAGGAGGGGTGGGTCCCTAACGCACCGCGGGTGTGTGGGCCAAAACGAAAAAAAAGTATTGGGGTCGTGGTTTGACTTGGCCTTAGCAAGGGGTTGGAAAAGCCCGGCTTAGCCTTAGCAAGGGGTTGGAAAATATGGACTTGGCCTTTGCAAGGGGCTGCACAAGCTGGACTTGGCCTTTGCAAGGGGTTACACAAGCTCGACTTAGCCTTAGCAAAGGGTTACACAAGCTGGACTTAGCCTTAGCAAGGGGTTGGGAAAGCTCGACTTAGCCTTAGCAAGGGGTTAGAAAAGCTCGACTTAGCCTTAGCAGGGGGTTAGAAAAGCTCGACTTACCCTTAGCAAGGGTTTGGAAAAGCTCGACTAAGCTCGACTTAGCCTTAGCGAGGGGTTAGAAAAGCTCGAGCTAGCCTCAGAAAGGGGTTAGAAACGCTCGTCTTAGCCTTAGTAAGGGGTAGAAAAACTCGACTTAGCCTTAGCAAGGGGTTAAAAAAACTCGACTTGGCCTTAAAAAGGGGTCAGAAAATCTCGATAAAATTATATATTGTCCCCCGACTGCTCGTGCTGCAAACGGTCACCAAATAAAAGAGCGACTTCCGTCCGCCCGTTTTTTGTTTTTGTTTTTATTTTCTCCCTTATCACAGAAACACCAAGGTCATCCCGCTACACCTCGGGTTCTGCACCTGTCGACGTGTGAAGGGAAAACGACGCCCCGCTAACAGCAGGAACAGCATCCTAAGCATGAACCCTCTCAGCTTGACAACGAGGAGCGGTTTTGGTGGTGGTGGTGGCGGTGGGAGGGGGAGCAGCCAGCGGTGGTGGGGGAGGAGCGGGGAGGGGCAGGAGGGTGGGGGAGGCGGGGTGGGGGAGGGGGTGGGATTGGCGGCGGGGCGCACAAACATTTGTTGGAGATTGATGTGGTGGGCTCGAAGCGAAGGGTGTGGGCGGCGGAAAGCAAAGAGGAATGTCGCCTATGGGTGAGTTGGGCCAGCATGCTCGGAGGCGGGGTTGAGAGTTGTCTTCGTGTGTTTGGTGGAGTGTATTGTCTCGTGAGTAACGCAGAAGGCTTTGCTGGAACCCCAAACGCAACCACAGAGGACGTTTTGTTTTCTTCTTCTCTTTCCCTCCTTCCCCCCATGCATGTTTCAAACGCACGCTAGCTGGGGCGATAGGCCTTTGAAAGGTTGTAAGAACTGCGAATAGGAGGTTTCTCTCTTTTCATACCGAAATCCAGAGATATGAAGTAGCCTTTGACCTAGCCTGGCAAGGGCCGAGCTCATGAAGAAAAAAACGTAAAACGTGATCCAACGATGGTAACACGAAAACAAATCTACTCGGGGGGCGGTCGTCCGCCCACGCTTCCTCTAGACGGATGACTTCTGCATTGCACGATGTCACGCCAGGGTATAACCAACCAGTACACCTCTAGCGCAATGTGCCCCGCTGGCCATAACCAGTTTGGTTTTGCAAGCCATCGTGCGCCACAGCGCCAAAACACCAAGCGCATACGACAGCAGGGGGAGTGCGCCCGGTTCCTCTCTTATCGCCCATTCTGTATATTTTTTTTTCTGGAAAACTTATTGAACCTGAAACCCAAGCGGAATCGCGAGCCGTAACTTCCGCCAGAGCAAAAAATACTCAGGGAAATGCCTTCACAATTAGTATCCTGTCCTTCCAGCACCCTACAAAGCCGCCGCTGTCCCAGTGTGGCTATACAGCATGGGACACCACTTATTGATATCATTATCTTGTCTTTGGGTCAGACTCGAATTCTTATATATTGAGGCAGAGTGTGCCTTACTTCTATTTTCAGCATAGAAATGGCCACATTCTTATCTTCGTCCAAAACTCTTATCCTAGAGTGCGTGTCTCCCAAAATTCTTAAAAGCTGTCCTGTCGAGTACTGTACTTCCTACGTACCGTGAACGAAGATGTTGTCAACATTGAGTCGGTCTGGATGCAATGTTACAGTACCCCAGAACATCCCCACCTCCACCTGAAACCGTTGTTGCGTCCGACATGCCGCCCGCATCGAAAAGAGACCATCTGCTTTATTTGATCTTGTTTTTTGGCACGGGGGGGTGCAGGTGAGCGCCATCAAAGGGGCAAGGACCGAACGGCCAGTCAACCCCATGGAGAAAACCCTGGGGGCGCACGAGATGCCATTCATCCCGCATGGGTCTTGCTGCCATAGAGTACATATGAAAAGGTGCGGGTTGGTTGCGAGAGAGAGAGAGAGGATAGAGAGGGGAAATATCTTGTTTCTCTTCGTTGAGAAAATGCACTTCTTTTTTCTCCCACGATCGCGCCAGGGCGACTGCACTGCGCGCTTCTCAAACAGGTCGCGGCACTTTTGGTAGTAGTGCACTACTATGCACTATTATAGTTGCTGGAGCATACCTCGAGAAGGCCTGTCTGTGTCTGCCTGCAACTGCAATGGCGGGCATGATGTAGTAGTTTTTTCCTGACGCAGATCAATGTTCGAGCTTGTACATACGATGCGTGCTACGATAGCGATGAAACTTTTCGGCGAAAATGTTTTCTGAATAGTCGGGCTCCTTAACCCAACTCGTCGTATTTTGATTATTCTTGTGTTGCGATATTTTCATGGCACATTTAAGCCATAGGCTTGTTCCTCGGGAACAACTTTCAGTTTCCTCCAAAATCAGTTTTTGACTTAGTATTAGTATAGATCTCCCCAGGCAAGGAGCTCCGTAAAAAACATGGTGCACCTCTATCGTTGCATGCGTCATACTTCGGGCCCAAGCTACTACGGGCAGGCATAGTAATACATGGTAATACTAGTATACAGTACAGGGCACCTAATAAGAAACAGGGACTCTGGTCCAGGCTGGGTTTCTTATTTGAGAGAGGGTGCTTTCTACACTAATTTCAAGATAACGACTCTCGAATTTCTTATTTGCCTTTTAAATCTCAGCCTGGCTTTCTTAGTAGGCTGTTTCTTATTACAGTAGGTGTCCTGTACTATATATTAAGGAACCCACAATGGACCCAAAAAACATGTATTTCCCCCTAATATTAATATGCATGTACACCACATTTGGTCCTGATGGCTATTGCTAGTAATACATAGTTATACATAGCAACACAGGATGTTCGCTCGTAATAGTGGCTGCCGGTATGAGGGTAGCCGCGGTAAGCAACCGACAGCTCTCTCGAAGGAACCCGGTTCAGCCGCGGCGTGCGGCATGATTAAGCTGAGTTCGACTTTTAGGAACCCGGTTCAGTCACTAGCGTGCGGCATGGTTAAGCTGAGCTCAACTTGTGGGCCCCCAATTTCCATGGAAGAACAGGGCTCTCTTCGCGAAGGAGTTGGCACTATCAGCGGGTAATAAACATTGCCGTTCTATACGTATACGCATATAAGTAATTTCACTGCCATAATTTTATAGCACTTTTTTCTTGCGTCTCCAGCAGCTGCCTTTGCCTTGCCTCTCCCTCTTTGCCCACCCCGCCACCCTCCCCATGTCACACAGTTACCTTGCCGCGAGGGCCTCTCTTCGAACCGCTCCGACCATCGAAGAGTATGTCGCTATCTTGAAAGAGTTAAACCTGGCGATAAAAGACGCAAACGCACTGGGACTCGAAAACGAAAGGGATGCCCTCGGGGTGCCTGTGAAGTGGGTGAAGCAGCAGCTGCCGGGGTCAGAAAGGGTTTTCCAGGTGCGTCAAGTACCCCAACACGGGGGAGGGGGAGGGTCCTTTTCAATGTGACACGTGTTGTGTGGAAGCCTTAGGTGTGTCGCGAGAGTAGGTCAGTGTTGCGGTGCGAGATCAAGCCAGTTTTGGTGGTACGAGAGTAGACGCATGCTGCGGTAGAGGAGGTGCACACCATGTTTTTTGCCTTCTGAGGGTGGTGACTTATTAAGGAGCTCTAAACCTCACGCAAAAAAAAACTGATTTAAGATGGAACCAAAACGCTACCCGATGAACTATCCCATGGCCTAACTACATATAAAATGAAAAATACCGCAGCACAAGAATGAAAATTCGGACGATTTGGTCGTCACAGCGAAACGATATTACGAGATCGAGGGGCGGATGCCACGCATACTTCCTCGCAAATGCCGTCATTGTTTTTGTCCGAGATAGACTTAGCTTTCTTACATAGCACCGACGCACCCGTAAGCTCAAAGGATCAATCTTCCCTCCCCCTACACCTCGTTTCGTTTGCGGGAACCAAGGATAATTCGCGGCGGCAAGGCAAGTCGGAGCTAGCGCAGCTCTGGAAAGACATGAAACGAGACACGGTATCCATCAACGGTAGGGTGCTGAAGGGGGAGCTTGGGCCCGAGGCCATCGTGGGGGCCTTGACGCGATGCATCCTCGCCCAGGCGAGATATATGACACTTGGAGAGCGGTTTCATGCCTCGAAATGGTTGGCATGCGCACGCTCTCTTTTCCAGCCGCGAGAGTTGTCGGTCGTAGAAGTCGCGATGTATGGAAATTGTGCAAGAGTTTCCTCCTGTGGAGCCTTGCCATGAGCTGCTATATTTGAGAACGGTACTGTTGTATATGCTTCCGATGTCCTTTTTTGCACCCTTGAGGTTACCATGAAAACGGTACGGTACTATAATACCTAGTATGTGCAATAGCGCCGTCTCCCACTAGAGATAGCCGACGCGTAGGCGGATTCGGATGGTCATCTTCGTGCTTGATATGCCCCCTCAATACGCGCGCTGTACGTATTCTGTCAGATACTACGTTTTCTAAGCAGATTCTCTATATGTGTTGATGCTCATTGGTCCAGGTTGCACCGCATTTGGATCAGGTTGTACCGCATATTGTGTGTAAAGTATCAATTCGAAAACAGAAATACGCCCCTTCGGTATTTTACACAACCGACTGACTCCCATGCGGCTGCGGTCTATGTTTGAGTATTGCAGCCTCACATTTGAAACCAAACTGCGGCTAACTGCGGGGTGATCATTGGGCATGTTCCGCCCATCTAAGGAGTGCGATGTTGACGTAACACGCTGAATTTTCCACGAACAATACACCATCTCCTTTAGCACTGTTGCCCATTCAGAGCACTGGGCAACACGAAACGCCCTTTCTCTGCACGTAGCGTGGGCCCATCGCCCCTCGCTGTTTGCTGAAAACACCGTTTCTCCTTTTTGTGCGTGAACCATCAGGCCGGGAGGTTACCGACCTCGGACCCACTGTCCAAGCTCTCTGAGGCTCAGAGCTTGCTAGCCGCGCGCGACGTTCTGCTCGCTTGTGACCGAACCACCTCGGGCGGAGACACGTACCTTGTGGTGAGAATTGAGGATTGGGTGTGCGTGCGGCTGTGTCCGTGCTCACGCCCTCGCAGAAAACATACAAAATATCGCAACCGTGGGTGCCAGAAGTTCAACCAGTAGAGATCCATCTGGGTATAAAAAAATGTAAATGTGTCTACCAGTAGGGAGGCATCGGCGTTCTGTCGGCGCCGATCTGTCGCTCTGCTTTGAGCCTCTCCGAGCTTCAAAGTAGCCGCAACTACGGTCGTGTGTATTACTTTTTCATCAGTTATTTCTTTTCAAAGGATTTCTCGTCTCGTTCTGTGGAACGTAGGGGCACTTGATGAAGTCAACAATCTGAATGGGATACTCGCTTGATGGCGGTAGTGGTCGGTGGTTTTCGGTTCAAGGGCCAGGAACTTAACGGGTGGCTTACCCTGCAGATACACGAACTACTGTAGTCATTAATACATTTTATAGACGTTATCAAGTTTCATGAGGTTGTGATTGGCAGAGTTTAAACACGCTGAGGGTAGATACCAACAACGGACATCTATCGTGCATCGATGGCTGACATGATCAGAGGATCAACTGGTTAAGGTGAGCTTGCGGTGTAGTAAATCTGAGGACATGCTGGACTCGAGAAGGGGCGCTTCACCAGCCTCAACTTACGCGAGTACCCTCTCGAACGCAGACCCCGTAATATTAACAGACAAGACAAACCCCCCCCCTACTCCTGCGTGCGCAAGTACACCCTTCTTGTTTTTAACAGACCAGTCAAGCCTCTCCACCCCTGCATGCGCAAGCACCCCCTCCCCGCAATTTTACTCGACTAGGCAAGCCTCCCCACGCCTTCGCGCGTTCCTTTTTCCACCTAAAGGTGGACAACTTGTGCCGCAACCCGGAACTCGTGGTTCTGGTGCCTGCATCTCAAGAGGCTGAACCACTCGACATCCAGGTCACGCTACACCCTCGACCGCAAGAGCAACCGCCCACCTCTGCTACTGACGCAACGGGAGCCACCTGTGCCCTGGAAGCGCACCCATCTCCCGGCCCGCTGGCACCTCCATCCCCCTCATCTATTGCCGGCTGCTCACCGCCCCCTAGCCCTTGCGATGCTCACGGCAGCCCGATCGGAAGCGGTGGCGGTGGCGACAAGGGCACGGGAGCAGTTTCCGCCCGCAGCGGAGGCAAAACCCCAATGAGTGAAAGCCCACTGTCATTTTCGGGATGGAGGCGACGAGCATCGCCGGGAAGCGCAAGGGGTGCCTCCAAAGCACAGCAGACGCCCCCGCGCGTCGCAACGAGCGCAGCGAGGGGGTTCAAGCGGCGAGGGCGCCTCAAGCTCTCGGCTAAGCGGCCGAGGGCGTCTCGACTGGGGAGCGCAAACGGTGGCAGGGTCGCGCGAACGGCGCCAGAGCCGGACCCGCAAGAAATTTCCTCGATGGACGACTCATCGGACTTGACGGCAGCCACCACCCCCACACCGGGCGGAACGGTGGGAGGTCGCAGAATAACCGGCGCCGGAATTTTCGCGTCGCTAACGCGACGTCGAAGTGGGGAAGGGCAGCAGCAGCCGAGTAACCAACTGGGGGATGGAGCGGGCGCTCCAGCGACGCCTTCTCCTTCGGCCGTCTTGTCGCCGCCGGAGAGATCTCGCGGAAAAGGCGGCGGCGGCGGCGGGGTGGGGGCGGGGTGGCTCAGACCGAACTCGGCGGTGACGCAAGTGGCATCTAAGGCTTTTTTCGGGGCGGGAGAAGACGACGCGGGGCACGATTCGTGGTCTTCGACGGACGAGGACGAGGGCAACCGGCCTGGGGGTACGCAGAGTTACATTAGAGTGACGTGCACGGCCCGGACATCGTACAAGTTGTTTTCGACCAACCCGCAGGTGAGGGGAGGGCTATGGGGCGGTGTGCCGTTTTTTCCTTGCGTCTGGAACCTGCAGTCTAGAGCTGGAGGTTGATCGGAATCACGATGATAGTGATGCTGATCATTGGTGCAAGGGAAGCCTTGTGTTCCGCTCGAAACCGAATACACAGTAGTCCAGGGTCGAAAGTTGACCGCAAGAACCGTGACGGTGATGGACGCGACGTAGTATCAGACAGGCTTGTCGCTGTCGGTTTCTGCATGGACGAAGGGTGGCGCATGGACGGGAAGAACCCGCGTAATGCAAGCCAATCGTTTCGGAAGCACGGCGACGATTGGTTTAAAATATCGTTTTCATACCGATCGCTTCATGAAGCAGCACATCACAGCTTGGCATGATTTTAAGCGGCATTTCTGCGTGCTGTCTTCGTGTCTCGTTTACGTGTGTGCAGGACGAAGACATGGATGTGTACGCCGTGGTGACGGGGCTGTTTGAGCAGGTGTTCACCATATCGAGGGAGTTTCCCTACGGCGGTGGGGGGCAAACTCCATCGGGGACCGGTAGCGCCACACAGACAGAAGGGTGAGAGCACTCCGCCATTGGCGAGGTGATCATCAACCATTAACAGGTTGAGGCGAACAAGCGCGATGTACAGCTTCTGATAGGCTTCTCCGCGTTATTTCTATGTATATGGTTGGACTGCTAGACCTATCGTGCACGGCTCAGATCAGGAGGACAGGAACAAAACTTTTGCGGTGCTTTTTATGGCGTCGGCTACTCAAATGTAAGATAAGATGCTCCGGCACGTGCGTTGGATGCCAACACATCTATTTGGTATCCAGCTACCGAAATGCACCAAGCACGTGCACGCCTCGTGGCCAATCTCATGTACAATACATGGTCGAACGAACACCACACGAGCGTGCAACCGATTGATTGTTCGGTTACACGATCCGAGATAAGACCTTCCACGCAATACCACAAGATCCACCCACTATATATCATGCGATGAATACGTAGCTGTATATGCGAAGGTGAGATCTACGATGCATTCCCATTATGTACATTGCGGCAACGCTAAACATTACACGCGCTAACGAGACGAGCGACGAACGAACGTCGTGTATATATAGGTACAAGCTACATCAGTTGACATCCTGCCAATTATCTGCCTGGTTCACTTAGCTACCCTTTTCAACGTTTCGACCGTTTCGTTCGGCAGGAGCGTCGCGTTCCTCACGTTCCACAAACCCGACGAACACGAAACCACGGACGGGAGCCAGCGCGCAGCCGCCGCTGAGCGTGCGGCCGCTACTGCAGCCATCGCAGCACTTGAAGCAGAGCGCGCAGCAGAGCGCGCAGCCGCTGCGGCATCCATGGCAGCACTTGCAGTAGCCCAATCCAGCCAACTCGACGACCCGGACCGCGGCGAGATTTTCAGCGAACCAGGTGCTGCCGCTAAAGTCCACGCGACAGGAAGCGACGAATGCGACGTGCGCAACAAGCACGACGACGAAGGCGCCACCTCCGAGAAGGGGGTGGTGCTTTTCGATGCCACGCAGGAGCTAACTCCAGATTCGGTGTTACCCATGACCTTTTCGCCGGAATCAACTGCGCGGCATTCGGGGGCCGGCAGCGACGGGCTTCCGGCAGTATCGCCGGCTAGCAGCAGCGTGGGGGGGCGCAGCCGTTACCGCGACACCAGACTTCAGCGTCTCTATGGGGGGGATCCTAACGAGCTCCGATTAGAGCCGTTAGACATTTTCTCTGAAGACGAGAGCGAGGCTTGACGTTAAATAATCTGGTGGCTACATGGGGTAGCGGAGGTGTATATTACTGTATATACACAGCGTTAACTTATTCATAGCAGTCCCTAATGCAGCCGATGTGCTGCTGTAGGTACTGGTTGCCCTCAGCGCGAAGTCTCGCTGTGAAACGAAACGTGCGGTAACCCCGTATTGTTGAGCAGTTGCCCCCTATAGGTGTACACCTCTGTGTTGTCTTTTTTTAGAAGGGTTACATTATGTAAAGCGCGGGCGTCTCGGGGATTCACAGACCCCCGGCGGCGATAGTTTCTAGAACCGGGGGAGGGGTGCTAGCAAAAGGAACCATAGAAAGCGGCCAGGCTCTACAGGAGTAGGCTCTACTTTGATACTGCCCACACGAACACCTTTTCTCTGTGTATATAAAACCACGTCTAGGTTCTGACTCAAAAAAATAGACCCGAGCGGGTCAATAGCGTCCGTGTTTTAAGTTGGTTTCCGGTTTCCGGGAGAAAACAAAGTGAACTACGTCCCTACTTGTATGATGGAGAAATTGAGCTACGTGTTATACGTAAACACGCACGTTTGAAGTTGTGACGCAACATTGAAGAATGTGTTCACCGCCCAACCGGAAAAATTGCAATAGTCGTGTATTTAGCCTGGCAGGAGAAAGGAGCTGTTTGTGATGTCTTCGCGAGGAAACGAATCATCCACAGCACTACACCCACACCCCTGAACTCAGCAGGAGCCCGGGACCAGCATCGCTGTAGCACCCGGCTAGGTGCATGGACCCAGTTCAATAGCAAAGAGAAAAACAGAGTGTCATCATATGCGTCGTAGTCGGCGACGTTCCCAGTGGCGGTTACATGTTACGGTTCACGTAAAAACCTGCATGCCTACGCGTCAGTAGTACACCCGTGCACCTGCCAGAGGATAGTCCCCAGACGCCACAGCACGGTCGACGCCGACATCACACGACGGCTAGACCAAAGACGTAGCGGTCTCTCTTGCTGATGGCACGGGCCATAGCAGTACCGTAGTGGGCTCGCCAGATTTTCCTGGGCGCACATACCTAATGGCATGGTCACGACAAGAGCCACAACAGCACAAGTGCACGCTCCAGACTCACTCCCACAACGTGCACATCATATCAGCCATCACCCCAATTTTACTGCAGTATCGCGCGGCCAAAACCTTCAGCCACACCGCGTATTGAATCTTCAAAAAAGGGTGCGCCTCGTGTGTAATGGCCTCCCTCCGAGCCCCGCCCGACTGGGGCTCCTTACGACCGCCCACTCCCTCTACGCCCAGCCGCAGAAACGTCTGGAACTCCACTCGTGTCACCACTTCTACCAAAGGTGCCGCACGGTAAAAAATACGAAAAATACGATTTTTTCCACAAATAAAAGCGCGCGTTATGACTGCGGTGTGGCGTTTGTGGCGTGCGCGTGCTTTTGTGCCATCGATTTGGTTTTCTCAAGACGACGAATCAAGAAGCACGTCGCATTCTCGTCGGAAGGACTCGGCAAGGGCTGGCCGCAGGTCGTCGTCGAAAATGTCCTGGAGGGTCAAGCGAGCGCGGGCAACGTTGCAGAGGAGGGCATGAACGACGATAGCCCACGATATGATACTAGGTCTCTTCTCGGGTCATACCCCCAACCCGCGGGTCGGGTCAGGAAGGTTTTGAAGTATCACGGATCGGGTTGGGTTGGGTTGGGTTGGGTTGGGTTGGGTTGGGTTGGGTTGGGTTGGGTTGGGTTGGGTTGGGTTGGGGTCGGGTCGGTTCGGGTCGGGTCGGGTCGGGTCGGGTCAAGTCAGGAGGTTTTCAAACTCTCACCGGTCGGGTCGGGTCACCGTTTACCCGACCCGACCCGACCTGACCTGAACCATGAGGTTTGGACCCGCCCTGTTAACAGTCCTGGTAAATATTATCGAGGAGAAATCAAATGCACCTAACCTACCAGATAATTACGAAGTACGTGTGAATATGTAGTCAGGGCCTGACGTGCAAGAAGAAGATATGAGAGGGGCTCGGTTCAGGTACTTTGGGTCCGGACAAAACAGGGTTCAATGCCGGTAGTTCTGGAATGGAAGAAAAAAGCCAGCTTCACCCATGCAGAACTGAAAAAAAATGTCCCACACTAATTCCAAGTAGTTTGTCCCCAAATTCGTGGGACCCGTTCTTAAGGGGTTAACCATTTTTGTTCTCGCGTTTAACTCATCGCCAGGACCCTTGGTCCACGACGGGCTCCAATACTTTCGGAACGGAAAATAAAATAAAAAGCAAAAAAGCACACCACCGGAAACATTACTATTAGCCCGAGGAACCTTCGCTTGCTGCCTGTACTCGTGTATACCTCGAGGTCGATGGCAAGTATATATCAAGTACTGCGTTTACCGTTGTATCAGCATGGTTTCGGACGACAGAGTTAGTGTATGCGCCACCACAAGTATATTCACCTGCTGTTTTGTATACCGTAATCATGCGAGAGTTGGCACCCATCGGAAGGTTGGCACCCATCGGAGAGATAGCACCGGGGTGCGATAAAAAACACAACGTAGAACCATGCAATCGTGTTTTCGCACCCCCCTCGGGGAGATCGCACCCCGGTGCGATCTCTCCGACATAAATAGAAATTTGAGGGCCACCGCAGCGGGTCTGTAGTAGGTAATATTATCATTTCTTTCATTTTCCGATGAGATATCACCAGTGCGCCACTCCTCTCAAACGTTCTTTACCAACGCATGGTAGGTCAAGTCGTTTTAGGTAGCTTTGAGTCATTTACGCAGCACCGTTGCCCTAGTACGGCCCGGTGTATTTCGATTCAGCAGCGCACCCATCGGAGAGATCGCACCGGGGGTGCGCCAAAATTGAAGAACGGCATGATTTAATTGTATTTCCGCACCCCCATCGGAAGGTTTGCACCCATCGGAGAGATAGCACCGGGGTGCGATAAAAAACACAACGTAGAAACATTTAAAAATCGATCGCACCCCGGTGCCAACTCTCGCATGATTACGGTAATTGAAAAGGCAGTGCACATGCTGGCCAGTGGATAACCCCCCCTCAGTCCTACCTACCTGCACCGCCCGGCAGGCCAGCTGCGCAAGCCCCTGCTTGTCCATGCCATTATGGGCAGCGAGGTGTGCGTATTCCGTCGGTAGGTCGGTGTCGAACACCCCAGGGTCGTCGGTGTTCACGCTGAACGGGTACCTGTGTCGTCACCGCGTATAGTATCAGCGATTAGCGATATTGCAGCCGAAGGTAGGTAGAGATTTCCACGTCTACCTGGTTCAGCGATTAGCGATATCGCAGCCGAAGGTAGGTAGAGCTTTCCACGTCTACCTGGTATGTACGAGGTATCAGTACCTGATACGTGGCAATGAAACGCGGTGCCAATCTTTCCTTGCGGGACAAGTAAATATTTCGTATAAGAACACCAACTCCAACTTTCTCACGAGTGGCCTGCCCCTCACGGAGTCCGCCTTCGCTCCCCCCTCTTCCCTCCCTTGTAGGCCACTCACCCTTCACGAATCCAGTCTTGCAACGTGGGATGCTCGCCGTGATCAGACAAGGCCAGGGTAAGAAGGTTTGAGGTCGGGCACACCTCGATGGGGATGCGCGGCACTGCAGACAGCAGCGCCTCCCGCACTTCATCGCTAAGGATTACCGCGTGCCCCAATCGTTCCGGCCTGAAGGCGATGACTGCTAGAAAATCGGGGCCGTCCGGAACCTCGCCGCAGTGCACCGTCACTTTTAGTCCTCCACGTCGCGCTAACTCGAATGCCGGCCTGAACGCGAGAGCATGTTATCAAGGGGGCGAGTCGGTGGGAGAGTCGGCCCGGCGCGAAACAAGCCTATCGGTGTGCTAAATTCAGGGGGAAACGGTTCGAGTCCCTCAGAAAACCTCGCTGCTGTACACTCACTGCCCACGCATTCTTGCACCCTGACCTGAAGTCTTCGAAGGAGCCTTTGGTAGGGTTGCCGCTGAAGTCAACGCCGACGACGTATGGCCTCCACTCTTCTTCTGATCGAAGCTGCACGGCAAGCTCGGCGACCGCCATGGCCTCTTGCACGCTTTTCCCTCTGTTTATGCTCAGGAGCAGCCGGGGGGTGAGCTTGGGCGGCCCCTTGTCCGTGTCCTCACCGTGGCAAGGTTTACACGCACCATCGCTAACCGCCTGATCGGTCTCGAACTCCCGAAAAACTCGGAGCACGTTCTCGATGTACTCCCGCCGGCTCGCGCCGTCTGGTAAAGGGCGTGGGGTTGTCCGGAGTTCGGCGTAACGGACGTTGTGCCTCCTCATGTCTTCGAGCGCTTCCAGTGCAATCCTTCGCACTGCTGGTAGGCCAGAAACTACTCTGGTAGGACGATGAATGGATGGGGGGGGCAGCGGAAGAGGATTTCAACGGAGGGAATTTTGAGTGTTGGTGTCGACGTTGGTTGAAACGTCGAAGCTCTCAATGTGTCACTGCTGGCCAGAAAATCTAGGAGACCGCGCCTTGGCTCCTTGACTGACCGTCACCCTACACTAAAACTAGTACATTAATACCAAAAGGCCTTGACGGCATTGACGGTCTGCTATATGCCCGTAGCGAATTTTCTGATGGCGAAAGGGAGCATCGAGCAAAGCATGTTTGCGAAATCCCTCTAGGGCCGTGCAATGGAAATAAGTGCTCCGGACAAGCCTGGCATGCGCGCACCACCGCCTTGCCAACCTTACAACGTCCTAAGTCCTAAGGGCTGCCTAGTCCATTCGGCTTGCTGTGCACTGCGTGCTGCACGAAGCGGGATGGCCAAAATGATCCCTCGAGGCGCCCAGATTACGACAAACGATAGCGGGACATGTCTGCCCTTTGCTTCTCTCAAGACTACTCTTCAGATGGCCATAAAACAGAAACATACATAGGGTGATGTAAAACGTCGACATACATACACAACCAGTTATAGGTAAGTAGTAGCACGATGTGCGCGAGAGCTATTCTGAGTGCGGTGTGAAAACAAGTACTCACGACTCTTGGGACAAAACGGTTGATTGAGTCTATCCCAACCAAACGTAGTCGTTAAAAGGGCACGTTTAGGCAAAAATGAAGCTATGCTGCAGAGAGGACCAGGGAATGCTATCGGGATTATCAGGAAGAGACAGAAGAGGACCGTCACCCTCTTCTCCCTAACCACCGACCATTCTGTGCGAGCGAAGGGCTTCATCGTTTGACCGCGCGCGCGTCTAAACGCGCTGCAACGATTGTTTTGGGACGTGAGGTATGGTTGCTCTCAGAGCCACATTAATTGGCTACCAGGCGCTCTTGAATACACAGAAAGAGGCCTTGCTACTGCAGTTGTTTGCCTTCCCCCGGCGGTTTCGTTGTTTTGGTGGTGTTGCCCAGGCGGTTGCGCCAGGCATATGGGTGTCTACGTTATTTGAACAATCGAGGTCTATCGCGCCCTCCTGGCGCTAGATCGCTTGAAGCATGTTGTGTCAGCCGTCAGAAACAACGCCGCAGAGCTCAGCACCTGGGCGCACCATGTTGTTCCACAGCAAAAACAATTTGTACGGGACAAGGGTGTAGAGATACACAAATACGTGCCTACAGCTGATGACAGCCAGAACTATTAACCACAACAACAAACCAGATATCATACACTCGCATTACACTTAGCGTTTTTTAGGGGGGGGAGAGGGGCAGCAAGCCCAGCATATTAAAAATAGACCATGTTTCTTAGAGTCGTGCTGGACAGCCTCAATCAAGTCTGTAGTTACTGCTATCAATAGTTAGGCAGGCTTCCTCGTAAAAAGGGTCCGCGCAATCCTTCGCTCCCAAGCGCGCAACAGAGGCGACCTCACGGAAAGAACGCGACTGCGGGTCGCGACAGCCCAAAGAAACTGCAGAGAAAAAAAATCACATCCGTCGAGTACAATCTTGATATATATCGACGCATACGTACACGCACGAGATGGTTTGTTTAGGGAGACAAGATGATTCGACGATGCCATCTTGTATCGTACGAAATAAGCAGCTTACGGGGGCGTTGTGAGAGCGGCGTCAGCATTGTGAGTGCGCCTTGGGCATGCAGACCGCTACGTGTACTTGCGTCAGTAAGTATTGACAGCAGTACCAAGCAGGAAGTAACCGTGTGGGCACACTCACGAGTGAATGGCATCGAATACGTTGAAGCAGTCGGACAAACTCCTGTCGCCCCCCGGCGCTAGGGCCCTGTGCTGCTCTGGCGACATCTTGACTCCGTTCGCGGCAGCGAGGTCCCGCACCGTCTCCGGCCTTATGCATCCATGTAGGTGGGCGTGCAGCTGCATACGGTTATCACATACCGGTGCGGCATATTATAGCGTGTTTGCAGCGGAACAACGCGAAAAAGGATGTTGGAGCTTGTTTGCCGCTTGTCTTGAGTTAGTGTGAGATTATTCAAGTGCACAGCCACTGGTAATGCTGGTAAGGCTTACGTATTACCCTGGCTTGGGTTATCGATCGATAGGTTACCTCGGGTAGCTCCGTAGGTCAACCCTGGACAACTGACAACACCCTCTTGTCACATTTGACGCCGTCGGCAGGGCACGGGTTCGAATCTCAATTCGAGCGTTTCTTTTACTGACTCGCTTGCGCGTGCGTCCAAACAAAAGTATTTATGTCTCCCTGGGTCCCCATTGAAGTTGGGTAGGCACGTACGATCGTATGCACAAGGAGGTCCGTCAATCGATACTTCCCAAGGAAAGCCGCCCTTCCGAGGGAGGGGGTGGGGGGGCGCATAGGGCTTACCCTGAGTTGGGTGATCGATCAATCTTCTACCCTGTTAGGTCAGTAGGTAACACCTTCACGCCTCGAAACACAAAAAACACACATACATGAGGTGTTTCAGACCTGCCGCCTCTCGCAGTTGACGTTTTTTTTGTAAATTTAGGACATTCCTGGTATATATATAATACGTACCTGGTATCATATAACCACTCCAACCCCCCCCCCCCCCCCCCCCCCCCCCCCCCCCCCCCTAACCTTCGGCATTCCACCTACAGATTATTACGAATCGAATCAGGTATCAATAGTGGTGCCGCACGTTTTAGGTCAGATGTCTTTCTCTGTGGTTGTCCGGGCTATATGTACGCACCAGGTATCTATTCATGGCGACATGCCATCGTGGTATCGTATATACGTACGTGATAGTTGCTGTTGGTTCGAGAACTCACTGCTTGTGCTTTGCACACACTTGCACGTACAGCAGCAGCAGCAGTGGAAAAATGTGTACGTACGTACTCGCATTATATCTCTTTCGACTTCGGAATCACATTTGGAACGTATGATATGTACCAGGTGCAGAGTACAGAGTCTGTTTTTTTTTGTCGGTGCACACGCTGTCCACTTCGTGACTTACAGCACCAGCAGTAACTGCTGTTGGTTAGAAAGTACTACTCCGACGTACCTCGACCTTCGGAACCAGCGTGGCAAACGCTAGCAGTGGTGGGTTCTGCATAGCATCGGTCATCTTTCAGCTTGAACGTTCAGTGTTCCGTTCTTGTTATTTTTCTGCCGCTTCTGTCTCGTGAGCGGGGGGGGGTGTTTTTAGCAATATGCATCAGAATGTGGTCGGCTTCGCAGGACACTACGAAAACATTGCTCGTACTCGTACTGCCGTAAAAGCTTCGTGTAAAGAGGCGGCATAGCCAGCAGCATAACACAGGGAGGGATATCCGCAACTAACTCTGTGCTGGGTACTATTCAACCTCAGGGGAGTGAGCCATCAAGGACATATACGGCCTAACTGGGGAATCGACATCGCACAAGGCAGGACAGGGTTTCATTGAAAAGCAAAAGGCTTTATGCGAAGGGGGCGTTGAAACTTTCAAAAAGGGCAGAGACCGGGGTCACTCCCTTCCACGCATCGGCATACCGTGTCCGCGAGGACTCGTCCAGACACCATGGACCAAGTGCACCGAGTCACTAACAACACGGCGTCTCTCGTCCTCGATGACTCCCCAAGCCTCGATTGGGTTCTCGCTAGGGCGTCGAAAATTTTCCCCAAAGAGGGAGACATTTCGAAGACCTCCCTGGTTTTTTACCAGTCTCCGGCAAACTTCTACGCCGGGTCTGCGGTGACCCAATCTGGCGACGGACTGTCTAGAGCGGGGAGGACGAGGGAGTCCTCGGTCTGCATGCGAGACGTTGCAGCCCCTGGGATGCTGAAGTTCCTCTCTCAGGATAAGGGCCAAGAGCTCCACAAGGACCTGACTCACGACATGATGGGTCGGACGACCCTGCACGGTGAGCGCAAGGGGTGCACACGGGGTACCGTACCGGGTGCTCGCAGATACCTGGTATATACCTGGTAGCGTGTAGAGCTCTATGCATGTTATGATACACAACAGTAGTAGGAGTACCTCTGGTATGTACTGCTGTAGCAGCCAGGAAGTGCTCCTCTGCACCAGGCACGTGCTACTGCCGTAGAATACACGTATATACAACTGCTGGAACAGAAGTAGTGTTGGTACCATAGGGCGGCGAGCACGAGGAGATCCCTCTCGCTAAAAGTTGCTGTGGGTGATTGCTTCAGAAATTGCGTCCGAGTACGAGCACGAACCTTGTATTTGTTCGCACAAGCTCGCGTACGGTAGTAGCAGCATTTTTGCTTTACGAGTACAAGGAACAAGAGTCTAGAAGCAAACAGCAGCAGCGCGTACATGTTCACCTACGAATACAATCACATCGTTCCCAGGTCCCAGGTGTCTATCGTTGTTGTCGCTTCTAACGTACGCCTCCGATAGTAGGTTGTTTCAAGCTTGGAATCATGGCACAAAGTGACGCTTGCAAAGAAAAGAAAGAAAGGAGGGAGGGAGACAGGCCTAGAACTGCTGCTGGCTGTAGGCCTGCTCACAACAGCGGTACTTTCACGCTTTCTGCATCCTAATAATAGTATGCACGGCGTACCAGGTCATCAGGGAGCCATTTTTTTTTTTTTCGGACAATTTTATGGACCAATTCACAATTTCGGCCATTTTTTTACGGATAATTTCACCTTTTTGACAATTTCGGAACTGCTGTTCTCGCACTTGACAACATTCGTGAGTTTCTTAACTACCGTAATTCGCCAGTATGATATGTATACACTCATGTATCATATATATCATATGCCCTTCCTCTGATGTTTGCATGCCCTCGCGCCCTCGTGCATGTACTCTGCTGCTGCTGCTGCTGCTGCAGACACCCGGAAGAAGTTTTACATGGAAGACGCAAGCCACACGTACAGAAAGTACAAGGACATTCGGGACAAATGCGTCTTCTACAACAAGGACTGGGAAAGGTCAGTCAGTGTTACTTGATGTGTGTGGATTGTGGATGGGTGTGAACATTTTTGTATTATTGTATTCTTGTATTTTCGTTTTTTTTGCATTCATATATATTTGTATTTTTTGTAATTTTGTTTACATAAATACGTTTTCGTGCAAATACCATACAGATTGGTGGTACGTATGATACGACCGAGCACGCTTTAAGGCGCGACCTCATTTCCATCAGTAAAGAGCCCTCTCTTATATGCGGTGATTAAGGTCCGGAAAATAAAATTTGACCCGAAAATCTGTTTTTTTTACGTCACCTGTTTTTGACCCGGAGAACGAAGAACGACCGGAGCGGGCTTCGCTCTTTTTAGAATGCATGGGGCATTTTGGTGAGAGACATCTATATACGTAATTAATGCCTGTATTCTGTGTACATATAATATAACTGCGTATATGCGTGGACCCGTTCTTATCTTATTCCGGGGCGTATACTACTCGTACTCGTATTTATACTGCTGTACGCACATATTATGCATACTATAATATGTAGATGTTGTCTTCGGATTCCGACGACGGTTTTTGTAACTTTCGGTCAAGTAAACCAACAACAAAATGTTTTCCAGAGTATTCGGCCCATTTCAACCGAAAAAAACTGCCTTTTTTTTTCTTTCACTTTTTGGGATACTGCTGCTGTAATTGGGTTCTGAGTTCCGAAAGTCGTTTGGATTTCGAGTACGAGTATCATATCATATGTTCGATGCTTGTTAAAGTATTTCGAACGTTCCGTTCCCTAGAGGGCGCCTCCCCACGCCCCCCGCTCGCGCGTCTGACATCGGCGCCCGTGCTTTCGCCGGAGTCACCTACAGTTGGGCTAATGGCTGATGGGGGGTGGGGGGGGGGTGTGTACTCAAGTCGTGCACGGCCGTAGTCATATGACCATAGACCCTCGCATCCCTACAATGCCGGGACGGAGCACGTTGGGTTTTCACCAACCAGGCAGACATTGCTTGCACCAAGCGCGAAGCGCCGTGAGGTATTGGGCGAGTCGCATGGAGGGTGAGCTGCATCCTGCTAAGAACCGCCTCTGAGGCGGACTTGCATATGGACGACAGCTTCAATGAGTTAATTTAATTTCTGGTGTGGCCACTTCCGGAGACAGCAATGGGTTTTACTATGTAACTGCCTCGCGGATGCCTTACCATATTAACACTACGTGGTACGACCATTCCCCTTGTGCGGAGCAAAGGTTCTCCACCCCGCACAAATGATCTACTCGACCGCCAGCTTTGGTGACCGCCAAAAAAAAATAACAAAAAAAAACGGCACCCTGGTTGTCTAGCTCACGCAGCGAGTTGCGTGTTTTACAGCGTCGTTGCCAACCGACGCCAACCCAACCTGGGGGGGGGGGTGGCGCGGGCGTGCGTAGGCAGGCGGTCGGGTGGCGCTCGGCGGATCCTAGCTAGTGGATCCCGGTCTTCCGTGGAGCTGGGCCACAACCAATTCCCCGATTTCTATACTTTATCCTAGATAATAATTCAGAATTGCAGTGAAGGCGGCTGGCCGATTTCTTTACTTTGTCCCAGATAATAAATCAGTGATGCAGTAAGGGCTACTCGTGTCTCGTGAGTCGTGAGGCAGACTACAGTAAAGCAGGCCTAACTACTATTAATACTGCTCTGTAGATCTAAATGACGACTACCACTACTCGGTACGACTACCTACCGAGAAGCGTTAATTAATAAGGATAATTCGAGTCAAGATATCGAGCACGATTCGTACCATATATGCGCGCCATTGCATTGCCACACCAAGCTTGCGAAGGGGAGTTTTGAGGAAAAATTCGATCTCACAGCTTCGTTTTTTTTTCTTTATACATGCAACATGTATATCTATATCTATCTCTATATTATTCGTACTTAAGTACTATTAATATTATAATGGTATATATTGTTTACTCGTAAATATTATGAGTACGAATTAACCCATTCAGAACTGAAAACAATATCCGACCCTAATTCCAAGTACGTCCGAGTAGTTTGTCACCAAATATGTGGGACCAGTTCTTAACCCTTAGAGAACTGGAGTCCCGTTTTGGGGACAACTTACTTAGAATTAGAGTGGTTTGTCCCCAAAACGGGACTGCAGTCCTATCAGGGTTAAGAGGTTAAGATAACCATTAATAGATACATACTGATACCAGGTACTCGTACCAGGTATATATTTTTAAGACTGCTGTGTCGACACATCAAAGCTGCAGTCGTAAATCAATGGCAAAACAGCGACGGGTCCGATGGATGCCTCTCGCCAAAACGGCTCTCAGGCTGTTGCCACTTCGAGAAGAACGAGTCCGGTTCGCCCGTTTCGCGAGTCAAATACGCCTGCGAATGAATGTGCTGGAGCGTCATTTCCCGGGAGATTGTGCCGGTGTATGTTTTTATGTCTTTTTTTTTTGCGAGGAAGCAAAAGTGAAAAAATCGGTCCTTTTGCGAGGATGCAAAAGTGAAAAAATCGATCCATAACATTGTTATATAGAGAAGACAGGCAGTTGTTCCACCCCCTATTTATCACTTTCCCAGGATCTTTGGTTCCCAGGATCTTTGAGGCCGGCAAAAGCGATGAGCTTTTCAGTTGTACGTTGTGCGAGTATGTATCATGATAGCCCGTATTAACGAGGAACCTACTTTTTCGTAATTTTATAATATAAATCGTGATTGAATTTTCAGGATTTCGCGAAAAAGACGACTTTGCGTCCCTGATATACGAAGTATCAAGGAATCTGGTACATTTACGAATGGTGTGGTCTAAAATTCGAATAACGCACCAAAGTCAAGAACACCCGTTGGCAACCAACGAGCCGAGCGACGGAACGTGTCCTGCCCGGAGCGCCGCCGCGAGCGGCAGATTGTTTTGCCGGCACCGGCTAGGAGGCTTTCGCTCTTGGGATGTCTTGGGTGGGTTGGCGCTGCCCGGAAGCCCCACGCGGGCAGCAGCGACGGGGATACAGCGATCAAACTTCTGCGCGAAGTCGTGACCTAGTTGGTCTCGTGTGGTTTGGGAGGCAAAGAGGGGTGAAAAAATGGGTCTGCGACTGCCTTGATTTTTATTTTGAGGTGCCCCGGGCGGGATACTCTGCGCTAGGGGCGGTTGGACCTCGCGCTGCGGCTGCTTGGGAATGATGGATGTTGCCTCTGAAGCAGTCGACGAGATGGCTCAGGTTTTTGCGTGGCTTGCTTCGGTTTCATGGAACATGCCACGCCGAGTTGGACAAACTCTCCGAATTGAATACAAACCTTGAACGAAAAAGGGCAAATAGTTCTCCAAAATGCTTCTTGTTGTGTTTGGTGTCTTCGAATTTCTCGTGAAAAGGCCTGTTGAGTGATTCAGGTTTCGACCGATCAGATCAAAATTAAACATCCAAAAATACCAGGTATATATTTTCAAATTGCAAAAAAAAATGTCGTCGTTAATATATACCTGATACACAGTATAAGACACCTAATAAGAAACAGGCTAATAAGAAAGCCAGGTTGCTATTTAGAGGGAAATAAGAAATTCGAGAGTCGTTATATTGGAATTAGTGTAGAAAGCACCCTCTCTCGACTAAGAAATCCAGCATGGGCCAGCTTTTCTGTTTCTTATTTGGTGTCCTGTACTGTACCGTATGTACGGGGGCAGACTTTTGCGGGTGAATTTACTATAGTATTCAGAACCAAATATGGTTTGTAAACGAAATATAGGGGGATTAATGTTTTTGGGCCTATTGTGGATTATGATTATACTCGTACTACTATTACTACGTATTACTATGTATTACTATCCCCCCCCCGTAATATTCAAGTACAAGCAGACTAGGTAAACGGTTAGACTACCGCTATTGAAGAAAACAAACGACACCTCAGCTGTAAGGTTGAGATTGAAAAAAAATACACCTTCAAACTCATATTTGCAAGCTGCGTGTGATACCCTGTATATCATATCATATTATACTTGGATCGCGCATGTTACGTACGTACGGGGCGTGTAGTTTTTATATCATACTGGTCTACAACATCTGACAGTTTCTCTAAGCAACGAACTCGCTGCCTACTTAAACAACCCTACTAACATAGTCCCCACCCTGAGCTGTCTCGCTCAGTATATTGTCCCACCTCACAGCCCTCCTCAGCTATTTAATAGATTTCACAGCTGACGTGTTTCTTAGTTTATTATTAATAACTATCCTCAGCCCGTAATTGCCGACGATAAATTGTTTGTTGGGGATCGATCCTCGAGCTATTTGATCCCGATTTGGATCTCATCCTTCTATCACTTGCCGGCGAGCCTTTTCCCTTTTTCTTTCTTTCTGTTTTTTGTTTTGTTTTGTTTTGTGGGTACGAGCATGTTGTCGTCGAGCATCTACGGCAAGCACATCACAGCTCAGCACAGCTGCACAAAGCAGCAAAGCAAGCACGTGTCGATCAGAGCGTGACAACGCACGCAAGCAGACAAAGTTGGCGAGAGCCAGCATGTCGTCGAGCATCTATTCAGCTCGCTGTGTCAAAACGAACGAAGACATCGAAATCTGCCCAGCCTAACAAAATTAAAGTTTGGTACGAGTACTCGTACGTGGAAGGTCTGGGCATTTGCAAGTCGCTATTACGGGCGGCCATAGTAAATACTAGTAATACTAGTAATACTAGTAAATAGGACCTACGGTACACATAAAAACCTGTGTATTTCCCTATTTCCCTATTTTTACTATTAATATCAAGATTTGGTTCCTTTTACTATGTCCTCCGTAATAGTTTGCACTTGAAATCGTGGAGCTCTCTGTCCGCTTCACTCGCATTTTGTTTTCTTCCTTGTGAGCGAGCGTATGTCGCCCTCGGAACGAACCGCCTTGTACGTAGTATATACGAAGTATATCCTATGAACATGTCATAATGAGCAATGGCTACTGCTGTAGTTACGACATACCTTGACTGTACTCTCTGTAAACATGGGAAATTCTGCTGTGGCAAGGCCATGTCTTACACTCCTGTCCTTACACTCCGTACCAGATATATAACAGATTTTGAAACCCAATAAAATTGGCCAGAATTTCGCATTTCTATTTTTTTTAGTCGGAGATCGATCGAATCACGCTTGCTCTTGTAAGAATACCTGCGGCCTTTCGGATAAAGCACCTGAACCCGTTCTTTTATCCAGGGGCGTCCGTCGTACTAGTATATACTAAAGTAGTAGTTCGTTTTTTTTACGCTGTTGTTAGCTTTGGGTAAAACAATCCAGAAATTGATTTTCAGATATATAGCAGCAGCCTGTTCACCTGAAAAACAGTCTATTTTTCCATTTTTTTCAGGTGAAACAACAGTACATCTCAGAAAAATACACCATTATATTATTTTCGTCAGAAGCTGACAACAGCTTAAAACCTTCGAACTACGCCCCTGTACAAAACAAGAACAGGTCCAGGTGTCCAGGTGCCTCTCAGCGTAAGGCCACACGGCATTCTGAGAAGAGCAAGCTTCATTCGGTCGCTCTCCGACTCAAACGCATGTACCTGGTACCTGGTACCGAATAAATGCAAATGTCGGGCCAAATTCGGGTTTCAAAATCCTCTTGTAACAGATGACCTATTAATTACAGCCAACACTAGTCTTATTTTTTTCCGTGGACACTAACCTGTTGGGACAGCGAGCACCTCAAAACTACGAGGATTTATGTTTTGCCAGGTGTGATCCACTGAAAGCCCTCGGCCCCGAATATGTTGAAGCTGCCTACAGCAGATCAATGCACTGCAGCTGCAGCAGATGACACCGACTGGATTGCGTAGGCCAAAATACCGCGAGAAGGCATTTGTACACGGTTGTCATACGCTGGTTTGTCTTCGTGTAAAACAACTTGACCGCGAGGGGCTATTATATGAGGGTCAGGGTTAGGTGTACATTAGTCTAGGGATATTTGCAGCTGAGGCATCGAGCAGCCACAACCCGCCCAAGCCGCTGACAGATACAGCAGTATACGAGTACTCGTATATACCAGGTAGGTAATACCATCGACCCAGCTGCGAACGGCGTACGTATGCTATCGTTCTTCTATGTGTCGCTCTTAGTCGTTGTCGCGCTTGTGGGGGGCGGTGGGATTCAACAACCAATTTCCTGCCCCTTGTGATTTTTTGTTTTTGGTTCGGTGAATCCCGACGTTGAGTATGGACCCTGTACCTTACAGAGCTTTGGCCGCGAACCCTATTAATTATGGCTACGTACAGTATCTCAGCGAGCTTTCGGCTACAGCCGCCGAAAACGAATAATTTATAAGTATATGGTGGTTTTGGGGGTTGATCCCGACTAAAGCTTACGTCTTCGTCTCGTCAATCTTTCACCTTCTCAGCACCTTTTGTGTTTTGTACCTTTTGTGTTATACAACTTTTGTGTTCTGTACCTTTTGTGTTCTGTACCTTTTGTGTTCTGCACCTTTTGTGTTTGTGCTTGTTCTGTTCTACGTATACCTTTTGTTTTTTGTACGTTTTGTGTTTGTACTTGTTCTGTTCTACGCATACCTTTTGTGTTTTGTACGTTTTGTGTTACAGTATATACGTTTTGTGTTTTGTACGTTTTGTGTTCATACGTTTTGTGTTCTGTACCTTCTCTGTTGTACTTTCTTTGTGGCAGTGCTGTTTCCCTGTTTTCGGGCTGTGCATTGGCAGACGTGCACTGGCAGCACCCGATACATGCTCTGATGGTGATGATGTTCTCACACTCGTATATAACACTATTAATACCTCATGTCCCTGAAATTTACCCCGTGGCAGCAAAACGGGCTAGTTTAACCAAAACAGCGTCTTGATGGAAGAAAACAAACGAGTACAAAATGATAGGTGCACCGCGGGAGGACACGAATTGCTTGTATTTTGTACGCGTCCACATAAAAGAGTGGGACGAGAAGAGATGCCGTGTGCAGCGAGTACTGGTGTAACACTCGATGCCTGGTACGTAGATTGACCCAGCACGATTGTGTGAAAACTCGATACCTGGCATGTACGTAGATCGACCGAACACGCGTGCATGCAGCAATGGGATACCTGATATGCAACGGGAACCGTCAAACGGCGTGACTGTATGAACAGCAGTGCTGTTGTTGTTCTCAACATGTGCTGATGACGAAAAAGATAGTCCGTAGTCACTTCTGTATGATCCCGCGGTCTCGACGTTTGTCGTTGTTGGAACATGGACAAGAAATTGTTTGGTTTGCGACGAGTGCTGTGATATTAATAGAGGTACGTAACAATTGTAGGCCAAACTATTTATGACGGACTATTACTGACTATTACTGAGGAAAATTAGTCAATAAGGCATGGCTTGTCGTTGGAATATACTCATATCATTTGGGTTTTTACAGCATTTTCGATATATGTAATTGTATGTATACGTACCTATAGACTGGGTTATGGGGCTGCACTTTCACTTTTATTTATGTCAATGTCAGGTTTTGACTTTCTAATACACTATACAGGACATCTAATAAGAAACAGGAACTCTGATCCAGGCTGGATTTCTTGTTTGAGAATGGGTGCGTTGTACACTAAGTTCAAGACAACTTCTCTCAAATTTAGCACTTTCTTCTAAATATCAGCCTGGCTTTCTTGCTGTAGTACGCTGTTTCTTATTACAGCACCGTAGATGTCCTGTATTCTAGTGTACAGCTTCTCAAGCGAGAATCGTATTATTAATACAGTACATGCACCCCTATCATTCCTATTAGTATACTGTTACCAGTTCTTTTAGATACATAAGTAGTGGTAGTAAAGGTTTCAAAACGTGGTCGAGGACGTTATACACGGTCTAAATTCACGCTTTTCCGTTTCCTATTATTACCAATATGTCACAAAAGCGCGGAACGTTTCTCTCACCAGGCTGGGTCGATGGTTTTTTGTTTCTCACCATTTTGCTGCGTGTTTTGGGTCTTTTGTTGTTGTTGCTGTTGTTGTCCCACTCCAGGGTCAAGCCCGCAAGCGGCATCTTCCAGACGGAGCAAGAGATGAGCGACGTGCTACAGGCTCTCGTCGAGAGCATTTGGGAAAGGGAAGAAGAAGAGCACGGGCGCAAGAAGAAGGTGGACGGTGACAGCCCCCGCGCAGAGACCCCCTCCGCCAACCACGTCGGCCCTATTGACGTCACCTCCCACGCGCACAATGGTTACGGCGAGGACCTAGGGCCGGTGCCGGCGCACGGGACGAGCCCCGCGGTGACACCCAGTCGCGAGCGAAAGGAGGAAGCGGTATACGCCAAGAGCATGCCCGCCAACTGGCTCCCGCAATACTTCCTCAGCTGGATTTTCTGGGGGCCGCTGAGCAGCAACCCGGATCCCCGAATCAGCACCTCGACCTCCTGCGACCCGCCTAAGCCGGTCGGCAAAAAGGGAGAGGGTTCCCAGACTTCAGGCGGGGTTTCGCGCGTCCATTCCGCGGAAAATTTCAAGCTGAAGGACCCGAGCGGTGCCGTCCCCATGGATTCGAGCGATGCCCTCCTCCCCATGAGCCGAAAAAAAGCGAGGCAGCTGAAGCGAAAAGAGAGGGAGGATAAGGACAAGCCCGAGGTGCTGACGCCGAAGGAGATGCTCGCCGAGGCGATCGCCAAGAGCACGGCGCAGCAAGCCGAAGTGGTCGCCATCCTTGGACACCTGAATTCCGCGCTGACCCAGAGCTTGGAGATGGACCGGAGGCGGCAGGAGCTGGACATGCTTAAGGAACACATCGCGATTGCGGAGGAGGACGGAGATGGCGACGAGGTGCAGAAGCTCCGAGCCAAGCGAAGGAGGCTGGTGAGGGAGCCTTACGCTGGCGATATCGCCGTCGGCGGAGGAGCAAACGGGGGCGCGGTCGGCGACCTCTCGGACCCGATGCTGTTAGCGTCGAAGGTTCAAGCCACGGCAACGGCGGCGGTGGGCGGCGGCGGCGGAGCAGCGATGGGGTGGGAGAATGCAGCGGCGCTGGGGCTTGTATCGGCGGAGGGAGCAGCGCAGGGGATGGGCGGGGCGTCAGGTGGATCCGTAGGAGCAGTGCCGGAGTCGGCGGAAGCGTGGCGTCTTCGATGACGGCTGTGACGGATTCAATGACGGCTTTGACGCCTTCGATGACGCCTTTGACGAGAGGAGCAGCACCGGTGGTGGCAGGGGACAGAGACGGGTGTGGGTTTCAGCGACAACGAAGGAGGCTTTTTAGTTTTTTAAAGCGTAGCGGGGGCGGCAGACTTGCGACGAAAGGGACGGCGGCGGGGACTACTATTTCTTTTTAAGCAGAACGGACTGAGACCTTGCAATTTTTTCGGAAATCGTGGAACGTCGATGACGACGTCCAGACTATTTCTGTATCGTTCGTAGATAAGGCAACTGCTGCCGTAAGTCACCATGTACCTGATGCATGTTACGTTATGATTAATAGTGACAAGCTTTTAGAGACGCGTCAGTAGCTTTTATTTTCCCGGTCACTAGATATATGCTAGTGTCCGTTGGATCTGGGGCGTTGGAGCTAGGGCGTTGGATTAAGCTAGTGTCCGTTGGATCTGGCGCGTTCGGTTTGAGACGGCGTAAGCTATAAGCGAATATTACCCGTCCCAAATTGTTAAAGACGTCGGCGTGGATTATTTTTCTGCGAAGGCGGGAACTCTCACTCACTTGTGTTGGGAGCGCTTCATTTTTCGTTAGTTGCAGCGGTGTTGCGAAGGATTTTTGCTGATCGATGCGGGTTGTCTGGCATCCTGAAATTCGTGCACCACCACGATTTTCAGCTGCCTGTCTCATGCGCCGCGGGGTTTGCAATCCTTGGATGACATTTTTTTGCCTTATACCCCCTTGTGGAGGTCAGACGGGGAAAGCGACGAACATATATGACGATTATTACAGCATGGGCGACACGAAGCAAACGCCCATGCTACTGCCGCTGGGGTAGAAGATTCAATGATTACAGTACCCGAAGTACCTGATACAATCTGGTACAAGGCAAGGAGATGTTCGATGCGGTACCACTCGCTGAACTCATCCTACGAGTAGACATTTGATAAGACCGCACATGCCTTTTGTTTTGTGGCTATACCTGGGCCCCGCAAGGTTTAATCGATGGTCTTTCTTCCGGTGACGTGATCGAGTCTCTATTTGCCAGTCCACATTTCACCGAAATTTGTGCGGGTGGGGGAGGAGGCAGGAGGTAGGGGCGGGGGGTTGGAGTTTACACTGGGGGGCAGGGGGGGGGGGCGGGGGGGGGGGCTGGCGTAAAACTTGATGTTGCCGAAGGAGAACCGTAGCCCGGGATTTTTAGGTGTTAGAGCTGGCATAGGCCATTTACTTTTTTGTGTGTATCGTCATAACTGCCATTAAGAAGGGGGGGTCAGTAAACCCGCCTGGCTTGGCTTGGCGTCAACACAAGGGAGGGAAGAAGAGCGTAACGTCCCCCCTAGGCAGCAGGGAGGCGTCATGCTTAATTTTCCGCCCGCCTGTCACCTTACTTTTTCTCAAAATAACGTGACTTAATAGTAGTAGTGGAATCGCCGCTCGTAGTGTTTTTTATTTTATATTTTGGTGTTGTCACATGCATCCAGTCGAGAGAGCAGTTTAGCGGTATGAAAGGAGGCCAGGTGAAAGCTCTACCAGGAAGGTAGGAGCACGCTGAGAAGACGAATACCAGTATAATAGTAGTAGTGCATGCAGTACCCGTTGTTTGGATATATTTTGGTGTGTGAAATTGCTTACTACTACATACGTCTGTTGCAGGCTACGAGCACGCGATGGGAACGTAGATTGGTAGCCTTAAAACCGGCGTTTGTGTTGGTGCTTGTACGCTCTCTACAGGCAGTGTAGACAGTCAAAATGAGCACCACCTCTAAAAACACATACCAAGCAAAAACACCACGTACTGCGGTGTCTTTTCCTTATGTTCGTGGGTATGTTGGCCATGCCGACAAGCGTGGTTGGTTACTTAAGGCTCACGTTTCATCAAGACAGTGCCGACCGGTCTCATTCAACGGCCAATGCAGTCAAACATGCGCCTGGTACGCAGCTAATAATAAAAATGCTCTTAACATCGATCGGTTACGAGTACGAGTATGCTTTTTGTTTATCGTTTATGTGCGTATGTATATGCGTCTTCGTGCACGACGGAGGCACACCATATGTCGATGTACAGATATATATACACATCGAATATACGATTCACCATGTATGCATGTATTTATGTATGTATGCATGCGTCTTCATGTATTATGCTATGGCGGAGGCGCATCATGAGTTTTCAGACCAGATATACTATGCATATATCGCATTTTTTTTCGCCTCCGGGGGCCCTCGCGGGGACCCTCCGGGGCCCCTGCGGGGGGCTTGCGCGCCTGCGCGCCTGCGGCGCGCAACACTTCTTGCGTCGCCTGTTGCGCTGCGCGCAACAGACACCGAACCACTGTTCAATACCCTGCTATGTACCACTTGGATTATTAGAAGAAGAGCTGAGATCTTATTGAAAACACTGCCCGCCATGTAAATGTAAGAAACGCAAACGGTTGGTGAGAGGGCCCAGACGAGTACGTAGTAGCTGGTGTGCGCATACAAATAAGGCGCTGGGCCTCGACCCCAAACTGACTTGTCCTGTACAAACAAGAGATCAGATTCATAGATACGATGCATCATCCTATAATACCCTACAGTACGACGTGGTATATTTGGTAGCTGGCTGTTGGCTACTCCTCCTAGTATCATCATCGTTCAACAAAAAACAGGCATGGTGATATAAAAGCTCGTTTCGCAGATTTTTGTTCAGCAACAACAACAACCACAACAACACTTAACAACGTGTTGCCATTCGCGCCCAGCCTGCAGAATGGTGGGCGACATATCGACGTGCAACGTATGATCTACAAGTAGTAGTATAGTAATACTCTGTAGTATGGACGTATACGCATCTCGTAGTATTAATAGTAGTATACACTCTCCTCCTCGTTTGTACCGTATTTATTTCATGTCTGGAATTAATGCATTGTGTGATAACTACTGTAAAGAGCCAGCAACAACATACAACATGCTGTTGTTGTCCGAGTAGCCATTCCTCTATCTATCTATGTACGAGTACAACAAAACGAGGAGATGCCGTGTCTCTTCTCTTCTTGTGTATTTTACGAACGTTCCATGATGTCGGCGGTCTGGGGCCGGCCCTTCGTCGATCGCACCTACCTGACTGACTACGCGGCTCAGGGTTACGCGTGCGTGCATGCGCCCAGAGCAATCCTCCGGGTGGAGTATGAGCTTGGAAAACAGTGTACGTAGTACGCGTATCGTAAAATAATAATGCTACTCGTATTACTCGTACGTAGAAGACTTTCTTGTGCGCGTGTGTAACCGTTACTGTTGTTGCTGCTGCTGTTGTTGGTTGTGCTGCTGCGACTGCCCGTTTTGCCTGCTGCGTACGTATGGAATGTACCCGCGGGGCTTTATAATGAAGAACGCGAGAACGCCAGCGGGACACATTTTTATGCTGCCGCACCTCGCCGCACATTTATTATTTGCCACGACGGCCACCAAAATGCTCTGTCGACAAGGATCGGTGGTACCTCTACAACCGGTTACCGCATTCAGTTCCCACCACGCCCCCCCCTCGTACAAGCGGAGTACAGCAGTAGTATCGTGCTGTAACGGTGTACAGTGTCGTGGTAGTGCTGTAACGGTACTCTGTGTACGCACAGTAGTAGTACTCTGTAGTGCCTGCACATGTTGCCATCCGCCGGACCGTACGATACGACGAGTAACATAAGCCGACAAGCCTGCGCGTCGACGAGCTCGGCGCCGACCCAATAAAAGCGAGCCGGATACAGCTGTACGTATCCGTCACCCCAAGGAGTTGGCTGAAAGCACAAAGTGTGGGTGAAGCCGTCACCGAATCAGTGTTCTTCCTTCTGCGTTCTGCGACAATTGGTCGCGGACGGACCACCCGCATTCCCGCATTTGGTAACTCGTAACGTAAACAACATCTCCAACCGGCACTTCCGGAATTCAGGGGGGAATCGTAAACACGCTTTCCCATAATGTATGAAACCCACTATTTTCATGTCCCCGACCCCCGTGATATGGCAGGCGTTTTTGTATTATCGAGTGGTGGCTTTGCGGCCGTGGGTTCTCCAGTCCCCCTGCCTAGGTGCTCGTCGTCAAGTCAGTAGACCCCTGCAGGCTCCGGTGCCTGAGAGGTCTAGCAAATATGAAGGCACGTAGTGGTGTTGCGTGTCGTGGATTTTTGTGTGGCGATATGCTTCGATATGCTTGGTCGAAGGAGAAATGTCGAGACGGTCTTTTTTAGCGGCGGCAGAGAGGGGTGCTCACGCGCCAAGGGAGGAATGGCCAACAAGGATAGCTCGCAATGGAGCTCAACCTGGGCAGCTCGAACTCCAGCCACATCGTTACCTGAGGCAATCTAACGGCGACTTGGTCACGACCAAGCTGTGTGCTTGATGATGCTTATTCTGTTCTTCCCTCTGCCCTCGTGTTCGTTGTCTTTCTGCCGGCCTTGTCTGCCCTCCGTGTTCCTTGTGGGTGGTGCTATTTTCTCCTGATGGTGCTGGTGCTGGTGGCAACAGCTCAACATTGCTTCGCCCGCAACGGGCTCCCAGATGTTCATCGAGATCGATGACGAGAAGAAACTGTGAGTGTTCCTAGCGACGCTTGCTCCCAGTTGTGTATACGTGCAACCATCCTGGGCCAACGCTGGTGTTTTCCAGTCTTGGTGTACTATTCATAGCAGAGGGTTGGCTTGGCCACAATGTACGAGAACGAGTACGAGACATTTGGTGAAACGTATCGTACCTCTGGTGTATTTGCTGGGCTTGGTTTGTCAAGTGGCGGGCCATGCGTTGCCTCGACTGGGCGTGCTATCATTCGTATATCGTCGAAATGGAGGGTCCACACGCGCACAACGAGTAAACGATAAGAATGCAACGTTCTACCCTTGTTGCCGTGCAAGCCCATATATATAGATGAGGGAGCGGTGGGCGGCGCAACCCTCTCCTTACATCGCTTGTACTGCTACTGCTGCTGAAAGCTCTTTCTAGTGCTCGTATTACGATACCCGGGACCTACCTATTAATAGACATGGGACACCTTCGTCCAGCTTTCTTCGCCCAGCTTTACCTACGTACGTACCAGAGGGTATCACACTCGTACCTGGTACTGCTGTACCGGTAAATATCATGGGTATGATAACTTGCACTAACTGCCTCACAGCAGCCACTAGAGTCCATAGTTGAGTCAATTCAATGTCAATGGCGTCTGTTGTCGGCGTAATCTCACACTACTCGCATCCTCTCCTCGCTTGTTTGCCTCTCTTTTCGCTTGTTGCCCAATTGGCTTCTGTCGGTTCGGTCGGTCGGTGGGTCACCAGCCGCGCCCTTTACGACAAGCGCATCTCGCAGGAGGTGGATGGCGAGGCTCTCGGAGATGAGTTCGCCGGATACGTGAGTGCTGTATATATAGCCAGGAAATCCTCACTTTGTGTATGTAGCCCTCTCTATCGATGCCTGGTACTAATATTATCGTACCAGGCAGCAGCGACTATTAAAAGCGTGTTTCCGGTGGTTAATACAGCAGTATACTTATCTGAGTACGAAGGCAAAATCCGCCCAAGCAGCTTCGCATCGAGGCAAAATCTGTCTATCTAATACGTAATAGCTTCCTAAACCATCGGAGCACACCGGTAATCTTATCAGACAAGTAGCGCGCCGACTTCGACGCGAAATATCGATGACCTGTCACCGGCAGATTTGTGAAATTGATACATACCAAGATCAACTTTTGACACGGTCCACCATACCTCACAAGTTAACAGCCCCCGTCGACGACAACCCTACATAAAAAAGCAGTTCGTAGCATAAACAGGAAATCCCGACCTTCTGGGGGGCGTGTACGTAACTGCGTGCACAGTCCACGGAGTGTGAGAGATGACCAAAGTCCGTTCACGCACCACCGACTCACCGAGTGGAACCGGGATGGATAACACCAAGATAACACCCCTAACATTTGACGAAGCGATGAAGAATGATCTACGGTTGCTGGTGACGGTGGTTTGTCCTGTTTCGATGCTGGAGTAGCCGTTGGTGGCCAGCTGGAGATGGAGCTCTGGTATTCGGATAGCGGGTGGTAAAACAACGATAGCCGATAGCATCATGGGGGGAAGGCGGGAGCGTTTGCACGTGATCTAGAGGTTAAGGAAAAGTGGTTACCCGTGCAGCTTTTTCCCTGACATTTACCAAACACGGGTGGGCGCTTTTCCGTAAACCCTTCCATCATATACAAACCCCTTCGTTGACTACTAATACACATACTATCGGTTGCCGGTGTAATGCCACCCGTCGTGGAAACACCACAGCAGTACCACCTCCAGCTATTAATAGTCCACCACAGACTGCACCAGCAGTGAAGCAAGACCAAATCTCTTAACCAGCAATAGGGTAGAGTTAGACCAGCCTTCTTCGAATGCAGGCTTACAGGCACCGTGCTGCAGCATCCCCGAGTTCTCCTGTTTGGCATGTACCAAATCAAACTATCTGAGGGTATCCACTTGATATTCATCACGTCCCACCATGTGCTCAAGCACCACTTCACCTCTGCAGAGTAGCTTTTTCAGCAGATACCAGTCGTAAACGATTACAGTAGATAACCGCCATGGATAGATAGGGAGAAGGCGTCGCCCATCGTAAGGAATGCCTTAAGTGCCTCCAACGACCCCCACTAGATTTTTTGCGGCATCAACAAAAGTACAGCGTGTCCCGACCTCGCAGTTGTTCTGATTCAATGGCCCCAGGGCTTTCACCCTCTGTACAATATGGGTGATGCTGTGGTATGACCGGTTTGGTTGCCGGTTTTCGCGTCAGCTTGAAGAGAAAAAGACGCGCTCTATTAATGTTTGTATTGCTTACTTCAAAACGTGGTCGTGTATCCCCAGAGTGCTTTCTCTCATCTCATGTCGATGGTAAAATTGACGGGACATTCCGTGAAAGTCAAGGTGCCGCACTACCGAATATTAAACGTTCGATATAAACACGCGCACAACTGTAACAGGCAGATGTAGTTTCCTCGCTTGACCGATTATCAGACTGCTTGTCGGCGTTATTACGTACGGGTAAGGATGACGCTAAAACATCCTTATTACGGGTTACCTTATCACCAGTTAAATATCACGCACACGTACCTACAGTAAACCCGAAACGCTACTACTGTCCCCCGAGGTAAAAAATCGCTGCTGCGCCCATCCGGCAGTAGATAGTCGACGGCGACTACTCGTACGTAAGCAGATCGTATTGTGGACGTGCATATTGTTCAAGGATCGTGATATTTATCTGTACTCGTTGGTATCCACCCCGTTAGGTATATTTGAAATAGGCTGTGAAAGCACTTTCAAAACGATCATGGTTCTGATACCAAGCGTACTCAAGGGTCATTCATAGTGCTTGCGGCTTACCTCCGCTTGGTGGTTTTGCCTTTAGAGCGGACTCGCTGGCAGGGTGGGGGCAGTAGCCTAAAATTGGCCGAGTCACGCGACGCCTGCCTCTCTTGGCAGTATGGACAAACTCCCACCGTAGCTGTGGCCTAAGCTGAACTGCCGGTGTAACAGCTATACCCTTCACTGGTCGCCGGTCATGAACATGCCTGAGGGACAGCCTGATTCTGGGTTTTGCGCCGTTGTAGCCTTGAACACTCTATGCACCATGTTCTTGATAGGTTCGCTGTACTTTCAAGTACCTTTTTGAGGGATTTGCGCCCAGACACGACGCGGTTTAGAAGTCACTTGTGGATGCGTCGAGGACAGACAGCTGTTCTGCGGAAAGTTGAAAACTCGTTTGCTTGGTGTCGGAGGTTGGTTATACGTGGGCAGTCACCTCCATTGTGTGACGCCATGGTGTCATCCACGTCTTCTTATCCCATGCACCCGTACCTGGAATTTTATCGACTCCGTTCGGTTGCTTAGAGGTGCTGATGTTTTTCGATTGGGGGCAGCGAATTATTTTTCAACACCTCCCAAGCCTTGGACTTCTCTTTTCCATGCCATGGGTTACATACAGCCCATACACCCATCAAGGACCCACAGCAATAAAGTCTTGATGTTTTCGCGGTACTGCAAGTTGTATTTTTTGTCCTATTTGCAACTCAACATCACCGGCTAACTAACCCCTGTCGCCTTCACGAGACGATAATTTTTCCTCACACAAACAACCGTCTCACATCGTCTCAAAACGTTTTTGTACCCCTTTGTCCTCCAGATGTTCCGCATCTCCGGCGGTAACGACAAGCAGGGTTTCCCCATGAAGCAGGGGGTGCTCTCCGCTAACCGTGTGCGCTTGCTGCTGCACAAGGGAGTGTCCTGCTACCGCCCCCGCCGCCGCGGAGAGCGCAAGAGGAAGTCGGTGCGCGGGTGCATCGTGGCCTCCGACCTTGCCGTGCTTAACCTCGTCGTCACCAAGAAGGGCGAGCACGACATCCCCGGACTGACGGACGCCCCTGTGCCCCGCCGCCTGGGCCCCAAGCGCGCGAACAACATCCGCAAGCTGTTCAACCTCGGCAAGGTGAGGAGGGCGATCAGTCAGTTGGTTGATGGGTTGGCTAGTAGAGTGGTTGGTGCTGGACTGAATGAGGTACTGATTGGTTGGTTTTTATGGATTGTTTTTTGTTGTTGCAGGGTACTGTTGAATGTTATTCAATTAGAAGGATGCGACTGCTGTTTCGGTACCTTTTTTTTGCCAAGCGATTGAATTCATCATTTGATACTGGAAGACTGGTCTCAGCATGGATGCCTGGTGTATGCTTTCTTGCAGATATTTTTTGTTTGTACCATGCGTTTGTGGCTTACAATATCGAGCTCGCTTTGGCATCGACCGGACGGTGAAAAGCCCCAGCTTCGTACACACCACTCGGCCGCTCTGGGGGGGCGTCCAGCATTTGGCAGGAAGGAGAGAAAGGCTTGTTGCAGATGTGTTGATTGTGCGCAAACGAAACCTCTTGTGGGTGGGCGTTGATCAGGCGCCGCTCGTAACGAGCGCGCTCTCGATTCATTGCGATTATTCGAAGGGCCTTACGTCATAATACAGCATTGTAGTTAGGTGGTATAATAGTTTTGCTTGTGTTGTGTACGGTGTTTACTTCTCCACGCGCACGGTCGGCAGTGGCCTATCCTCTGTTCCTGTATGGCCTGCGTTGTTGCCGTGTACAACGACATGGTATGCCGATGCATGCCGTGTATGTAGGCAATCGCTAGCAGATATTCTGGCACCCGTGCACCCTCTTGTGGGCTGATACCACCGACGGCTCTTCGAATCACTGCTCCTAACGCTCCGCCGCTGCCCACCCACGCGTCCATCCCCACCCGCTGCCTCCCTTCCCCTGCAGGAGGACGACGTACGCAAGTACGTGATCGCCCGCAAGTTCGAGAAGAAGGGAAAGACCGTCACCAAGCGCCCCAACATCCAGCGCCTGATCACCCCCATCCGCATCCAGCGCAAGCGCGCGCGCGCTGCCGCCAAGAAGACGTCCCAGGCTAAGAGCCAGCGTGATGCGTCTGAGTACGCTAGGTGCGTCGTTCTCGTGTGCTTTGTTTCGTGGTCGGTGGTGATTTCGCCCCGTGAGCCTGTTTAGCGGGCGCAGATATTAGACGTACGGTGTTTATTTGCGAAGGTTGTTTTCGGTGGACCTTTTTCTGTCTACACGCCGCGTTTTTACTGTAATTTTGGTCTCGTCGACCAGTTGGAATTTGCGTTTTGTCGTTGTAGATGGGTAAGGTTTTCAGTGGGCGGGCTGAGGCATATGCCTGCTCTATACTGGGAAGCGTTGGATACTACCACCCGTTAAGGTGTTTCCGCGGAGAACGTCGATGCAGTAAATGCAGGTAACAAATGGGTTCCCCTCCTCCGTTGCTTCTGCCACGATGACAGTCGTAATGAGCATGGAACACAGGGTTGTATTCGAACAAGGCGCCCATTGACCAGGATGACATACATGTACTCTTAGTCTCTCATCAATTCTACATCGATGGCTGTAATATTTAACTTAGTTTTCAGTGCTGTGTTCGACAAGTCGCTCTCTGGCCAGGATGACATGTGTTCTTTTGAGTCTAACAAAAAAAAAATCTCCTCTTCCTGCCCATTTTTTCGCCTCCTGCCTCGCCCTGTTCGCGCAGCCTGTACGCCCAGCGCCAGAAGGAGCAGAAGGAGGCCCGCCGCTCCATGATCTCCAAGAGGCGTAGCTCTCGCAAGGCTTCCGCCAAGGTCGTCGCTTAAGAAGTGCGACCAAATCGGCTTGATCGCGGATGGCACGGAAAACCGTTGCGCGTAGCTCTTCAGCTGCGATAAGCACTGTAGCCGGCTTTGAGGAGTAGGGACCCCGAAGTTTTTGGTTGCTGTTGGTTTTCTGTGTGCGCTACTGCTGCTTGCCGCTGCACGCAATGGTAGCGGTGTTTGTTAACGAAAGGGGGACATGACACCATCTTTGAACTCTGCTGCTTCTTTTTTGAGTCTCGCCCGTGCGGCGCGGACAAAACACGTTTGTCTGTGAGATGCCATGCCGGAGGCGGTTGTGCTCCAGTACACGACGCTTCATTTATGGATGAAGCAGAACAACAGACGTCGACGTAAAAGTCTTTGTTTTGTTTCGGGGCTTATTATGTTGCAAAAGTTGTGGATGGCCTAATGGTGTTTCGTGTCCGTGGCTGTTCATCGCACACCTGAAGCAATGCTGCCCCGGTAGTCCAACATAACTTGGGCGGTGTGAGTTGAGTCATCCACTTCTTGAACAAAGCAGGCGGGCGATGCTACAGCAGTATATACATGCTCTCAGTCCGAGGCATTAATAGCAGTTGCACACAGCTGGACGCCCAAACCCATGCAGCGACGGGCTTTGATTGCCCCGACATTGACTGCTCAGATGGCGCCAACTCTCTTACAGTAGCTTTTTTGGTGCCCTCTGTGCATGTTGCTACGAATGCCCACTCCTACACACAACACCCCGATTTACCACGTCTCGACCACGTGTACAAACTAATTGTGACCTAGATTTACGGCGTTGAGTTAATGTGCGTGTGGGAACAATCGTGTTGGAGGCCGCAACCATATAATTTCCCACTCGTCCGTATGCAGCTGGATTCGCGCACTTACCATGAAGGATTAGGTACGAAACTGAAATGGAATCGGTACACATAGGGAGCTGACTGTGTGTCGACGTTTAGTTGCCCCTACTTGTTTCTGAGTTGAGCACACCGATCGATGTTCCCTGCTCACACCAAGCCGTTCCGCATTCCACGTCACACAGCAGCAGTAGTAAGTTTTTCATATCTCGCTCACGCCCGAGACCCGAAACCTCTCCTCTCTTTTCTCCAACGGGCCTCCACGACCTCTCAACCATTAAGCAATGTGGACTATTACCGTTATAGAGTGGAAATATGCGCATCATCATCCGCCGGCACTGCTGTGTGCACTACAGTATTTCACTTATTTCATGATCTGCGCCTGTGCGAGGTTTCGGCGCGCATAGAAGTGGTACCTCTCTAGGATGAAGAATCGGCACGGACACCGGGTGTGCTGGATGTCGACGGGTAGAAAGGACGGTTTAATGTGAAGAACACACACATACCACGTGAGGGCCACAGCGGGCGTGGGTGGCGTCTCAGTCGCGCTATCCGGGGCGCGAAATGACATGTCGAACGAGCATACCACCACCCTCCGTCCTCCTTATGTTCGATGACATGATGTAACCAAGATCGCGCCATAATACGTTGCACTCGCCGCCTCCCTTCCGCGCAGTGAAATTCATTGTAGATCTTCGTCACAGCCAGTCACTCAGGTTCGTTGGTGAGGCCATCCCCCGTATATACCAGATACGAGTACGTACTACGAACGAGCAACAAGCCAGGATCTTGTGCACGCACGTGGGCAGGTTTTGTCAAGCGGTGTTGCAAGGATATGACGTTGTAACGTACTATTGTAGATCCGACCGTCCGACCGGCGGTCCGCGGGCGGAACAAAAAACACACCTTGCGGAAGGATGTTTGAATCGGGGCCCTGGGACGCGAAAACACCAAAATTCTCCCACCAAATTCAACCACACCCACTCCACTGCACCTTCACTCTCTGCACCGGCCTGAGTCTCCACGATGGCCCTGATGGACGTTCTCCAGCTTCCGGTGCGTGCTTCGAGGGTGTTTGTTTGGGATCCTATGCGATGATGACGTAGGGCCATGCACGGGATGAGAACGTGCCTCTCGTTGTCGGCGACTTCTCTATTATACTTCTACTTCTGTCTTTTATGTACAAAGAAAGTACTGCTTGTAATAGTTTGAGTACCTCTGGTCTCTCTGGTATGTTTTGCGGGTGACAAAACATTTCGTGTTTCCAGGTCTCCATTCCCTCCGCTATACAGCTGCTGTTGCTATATACCAGGCTGCGATGAGTCCATGGTGCCCAAGACCTGGCTATATACGGCGGTTAGTGGCTTGGCTTACGCCCCGCATGCTTGTTTTTTTCCGTGATTGGTCGTGGTCCTACAGCAGCAGTACCATATGGCTCGCCACAGAAATGCCTGGAATTATCTTTACAGCGACCGTCTGTGAACAAGTGAACAAGAGTACGTGCGAAGTCACACCAAACAGTCAGTTGTTGCGACATTGTTGTTTGGGGCATTGCGACACATGATGTCATACCGAATAGATAGGGGGCTAATGAACCCTATACCGGTGAGCAGTAGGCCAATACGAGGTGCTCATTATGCCAAGTTGACGAATAGGTGGCCAATGTAACCTGTTATACCTGTGGTATCAAGTATCAAGTAGCTTACCCTTACAGCATTGAAGGAAATGGTTGGCACACACAGAAGAAGTGCACGAGACAGAGGGGCTGATGCTCACCAATGGTTGAGTGAGTCTGATTGATCTGATTGGCTTAGCCTCAGGGTTAGGGTTATCTATTCGTCTTGGACACAGCTTCTATTGTTAATAATTAATAATAGTGACCCTCGACCATTTTCTCGAATTGGGTGGCAAGCTACAAGCTACCCTCGACCATATGGTATCATAGGGCCCACGAGGATATTTGCTCTTTACAAGTAACTGCTTTTGTCCTGCGTTTCGATCTTGGCGCGATGCACAACAGAACTACGAGCATATAGCACGCGAGCATACAGCACGCGCAGTTACTGCTGTTATAGCGTAGGTCTGTATATACGAGCATCTCGCATCTCAGACCAGAGAGGTCGCAATGGCTTCGACCACTGAAAGTATTGTCAGGCAGGTTCCAGGGTCTGACATATGACCTGCATGTATGATAAAGGATCAATCTCAGGCTTTGTTGAGAGATCCAAGTACGAGTAGAGCAAATAAATGCCGGGTATACATGAAAACCGGTCGTAGATTTTCGTCATTGAATCGGAGGTTTCTTTGTAAGACCAGGTGCCCCCTCTATGTATTGATAATATACGCCCAAATGGCTCTTCACAGGAGACTTATCCAACCAGAGTGCCTAAATAGCTACCTTAGGAAGATCTACTATCATCATGCTTTGTCCACTACTGCTTCACAGCAGCTCGTACAGCAGTAAGTCTGTTTGTATACTCGTACCTCTGTCACGTGCGTGTATACAGTTGCTGTGGTGGAGGTCTGGTACCTGATGCAAACCCTCCCCTGGCTCGTGTGTGGCGTCAACAGGAGTCGACAAGCGGCATGGTGATGCTGGTCATGACCTCCCTCGGGGCCCTGTTGCTGATATACCTCATGTACCAACCAGCGCCCGCAGTCGAGCTCGGGGAGCCTGAGCCCGATCCGCCCGAGCCCCCGAGGAACTTCACCAAGGAACAGCTGCTTGTAAGTGTCACAATCCGGTTTCCATCGCGAAGGCGTTTTGCATGCGATGCAATGGTTGAGGCTTCCAAAAGTTTGATGAGTGATTCGAGACGAGCGAGCGGTTTAGTTTCGGGTTTTTTGTTTTTGTTGTCTTGTCTAAAATGGCGGCTGTCTTGGTCACCCCCGTTCGCCAGTGCCTTTCAGTCAGAACGAAGAAAACCCAGGGGGGGGAAATATGCAAGAAATACACTAAGCTAGAAATGCGTAAACAGGTCGGTACTAGTTGTTACTTGCCGGGTTGCCATAGCTCTTCGCTTGCTCTTCTTTTTTTGCTGGTCGCTAGCTCTTCCCTTGATGGTCGCTACGAATAGCTCTTCTCTAGCTCTTGTTTAGTTGGTCGCTAAGTGGTTGCTAGCTGGTCGTTAGCTCTTACCTAGCTGGCCGCTAACTGGTCACTACCTCTCCTCTAGCTGGTCGCTAGCTTTTCGCTAAGTGATCGCTAGCTGTGTATTTTATACATCGTACAAACGCGTTGTGTCTGTTCAGGAGTTCGATGGGCGCGACGATGTGACGCCGGCGTACATCGCGTTGCGAAACGAGGTTTTGGACGTGAGCTCTAAGCCGGAGCACTACAAGAAGGACGGCGGTTACCACCTCTTCGCCGGGCACGATGCATCGTACAGCCTTGCCACGGGCTCGCTCGACCCGGCCGATCTCGATAAAAGGTGACGTTCACATACATGAGAGAGAATGGGGGGGGGGTACTCATTTGTTGCTTGCCTTAGTCATTTGATCATTGACCACGCATCCCTTTCGAGACGGAGCACCGTTCCTACTCCTACTAAAGACATCTTGAACAGTTGGGCGGTCATTACGCTGTTTCCACATATCACATCAAAATTTTTACTGATTGTATCCCCTTCCTGAGGGGCAGGGGGGGTGAGAGCGAATGGGAGAAGACAAGTGGGGGGGGTGCGAGAGAAAGGGAGAGAAGGGAGACTGTGAGATACAGAGAGAGGGAGGGAGGGCAGGCGGGAGGAGGCAGGGGGAGGGGGCAAAGAGAGGAGGGGAGGAGACAGACAGAGGGAGAGAGAGATAAATATGGAGACGGAGAAAATAATAAAAAAAGGCAAGAGAGGAGAGAGGGGGGGTGGGAGTGGGGGTGGGGCGGGGGGGGTGGGAGGGGGAGTGGGGGGGGGATCACTCAACCGCTGTCGTGTTTTTGCACTTTGTCTGTGCTGCACGGACCTCCTTCATCGCGACGACGCTTGGTGTATGCCTCTGCGAACCTGTTGGGCCGGAGTTGCCCTGTCGATTAATGTTTCCCTCTGGAGCGACACGCATGTCGCCTTCCGTTCGGATTCCTCCTATCAATCACTCGGCGCTACCGGAGGCGCCATTGATCGTTGCGCTCTGTGGCTGGCTTGCTGACTGGGAGAGAGATTGTTTTTATCCTACTGTACCTCGCTGTCCGTGTTTATTTCCACATGTTTGTTTATAGGATACGGTAAGAACTTGTGCCGCTCTTGATGAAACACCCGACAGCACAGATGTTGCCGCGTGTGCAGACATCGGACGACTCCCGGCGTAGAGGCGTGGGGGCTGTCCTGCTGCTGCCCCTGCTGCTGCTGCTGCTGCACATTGTGGCTCTCTCTACCTGTTCTGTATACTTGGAACCTCATGTATACGTCTGTACATATGTTGCAATCGTTCGCTGATTTTTTACGTGTATTGGTGGGGGCGGCCGTCTGCAAGGTAACTAACCATATAGTCGACGGCCTCGTGAGTGCAGCGTGAGTATCATTTTGTTACCCCCCTCACCCTCCAGAGATACCCCAGAACAAAAAACAATTCATTCGAAGCTGTCATCCATCGCAAGTCCCCCTCACAAGCGGTTCTTGGTAGGATGCAGCTCACTCTTCATGCGACTCGCCCAACACCTCACGGCGCCTTGCGCTTAGTGCAAGCAATGTCTGTCTGGTCAATGAAAACCGGACATGGTCCGTCCCGGCATTGTAGGGATGCGAGGGTCTATGGCCATACGACTATGTACGGCGATGCATGACAGGAATTCACCCCCCCCATCCCAGATGTGAGAGTCGATGGTCATACGATTACGATCATGCATGCCATGGGTACACCTCCCCCCCCCCCCGCCTGGTATATATACTGCCTACATACCTCGCGTCATGCTTCAACCAGTGAGTCTTCGCTCATACCTGGTATTTGTTTTCGTCGTCGTTTTGGCTCATATTGTTTTTCGTTGACTTTTTTTCTTCATGTCCTGTCTTTTCTCATCGCGCAAACGGAGCAGTTTTACTGAGCTGAACGCGATGGAGAACGATGCGCTGGACGGGTGGGTGGAGAAATACAAGCACTACTCCGGATACCCGGTCGTCGGGAAGGTGCGGTCGCCTCTAAACTAGAGGGCAAACCCCAAAAGGCGTTTCTAAGACCTCCCAATTAATGCTTATATTAGTACCTGATATTTTAGTCCCGTTGGCCTGCTGGGCTTAGGGGGTGTTGTAGTTCGAGTACCCGAAATACGATGCAAGGAGTTTCATGCCCTCTCGCGAGCAGCATGATACTGTTTGTGCGCGTCCTGCCCCGCGCTCCAGCCAGCCGGTTCTTGCGACCACACGTGTCGTTGTTGTTAAGAGCTTGCGAGTTGAAGGCGCAATTTTGGTAAAGGGGGTCGCACTGCTGCGGAACACAGCTTTTCCGAGCGCGCCTAGACCCGAAAGTTCGCGGAAAGGAACACAGATGACGGGGTTGTGCTCAGAGAGAGCGTCCTCTTGAGGCAGGGATATATATGTACCCCGCTGCTGTCTTCTCCAGCGGTATATCGTGTAGCGGCGTCCTGTCGTGTACGGGCAGCGAGTCATCTTTGAGCCGCGTTTCGATTCACGAGGCGCAGGATGGTACAGATAGTACGTACTCGTCGTAGTAGAATGTGGCTCAAAGGACCTTCGCGCTCGAGGGCAGACTTTTCTGAAGTTGCTGTTCCAGTGCCGAGGAGGCGTTTTCTCTCGGTGGGGCCGGCGTCTGTACTATACAGGCCCATGTGGTGGCGGGTTATTTTACATCGATACTGCGCCCTGAAAAAAACACCGAGATATATATTTGAAGGCCAGCGCACTCAACGCTACGGAGGGTCTGGCTCTTGCGTACCGATACGCACGTGCAGGGTACTACGTATGGGGATCGCCCCCTCCTCTCCCTCCACCCCCCCCCCCTTCCACTCACGGTATTGTGCTGATTATGTATATGTACACGCGCGCGATACAGGTGGTGCCGATCCCGGAGAAGCTGCGAGAGTACTCGCTGGAGGACCTCCGGCCATTTAACGGGACCACAGAAATTCCGGAAGGTCACGCGGCCCCGCCCATTTACGTCGGTATCAAGGGCAAGGCGAGTAGTCTTGGGATAGCGTCACGAAAATATCGATTTATTTATATATATAGAGAGCAGTGGTCCCTCTGTAGATCCGGTATAATATGTGCCAGCCAACAATACCGGCACTGTAGCGGCAACCAGCACAACTCCGCACACTAGATACCACACTGGTGAATCCCATCTGTGCCAAGCGATACCACATGTATTATAAACGGAAAGCCGACACTATAGAGGGACCATTACTGTGTCGAACTTTCGATATGTCGTGTTGAAAATTGACAAAATTTTGCTTTCCATCCCCTGGCATCCCCGTATTTGTTTGTGCTCGTACTGGACTATTGGTATTGTTTTTCGACTTATCGACCATCGGAGTAGTATCGGTTTGTTTTTTCGTTTGTCGGTATCGTGTCGAAGTCGATTCTTCTTCGATATCCGATATTCATCACCAATCGATATCCGATATCCATCACTAAAGGCGAGTCGTGCTCGTTGCGAAGTAAGGCGGTGCGGTGCGGTTGGATCCCGCTCAGAGGCGTGGCAGGGACGAGCGCGAAATTTTTCGTTTCGTTTCGTTTCGTTCCGTTTCATTTCGTTTCGTTCCGTTTCGTTCGTTTGGCGCTGCGCAACCACGACAATCTGTGCTTCGATTGGCCGACGACAGCTATTGTGCTATTATAACTGTGCTTCGATTGGTGGGTGGAAAATAGCTGGGCTGTTGACTGGTCGGCGACAGACCATACCGAAAATATTTAGTAGGCGCTCGTGCCGCCACCCGCGCCATGCTCCGGACGATAGCCCGCCTGGTCAGCGCGCCAGAGGGTGCACTTTATTTTATTTTGTTAAATAACCTTCTTTCGTGATTGCTGCCGGGCCGTTCACAAGCTGACCAAGTTGACACCCGCTTATCGCTTGGTCCGCCCGGTCTCCTGCCGCCAGGTGTACGACATGTCGTACGGGGGAGCGAGTATGTACGGCCCCGGAATGTCGTACAACCTTTTCGCAGGAAGGGATGCGTCGGTCGCGTTGGCGAAGGTGAGGACACCGACACCGACACCGCTACCGCCGCTACCGCCGCCGCTAACGTGGCAGGGGCGAACGAACGCGCATGCTGCAGTTGCTATCGCTGTTGCTATTGCTGTTGATGTTGATGTTGGTATGTACGAAGGTTGTTTGGGGTTTGGCCCATCTTCGACGAAATTGTTGAATACGCCTGGCGTTATGCCCTAAAACGTTATAATAACCCCGACTGCCTGCGAAATTTATCGGAATACGCATTTATTGAGGAACTTATTGTGGGCTATCAACTGCGGTATTTTGCTAGAAGTGGGGTCAATTCATGAACACTGTGGGGCGGAGCCCCTGGCAGGTTATCTCTAGTGTGGGTTTGGTGTGGAGGACACACCGAGGTGGGTTGGTGTCTCGGTTTCTTCACGGAACGGAGTGAGGAACCTCTGGTGACCTTGAACTTGTGTGTAATGAGGCGGTACTATCTAGGGGAAGGGGACCTGGTATCCACAACACTGTTGTTTGTTGTTGTTGTTGTTGTTGTTGTTGTTGTTGTTGTTGTTGTTGTTGTTGATGTTGCTGTTGTTGTTGTTTTCGCTGACAGTGGTGCTGGCGCTGTTGTTGTTGCTGACACTGATGCTGTGGTCGTTGGCGCGTCCTCCAGCTGACTTAGGTCGGTCTGTAGCCATTCTAGGCTAATTCCCGCGGTGTGCAGAGTTGATCTTAGCTAAAAGTACCACGACCTTGAAAAAAAAATGACCGGATAGTGTATGACGTGACAGGGACAATCGGAATATCTGATTGGTCATTAGGAAAAGTTTGGGACTCCTTCTTTCCCCTTTGTCAGTGGCGGACGCATGCACACCCCCTGTACCGAGAAGTCCGCCATGCGATCTGCCTGGCACGTACCTGCCCCCCCCCCCCCCCCCATGTAGGGATGCGAGGGTCTATGGTCATACGACTACGACCATGCATGACATGAGTACACCCCTCCCCGCCCCCCACCACCATATACCCGCGAAACTGACGCCCGATGTTTTCCGCTGGGGTTGACGGTCGCGAAAGGAAGAGATGCCTTGATGCGCGCGCATGAACATTTATCACTCCGTCTGGACAATATCAGATCATTTTGGGTTTTTATGGTATTGCCCTTGCATTTCGGGAAAGAGTGGCATCCTGCAAAACCTAATGATGGATACCCAAATGGCCCCTATATTTCCGGACGTGATGATTTATTCTAGCTGCAAGCCCTGATGATCCCGACCAGAACATGCCTGATCCACCCACCCCCCCCCCCTCTCATACACGCTGCCCGTGCGCCTACCGTCGCCCTTTCTGCTTGTCGTAGATGTCGTTCGCCCCTGAGCACCTGGACAACCCAGACCTTTCCATTTTGAAGGATCAAGATATGGCGATACTCCAGGATTGGGCAGACAAGCTGGCGAAGAAGTACCCAGTAGTTGGTACCATACAGACCAGGGCTAGCAAATCCTAAGTGGGAAAATCGCCTCTCGTACGCCCCCCTCTCTCCCTGCACCTGAGCCTGCAGCGCACCGACTTGCTGTCACTGTATGAGAGTAGCAGTATTTTGGCGTCTACGAACGCTCTCGGGCGGTTTCAAGGGTCAGCTCTACCCCCGAGAATCCATTTGGTAGTTTTTTTTGTTTTTGTGTTTTGTCTTTTTATGTGTCGTAATTGTGCTGCGAGATCTGTAGGGTTGGAGAGGGGGGCCGACTGAAGCTGTCGCAGACATTGGGTTTTCAGGTGGCCCAACCGGGGGGACGGACGGTTGCATCTCTCCCCGGGTTTGCTTGCTTGGCTTCAGGCGGGCCAGAGGACATACCGCTTTCGGAGTTGTTGGTGACCGTTCTCTGATATCTATGTAGTCGTTGTTCATGTCGGTGGTTTTCAAGTGCACGCAGGCGTCTTTGGTTGTTGGAGGCTGGCAATATGGTGTTTTTTGTTTGGTGAATTGCTGAAATTAGGTTTCTCGCTTCTGGCCCGCCGACGCAGCCTTAGGGTGCGCTTCGCGGTGCAGCTGTTCGCGATGCAGCCAGTGCTGTTAGTTGACGCACTCCGTGCTGTGCCCGTACGGTGCCCGTACTGTCGAGAGGCTCACCATAAGTGCAAGCGTTGGCTTATAGCGTACCAGCTCTCTTTCTATTGCCCCAGAGGGACGAGTACTATTAAAGATAGGGTACGTACGTAGCTAGCTCGGGTATGGGCGGCGCGGCGGCGGTGGCGGCGGTGAACTTGTGTGCGGTAGCGGGGCTGGATAAAGAACTGTCGTGGGTAGTTAGTTGTAACTGCTGTCGTCGACGTGTGTGCGTTGATGGAAAGCAGTGAAACAAAAAAAAAAACACGTTTTGTCGGCGACGAAAACGTTTTTTAGTATCGGAATTTCCGTTTTAACTGCGCGGATCTCCGGCATCACATTTTCTGTAGGATCTTCGGCTTCACCCAGCTAAAAAGTAAGGCGTGCCCTAAATAGGCATGCCCTATACTGTAGGCGGCCGTGTAAGTTAGCAACATCGTATCATAAATGGTAGGAAAGAGCGGAACCGGAGTGATCCGAAGGGCCTCCAAGCACTCATGAAACTGTTCGCACTTTAGTACGAAGACTACTGCTGTAGTCGCCTTGTAATGAGGCAGGCATAGGGCGCAATTTACCGCGCGAAAGGTAGGGCCCAATTTTCTTAAGGCGCGGTGGGCCACAATTCACGCCTGGTATTGTTTTATGTCGGCGTGCTTGAGGTGCGAGGAGACACAATGAGAGCTTAAGGACCACGTGATCAATGCCTGATAGGAACTTACGACAACACGGAGTTGTTACACGCTTTTGGGGACAAATTACTCGGAATTAGTGTGGGATTTGTTTTTGTCAGTTCTCAAAGGGTTGAGCATTTGAACCGGTTTTAGTCGATTGATGTTCGAAGCACTAGTCGTCCGTACCGGAACTTCAGCGGCTTCGGGTATACCAGGCATTAGGCGCGATACGTTCGGAACGTCGCCATTAAAAAGAGGTTAGGTCGAGTGCAATATTTTTTCGAGTAACGTGATGGGTAAAAAACTCTGCAGCCGGATGGAGAATCCTTAAGTGAGGGGATCGGACCGGCCTGCGCCGCTTTCCTGAGCCATCCTAGTGGGGGGAGGGGGGGGGGGGGACGCAATGAGGGGGGGATGGTGTACCATAACGAACGGTGTTTGACAAATTCCAAGGTCTCACGTGTTTCACTGCCGATGAAGCTTTAATGTGCGTATGCTGTCTACTTCAAGGTCTCGTGTATACGAGTGGTGTTCCTTGTTCGGACAATTCGAAACCCTTTCAACCTAGAGAGCATAACTGGCGCTTTTTTTGGCGCTGTGCTAACGTAAGTTGGTGGCCTCGGGGTTTTTCTGGCCGTTTCGTCGAGCTGCTGCTGTGCTACTGCTGTAGTATAATGCCAGGTATACTTAGGGCGCCGTGAGGAGTACCCGGGCATCGAGAGCACTGTTGGGCTCTTGTCCTGGGAAGGGAACCGGCCGAGGTGTTGCACGCGTTCCCAGCCGCCTTCAGTTCAGTTCCAAAGTGAATAGATAAATATGGGACAATAATACATTGCATCATTCACCCAGACCAGATAAATCAGCGTCACTACAGACAGTTTCAGACGATGTCACACTGCCGCCCATGGCCACGAATATTTACACAATGCGCCGAAACGCCAACTCGCAGCCGCAAACGACGTCCACCCAAGCCGCGTAAAACCCCCGCCAACATAGACATATACAAGACAGGCACAACAGACAGCGCATTGACAAGATCCACTATAAGGTACTCCGAAATCATGCGTTTTTGTTGTGGAGCGAGTTTTCGAAGGTATCCAACAAAAAAATGACGTTCAAGAAATAAAACAAAAGTACCATGGTTGAAATATCGTGGCAGAAAAAAGGCAAGCGGCCGCCGATAGGCAAGCCCCGTAAAACCAAACCCGGCATATTTATATAGCAGTCCTCAGATGCTGCCGCCCCGATCAGCCATGAATTCGATACATATATAGCGACGCTGCAATAATCTTGAAGCTTTAGCTGCTCTGCCGTATGTAAACATCGTCGCTACATAATCGTCTTCAGAACTTTATTCAGAATTTTCCGAGCTTGGTGACGATGTACACGCGAACAGTCTGGTCCAGGCAGCTGAGGCAGCACAAGCCCTCGCGATCCGGACTCCAGTCGAAGCTGACCATGGGCTGCGAGGAGATAACTCTGGAGTTGAGGAGCTCCACGGTGCCGGCCACGCCAATCGGAACGTTGTCCTGCCAACATTTTGCGGACGTTTTTTTTGTTCCCGGGACGAGTGGAGGATCAGGTGGGAAGGCGCAAAGTCGAAATCCCCAAGCCGACCGAATACTGGGACAAATGGGATGTATAGATTGGCCCAGCTTCAACAATATGGTTAAAACACACTTGACTATAAAGCCCAACCCTAACCCCGACCATAGACTATCAACAATTTTGCTCAAGCTGGGCCCAAATCGAAAACACTACGTACGTACTGCTGGCAAGCGAAGCGGGTGTTGCACTGTGCATGTTGGAGAACGTTTTCGAGATATGGTAACGTTCAAAGAGCCGTACGCGTCACGGACGCGCCACGCGAGACAGCGTGCATCGGAGTTCGAGATAGGGCGACTAGGCCAACTGTTTCCGCGGCGCAGCGTGAACGAAAGCTGCGAGCGAGTAGAGGACACGCGCTTGCAAAAAGGTACGGGAAAACAGACCAAAACACGCCTATTCACAGGAAACGCGACTAAACGCGCATACTGTACGTGGAAACCGAGCAAACACGCCTGCATTACGAAAAAACGAGAAAATACGCCTACGTTACGGGCAACCGAGCAAACATGTGGGTTTTACGGAAAACCGAACAGACACGCCGACTTTACAGGAAAAACAGCGCGAGGGGATGGCCGCGTCGCGCCTTCGTTTGGATGGTGAGAACGGTACGGACAGACTAACGAGCGACACGCAGCGGAGAACACGACACATCATTCGCACCTTATCCTGCTTGACGCGGGAATTCGGGTAGTGGTACTTGTACAAATTGAAACCCCCGTTTCCTCCGCCTGTCATGAACAAATCTCGGTTTTGCGGGAGGTGTTTCGCCAGCCACACCGTGGACTTGTGCGCTTTCTCGCTCAGGTACGCGAACCCCGAGGTTGGGTGCTGCGTGCGCATGTCGTACGTTCGGAACTTAGACTCCAGGGTGGTCACGACCAGCTGCGAGGGTAGGCGATGGGCGGGGGGCGGGAGGTTTGTCAAACTAGTTTCGATTTTTGGCACTCAATCGAGCGAAATGCAACCAGCTGGTGATTCGAGACTGAAACATATGAACGGCTTCCGTGCGAAATGCGATCGCGGGCCAGTAGCGACGTGGTAAGGCCGTAGTCTGCAACATTTACATATCTGGTGTATGACAGAAGTTCCTGTAGAGCTACAGGTAGCACCAGGTATACTACTATTCTCAGAACTAGTATGATCCTAGGTATAGGTATACTACTGTTCTATACGTAGACTGCGACAGAGCAAGCGCGAATGGGGGGGAAACGCTGCACAACCAACGACGAACGCGAAGAACGTTCTTCGTGAAACCTTGCACACATCGGACCGATCAGGTCCCCTTTCACGACCTAGATATCTCCGAAAGACCCCTGATCTCTACGATCTGTACGAACTAGATGATGTTTGCCGGGTGCGATCTGTATGACACACAGCTCTTGCACACGTGCTTGCCGGGCGGGATCTGTATGATACAGCTCTGGTAGAGCATCTCATAACGGCAAATATATGATAGGATCTAGCTGATCTAGGGCGTGCTCTGTTCTACCAGGTATATGTGAAGCCTTCCGCCTTGTGCCGTATGCCGTGTGCCGTATGACACATCTCACCTTGTTCATCTCGATGTCGTTCCGGTCGAACTCCAGCCCGGTCACCCCATTTTTGACATTTGTCTCCCAGCGCATGCTCTGCGTCCTGAGGTCGAACAGCTTAACGTCTCCGTTGTCGTAGCCGGCAGCCAAGCAGCGATCCTCGTCGGAGCAGGCGTTTCCGAATGTAACCGTCCAGCAGTCTCGGGCGGCCTGCTCCCGGCAAGGTTGTTGGAGTGGACAAACAGCGACGCATGCGGGCGGCAGATGTGACGGGCGGAAGAGAACGCGCAAGCCTGAGCTTCACGGACTGGAAGCACGGGGAGATACATGCCCTTCTACTGTTGTGAAACAGCACACCCACTCCCCCCACACGGTTGGCCATCTATTAAACCTGACTGATTCAACGTCTGGGCTATGTCCAATTTTGCGGTACAGGTGCAACCGTTTTGCGATAATGTTTTAGAGAAGCGGGGAAACGGGTGCCGTTGTTTTTACCTCTCCTTCCCTGGGCTCCACCCTCACGACCGGGTCGCTGACTCTTGGGTCCCACACTCGAACGCACCCATCCCTTCCCCCCGTCACCTGGTTCGCCGCCAACAAGGAGCGTGCAAATAGGATACAATCGAGGTCAAAGCCGACGTTAGGGCAAGGGTCAGAGTTGCCCATTGACAAAAGGCGGGGTCGATCAACACAGACACGTAGCAGATTTATGCTGGTGTTGTACTGCTTGATATTTATGACACGTTACGTTCATGTTCAGTGTCTTTTATCTTCCTATAGCTGCTGGTGAAGATAACTGCCTTTCCATGCTCTGAGCTGACAAACGAACGAACCAACGACCGGACGTGGCACCACTCCCACCACTACCGCTACCGACGCGGTGGGCCTGCCACGCAAGGGGCACCGACGCGACGGCGGGGGGGGCGTTACCCAACCTAATATTTCCTCCCAGGGAGCGCAACATGTCGGCAGACCGAGTGGCCTGCGCCCGGGCAGCCGATCCGGGAAACGGCGGGGCCCATCTAGCGATGTCCTCCAGGGAGGGAATCGCCGCACCATCGTTCGAACCGCGCGGTGGCTCAACGGCGTGTCACTAGTGTAGTTCATCGGTACACATTCAAGCCAGCTGGGCATCCAACATGCGCAGCATCAGGGACCCCCCCCCCTTCCCTTCCCCGCCCCCCCCCACCGAAACATCCGAATCCGCCAGCGATGGGCATTGTGTTGTTCGTGTAGTCAAGTCCCATATCACCTACCAGCTCGGGTGCCCCGTAGGTGGAATCTGGCCCTCCCAATCCGTCAACCGCGTTAATGATGGATTTGTGAGCGTTGGCAGACCAAACCGCCGCATCGTTTCTCTCCAGATCGTAGATGGCAAGTTTGCCATTGTGGTCTCCACAAGCCTGCGAGGGAATGGGAAACCCCGTCGCAAAGCGTCCGATAGTTAGCACCACTTCTGCGACACAATCAAACACGCACGATCTTAAAGTTGTCTCGCCGACTCCGTAAAAAAAGCGGAGCCATCACCAACAACGCGGCAACGTACATACGGTGTGGTGGAATGGGGTGAGTAACATTTCGGGAAAGCATCGTTCTCACGCATTGGACCCCTGCTATCCGACATGTTGAAAGTATCAACGTTGATGACATCCACCACCTACAGCAGAACTATGAAAACATTGGCACTGCTGCAGTAACTGCAGCTATAGCTGTTTTAAAGCTCAATTTGAGGGCCACCACACTAACCACTGGTCTAAAACAGGCTTCGCCGGCAGCGTAATGGCCGCCGTCGAAGATTAAGGCGCCGTAGCTTTCAGGCTAAATACAAATTATATGCCAACGGCAGTTTTCGATGCCAAGGGTCCGGAGCAAAACCAAACCAGTGATCCCGGACGCATCTTACAACTCCGGATAGAGTGGTGCGTACCAGGTACGATACGTACGCCTGATAAGATAGACCAGGTACGTCGAGAATGCCCTGTCAAACGAATCGTTGGAAGAGTGGGCGTATCACCCGATCCTGGCACACGATTAAATCCCACTTCAGTGCAACAATGACACAACACACGGCCGGCTGCTTTGAGGCACAACGCAGAATAATTACTTTTCTAAGAGCGCGAGCGTGGCATGCACCATGACAACGCTGTCACCTCCATCGAGGGGTCGTGTTAGAGTTTGGCACGTATATGTACCAAACGAATCTGTTACCGAGCAGCGACAAGATGGCTATACTGACTACTGCTGTAGTGCTGTAGTTGCTTTATACTCGTTACGTACCAGGTGCCAATCTCCAACAAACGCGAATCAAGAGTCCGCAATCTTTAGAATGCCTGCAAGTATTCGTACAGCAGTACGCGTATTAATACGTAGTATCCTCGTGTTGTTTTCAACACGCGCACTCTGCACAGCGTATATACCAACATAGCAGTAGGTGCACCAATAAAGCGCACCAGCACATTTCAGCAGTTAGCCTAGAGCGCTGCAGCAGCGAAGGCGAGAACCTCACCAGATGTCGGTTTTCTAACGACGAGGCTCCAAAGGTGCAGCACTTGATGCCTGCATCCGTCTCCCGCTCGTGAACAAGCTTGAGCTTGCCTTTGTTCAGCTCGTACACCTGCCAAAAAACGCACGTACAGCAGCAGTAGATGACGGCAGTGCTATAATAATAATAATCACCATTACACCAGGATCCTTCACATAAGAAAAAAACAACACTGCTTGGGCCTGGCGAGGAAATACTAGGGACGATGCCATACGCATCAGCATACCAGCATGCACTTGAACCAAACTTGAACTTGCATCAACTGGCTGCCTGCTGCTTGTTGTACCGAGTCACAGAGTTATACGTATGAGGACCGGTGTCACGTCTCCTGTGTGCACGATGCCCAAGGAGAGGAGCAACCGCCGTGTTGTACTGCTGTACGTAGATGAACCTGCCAAGTGTTGCAGTACTTCCCAAGTGGCGTGAAGACCACCGGCACACCTCTTCTTTACAAGCTACACCAACACATGCTCGACGACAGTAGGGCATACCAAGTACGCTGTGGCTCGTCGCTAGCTAACGTAGACAAGGCGAGGCAACGCATATGATACCTCGAGGTACTTCTGTACTGCTGTCTGATGTCTGTAGTCTGAACTCCCCCGTCGACACTCACCACGAGAGCCCCCTTGGCCCGAGGATGGATCCCTGTCACAACGAAGCGAGCACTGCACGGCACCCATCGTGTGTCAGTCGGTGTGAAGGTTACCGACTTGTGGATGTGTTCCATCATCTGAGGTGCATCTGTCGAGTCCATAGTGCACGCCTTCTCCTGCCGCCAGAGCGGCCTGTCGCTGCTTGCCCTGCTTTGCCTCGCTGTCCGAGGCTTGGATGGAAATAGTACCACCAGATCCAACAAGAAATAGCCTCAGCCCTAGGGCAACGACGGGCTAGAGAGTGGGGGTCAAAGGCCAGGCTCTGCAAGGTTGGACACCTAAGTTATATACCTCTCCTTTGCGAGCAAGTAGATTCCAATTCCCTGTGCTCCAAGCCCCTCAAAGCTCTCGTGTTCCTCGGCTAGCTGTGATGCCGGAGGTGCTGTGCTGGGCGCTTGCTCACCCGCCGCATTTCCGATTCACCTTTCCGATTCGGAGAAAATAATATTACCTATGCTCTGACATAATATAGAAAAGGGCATGTATAATTACCGATTCGGATAAAATGATCGACCTCCGCAGAGGCTTTCGTCGTGGAACATATCACCCCAGCAGCAGTACGAGAGATCACGAGATAGGCAGAGAGTTTCGAGTTGCATCTCTGATCCAAGGATAGCCAGAAAGGAAGCAAGGGAGAGCGGAGTGTGGTCGGAAGCTGTCTGGAGAGCAACGCGTGGTGGCTGACTGAAAACAGGGAAAGGGCTTGGGTGCTTTGCCTCGTTTTTCTCTCTTCGCTGCTGTTCGGTTGCGACGGGCAATATGGTGAGTGCTGCTCTCTGCTGCTGTGCTACGAGAGAGCGAGATGTCGAAACCGCTTGATAGGCTTGCAATGTGTTGATCGTGTTATATCAGCCACGTTTCTCAGCAAGCAACATGCCATCCAAGCAGCACCCACGATACATCGTACTACTCGCTGTGCCTATAGTTGCATCGGTCCTGTCAAAATTACAAATTTCCGACACTCGTCTGCTCTTTCACTCTCTATTATTACGTTGTTTTTGCGATGCCACCCAGTACCTGAGCCGCCTTTACGTACAGCTTTGCAGCAGTACCTTGTACCTTGGGAGGATGGTATCAGGCACACCTCTGGCCTCTGGTACCTCTGGTAGAAAAGATGCCTAGAAGCAACTCTAAGACTGCAATGCGTTTACCAGCTTGAAACAGCGTCCACACCAGAGTGCCTATTTCCCATTGTCTCTCGAAACGCTCAACCTCATGCTATGCTGCTCTGTGCAACCAACCTGCTTGCGCTATCTATGATCTATGACACCAGTCTATCTTGGAGTACAATGGCGCCGCCATTCTGGCCATGACGGGCAAGGACTGCGTCGGCATTTGCTCGGACAGCCGACTCGGAAACCAGGCTCAGACCGTGGCGACCGACTTCGAGAAGATCTTCAAGATGGGGGACAAGCTCATGGTGCGCGCCAAGCCCTATCTGTGTTTGCTCGCATTCCACTGCTTCCTGTTGTGTAAATGCATTGATTTGGTGTGTACCTGATACGTGGTACGAGTACATATCATATGATACGATCTACCAGGTATTGCCGCTATCTTATCATATGATCCGTATCGCTGCTGATGTTGTCACCGAGAGGAGAGGGGAGAGAGTAATGCTTTTCCGGTGTCAAGACATCGAAGGAGTTCCGATTTCGCTTCGTACAGTACCCGACACCTATTAATAACAAGAAACGGGAACCCTGGTCCAGGCTGGATTTCTTATCTGAGAGAGGGTGCTTTCTACACTAATTTCAAGATAACAACTCCCGAATTTCTTATTTTACTCCTAAATCTCAGCCTGGCTTTCTTACTAGCCTGTTTTTTATTAGGTGTCCTATACTGTACATGTCTTGTTGGCGCAACTTTGTCTTATCCTCAGCTGCTTCGTCAAATTATCCCCCACGCCGCCCACGCCCGCGCTTATGTTTTTTTTTTTTCATGTACGTACGTATGAAAAGCTGAGTGCTAGGTTATGCCTACTGTAGCCCCCAGTAGGCCGAAACTTGCTGACTCGCTTTCCTGAACCGTCCGCGTAGACCTTTGTAGCACGTGTACTGGTGGTCGTGCCGTCGTGCCTCTACGTGCTTGGTTGTTTATCATGCCTCGCTATGAGAGGCGTGGTCCCTACGTATTAACCCCTCATTCCTTGTCGAAACCCGCCGACCATCACCTCCCCCCCCCGACCCTCGGGGGCAAGCGGGAATCGATATGTATGTATGATACAGCATCAACATATGATGAGTGCATTAAAGCAGTCGGTATTGTTACGTGTCCTCCCCCCCCGTCTTCTCGGCCTGCCTTGTCAAATCTGCGGCAGAGTTTGACTTGGGGGGTGGTTTGCGTTGCCCTGCCTTGGTCGGCGAGGTATCGCCACGGCTAACTTCGCATAGCCCACATCTATATATCACACGTCACCTGATGCTTGTACAAGTACCAACATCATACAACTAAAACAGGAGAGTTGGACACGGTTGTTTCGGGCGCTTCCGGTAGCCTCGGACGGACCGCTGGCGGGCGCCGCTTGAGTCTTGGACGGATTCACTATCGCGTAACGAAGACCTCGTAATTGTGCAGAGTAGCAGCAGTTTATCATACCTCGTAGTCTGCAGCAATTTACCGTACTGCTGTGTTGCCGTTCGACGGCCTTTGAAAAGACATTATTAACACTTGAATCAGTTCAGTCGAAAGCGCGAGAGAAAGACAGGCATCGATGGCAGATCCCACCCGAACGAACCTACTCCTACGCGAGAGGGAATCATGCAATGCAGCCATGAACTCTCTGTATCAAGACAATCATCGAAGAAGGCTATATATGACACCAACAGCGTGTTTCCGGGGACAGACAACGACGGAGGCTAACTTGTGCGCGGCTGCTGTCCCCTTGCCACGTAACGCGCTGTTCCGCAGGTGGGGCTTCCAGGTTTGGCAACGGACGTGATCACAATGAAGGAGCTCCTCACCTTCCGACTCAACCTGTACCGCCTCAGGGAGGAGCGAGAGATCAAGCCGGAGACTTTCTCGGCGCTCCTGTCCCACATCCTCTACCAGAAGAGGCGAGCCGCCACCGTTTGGCTTTCATTCACATCGCTTACACAACTCACTCCCTTTTTTTCCGCCATTTGCTTACCTCCTTGCGGGTGCCATGCGGATGCCGGTACACCGGTGCAACCACCAACTGGGGTGTTCTTCTCTAGCCTCACAGGCGGCCTAACCGGGGAAGCGCGGGGCTCGGCTCGGTGTCCTCTACCAGGACAGCACAAGCCAGCCTTGACCGGAAATCTGTGCACCAAAATCGGACTTTGGGTCTACCTCCCTGTGCCTTCTGCAAGCCTTGGTCGGCTGGCAACACATGCTGATGTATTTTTTAGTGATGCTTCGACGCGCCGAAAGGGTGGTCTGTGCCTATAGGCGTACAGTAGGTCCCTTGTGCCGGCATGATTTTCGGCATAGTCTGCCATTTTAAGCCCCTTTTCAGAGTAAGGCATACGTGGTACCTGGTATATGCCAGCATCATCAGAGGGTAAACTCAACACAAACGGCAAAAAGGAGCATATTCCGAAAGCATAACAACCGTTTCCTGCTTTATGGAGACCCCCTTGCTGTGCCGCCGCCCCAGTGGGGCACAGGCGGTCCTGTCCGGCCCTGTCTGAGTGGTTACCCCCCGCATCCCTTGAATTAAATCTGTATCTTGGTTGTCTTGATGTTCTGAGTATCGGTTATCCTTGTGTTCTCAATCTTGGTTGTCTTTTATCTGATTTGTTGTTTTCGTGCAGGTTTGGTCCGTACTTCGTGGAGCCGATCGTGGCGGGGTTGAAGGAGGACAACAAGCCGTTCATCTCCGCATTCGACCTGATCGGAGCGCCGGTGATGACGGACGACTTCGTCGTGGGGGGCACGTGCACCAACAACTTGTACGGCATGTGCGAGAGCCTTTACAGGCCAAACATGGTGAGCGAGCAACAGCGGTGCTTGCATTCGGCTCCATGTTGCATGACTCATACCAGTATAGAGAAACAAAATGAAAACCACAGCAGCTGTGAGATCTTGTTTTGTCGAATTTTGTCTTTGCAAGCTTGGTGTGATACTTCAATCGTGAGTATATCGCACTCGCCGCTATTATTGTACCTGGTACAAGTCGACGGTGATGCCTGACCATTGGGTCGATCCGACGTGCCATTCGGCAATCATAGCGAGCTCGACAAGCCAGGGTTTACTTCCGACTGTTATCTGGTTTCGTTTCTTACGGGCATATGCCATGCTACAGAGCGGCTCTCCAATTAGTGTTTCGGTCTTGAAGTCGAGGTCGGCAAGCCAACAAGATAGATATACCGACATGCGACGCTTTACGGGTCGAATGAGGTCCATACACCGAATTCGCAATGCCGGTCACAGCCAGAGATGCCGGTCGCCCCGGTAGAGTAGTGGTCAGCTTCAAAGACTACTATCATTGGTACCCAGGATCGAATCCCACCGTGGTGAGAGATTTTGTCTTTATTTGAAAAAATAAAAAAAGGAACCAATTGCTGAGAGCGCCTTCGTGGCGTGGGTAGGCGGAATCCGACGCAAGTCGACGAGGGAAGAAAGTGCTGAAATCTTCTCGCGATAAAAATGCAAGGCAAGAACCGTAGTGGGGGAGGAGGGAGAAGAGCCTACTTTGTGACCCCGGATCTGAGTTACGACTAGGAAGGAGAGAGAAAGGAAGGGCGAAGATAATAAATGGGATGAGGAAAAAAAAAAAAAAAAAAGTTTTTTTTTTCGCAAGTAGCAGGAGGTGTCTTTTCACAGTGCTGGTGATGAGTTTTCCCACGCCAACCGACGGCGATGACTGTCACTGTGGGCCCCTCCCTAGGTTACCTATCGTGATTCACGCCTCGCATTCGTATCGCGCACTCCCAGCGCGCGTCGACGTGCGTCGAATTGTGCGTGACTCACAATGAGCGCTATGAATGAAATTCACGCGCGATTTTTTTTGCTGTCGACGGTTTATCCGGCATTCCACCACCCAATCGACGTCGTCTGCGTTTAACATCCCTCCGTTATTCGGTGTTTTTTTGTTTTCCGGCCATTTCACTCATGCCGTGTTTGCAATTTTGAATGTTTCGAATATCTACTGTGTGTATCTATCTCCCTGACGCCGTTTCGTTTTAAAACTGCCACTGCTTGTTTTTTAAACTCCCAACCATCCCTAGTGACGTTTCGTTTTAAAACTGTCACCTTGTCTTTTTGAACCTGCCGCCATTTCGTGCCCCCCATGGAAACCCCAGGACAAGGACGAACTGTTCGAAACGATGGCGCAATGCCTCTTGGCGTCCGTAGATCGCGACGCTCTCAGCGGGTGGGGCGGCGTGGTGCACATCATCACGCCAGAAGGCATCATGTCAAAGACGCTCAAGGGCCGACAGGACTAACGGGGGGTGTTAGGGTACGGGTTTCATAGTCAATGTCAGGGGGAGGACAAAGGCGGGGGAATCGGGCGGGTGGTTTCAGCGATAAAAAAATCGCGCGCCCTGTTGTACGAAACCCTGATCGATGCGTTTTTTTTTTTTTCATGGCGTTATCCTTTCGGGGAAGGTAGCAGCGCGTGGTCGCTTCGCGTTCGCCATGAGCCTTGTTCTGCGCGAGGTAACCTCCATGCTTGAGGGGGGTCAGGGCGGCATGTCTTCGAGACTGGGCGGTCGGAGATACCCCGTTGCAACTAGGGGTACGAGCGGCGGGATTGGTTTTGGCCCTCTTCGTGGTGCCTGCTCTAAGCACAAGGCGGGTTGGCTGTGGCCGTTACATCTCCTTCTGACAAGGCAAGAACAGAGTATTGTAGTGGGTGGCGTCACGACACGATGGTGGGTGGTACGGCAAAAATGCAAGAAAAGTCAATACTCGGGTTCAGGAGGACGAGCTGGCGGCCCTGGTTAGTCCGTGGAGCCATTCTTTAGTTTGTTGTGCCAGACAACCGCCTGTTGCGGACACCAATGTATGAGTGTCTTGTCTAATTACACCGACAGAGGGAAAGTGCCTTCGCTTGGGTTATAGCCCGGGTGTACGGGTTTCCAATGCGACGAGGCCTTCCATAGCGGGGCAACGAATTGCTCGTTCGCTGATGTCATGGGTCAAGGGGAAATCAAGTGCGGTTCTCACTACAGACACACCTGTTGCACACCTTAGGGGAGATCAGTTCGTTTCAGACGGTTCCTTATTACGCTCAAAACAAAAAGCATGTCGCCGTCATTTTATGCTGCCGGTTGTCGCTCGCGACCCAGGCCCGTCCGAACCAACTTTTTATGAGCGCCGCAGCAAGAAAAAGCCACCCCTTCTGCCGGAAAGTGCTCTTCAACATGTCGAAAAAGCAACAAGCTCCTACACTCCATAGAGGCGTGCGAGCATTACATTGATTTCCCAAGGGAGAAGAACCAAACCCCCTCTTAAACGAATATTGGTGCATCTATATATGTAAGGATGCTTGCGGTCTTCGCCCGGGGTGCAGCCTCAAACAAGTGCCAGCGTTTCACTTATCCAACGCGAAAATCCTGCCACCGTAACCATTGCACCAAAACACCGAACCTAAATCCAACTAAGTTGTCGGCATAAACGTAGGCGCAGTTCTAAAACGGTTTAAATTTATTTTGTTTGATCTTCAGGATCCGTAACCTTGTACATGGTTGGCATGAGCTCGACGACTCGTCGGTAATCCCTCTCCACCACCTCCTCCCGGTCGTGCACCAGTCGCACCCAGCCGGCATCGCTACGGATATCGATCGTTTTCTTGACGTAACCCGAACCCCCCATCGCTGGGTCCGCGTAAACGTCGATTCCGGCGAAGCTCTCCATGTTTCGGATCTCCTGGTCACGCACGGCAACAAGGAATGGGCGACGTTGTTTGCAGTTTGCAGACGGGTTGTTAGCGGGCCGTGCTGTGCGTTTGGGTGCGTCTTTTTTTTTGTGTTGACGATGTGATTTTACCACAGTAGTAGCTCGTTTGGATGCATTTTTTTCGTGTGTTGACGGTACCACTGTTTGGTATTACCATCAAACTCTGACTTCGAGTGCACCACGGTCTATTCGTGTGCGTGATTAGAGGCAAACCTACAGCAGTGTCAAGTGTACGGAAAATTGTCACGCTTTCGACCGACAAATTTCAGTGAATAGATCTCGCCGGGGTATGATTGCCGCTCCACCTCACACAAAAACTGCACCTCTTCATGCATGATGCGCTCGAGGGGGCCCTCCACGAAGGACACCAGGTGCACCACCCTCCCGTACCGCGAGTCTTCGCCCGTGGGGGGAACACGGGGAAGCGCCTCAAACCTCTCCGGGTCGAGATACGCCGACAGGGTTTCCTCAACGGCGTTATACCCCACGCAGGTATCTGTGAGCGGCCCAAAATCTGTCAGATGCCACCGAGTGTTGACTTCCACCAGAGTTGGCGTTGGTCGTCTCGGGGACACGTTTCCATCACCCCCGCTGTTGTTGTCAACCATGATCACCTCTGGAGCGAGGACGGTTCAGCACACATGACACGTGTCATCATGTATACAATCGGCAGGAAACGGCGGTGGGACGAGGAGAATGTTGGGCTACGTCGGGAAGAACGCGGAGACGGGAAGGTGTGCGTCGTGCCGTGATTGAGGGCTACATAGATAGATAGACCTTGCCCCGGCTTCGAGAAAATACTTGAGAAAACCACTTGACTTAAAATCCTAACTGTATTGCCGTCCGCATGAGAAATTTCTCGGAAAGATGGTTGATGTCATGAGGATTTAGTGTGAAATATCAACCATTTTGTCCAAGCTGGGTCAAGGCGCAAACACTAATGCCGTGATTGGTCGGAAATAGCGTGGTGGAAACGGCGAAAGTGCATTAAAAAAAGGTACATTATGGTACGTGTTGTCGCCAGCTGATACTGTAGAGCCGCGGCATCATCGTGTGATTGCGATCGGCGATGAAAAGCGCAGAGGCAAGAGGTCCGTTGCTGTCGCGGAAAGGTCGCTTGCGCGTGGAAGCGTTTTACAGCAGGCTCACCGGTGTGCGTTGGTCCAAACTTCACACCGAGCGCGTCCAAAGCCTGGAAGGCGTATTCTACAACCACTTTCTCGTCCTCTCCGTCAGACGGTCTTTTCCAGCGTTGGAAGCGGGTGTAACAAAAGGTGCAGGGAAACGGCTGGGTTAGGAAATTGGGGCGTGTTGATCAAACTAGGCAACGTGCGTCGTGAAGCATTTCGACGGATGCTGTAGCTTTGATGCTCGTGGCCTTCGTCAGAATAAGCGACACCGATAGAGGAGTCAAAACACACCGGGCATGCTTCGTCGTACTCACATGAGTTGTGTGGAGAAGTAAACGAAGGGGGCTCCGTTCACCTCTCGCTTGTCGTACTTCCAGATCGCCATCGCCTGCCGACACGGTGAGCACACAATACACGCCGCCCCGACAAAAAAAGCGGCAAGGTGTTTTTAACGATGCACAAGCCTACCTACGACATTCATGTTAACGAGAGATAGCCGGTACAGAAGGTTTAATTCGTCGGACCTCTAGCAAAAGCAGTCGCGGTAGCGGTAACGAACATCGCTGCCAAACACAAAGTTAACCAAAAGGCTCCGATCGGATTTTGTGGCCGATTAGTTTTAACGGCGCCTGGGACACAGAACCTTGGAGATCAATGCAACGCCAAGACCCGGAGTATGCTGACATCGAGAGAGAGAGAGGCAATCGTGTACATACAGTAGAACGCTGTACTTTCGAAAAAAAACTGGTCCTTTCGGGTCAGCAGCAATACCTTGTGATTCCCGTCCCGGCTAACAGTGTCGACCACGTACTCGGTGCCGACCAAGAACTCCTGAACTAAAACCTGCCGAGTTGTCAAGGTCAAGGCGTAGGTTAGAGTACGTAGATATCACACAGGACGATCAAAGCAGGGACGTATGGGCACAAACGAGCGGGCTGGTAAGGCAGCAGAGAAGAGCAACCGCAACTCCCGTACTGTACCTATAGCAGGCGCAGCAGAGACTACGACCGCTCAGTACGTGGGAAGAAGAAACGACAGCATCGTCTCCGGCACCAAAAACGACAACACCACGCCTTATCGACAGTCAAGCACCGCTTGGGAAAAACGAGGCAACGTATAATACATAAACACCTACCTCATCGTTGAACGCTCCGGGCGTCCCGTACTTGGGCGTCCCACGAATCTTCTCGAAAGCTTCCATCGCCTCGCGCTCGCCGACGCATAGAAAAACGCTGCCGCTGGCACACCCCCTCGACGGCTTGACGATCGACCGCACACCATCCAAGCACGCTGCATCCTCCTCTCCGTTCCCATCCCCGCTCTCGCCAGCAACCGCATTGATACCCTGTCCCGGTTCGTCCACCCGAGCGGATTGTTTTTCGTTCTCATAATTTCCTGCTACTGGACCCGCGTTGGCATTGGGTTTCTTGAGAGACGTGAGAAACTCTCGCGCCTTGGACCAGTCCCCCGTCTTTATCTGCCGAGCGCACGCCAGGCCTGCCTCGCGAGCCGCCTCGTTCATGAGGAACTTGTCCCGTCGAGCTTCGTTAACCTCGCCGAAGCGCGTCCCTAGAAGCGCCGCTTGCAGCCTCTCTGTTTATAGCAATGTCAGCGTTGTAGGCGGGTCCGTGGAGGCCGCGTGGAAATACGGGGTAGTATCGGGTCGGCGGGTAGGAGTTGGACTGATATTACTCGTGCCGATACATCGGACAGTATCGCGCTCGAAGCACCTACTGGTATGCGCGGTCCCGATTCGACAAAGAGCATTGGGAGCGATAGCCTTGGCAGAGATAGCCGTGAAGCTTTTCATGCTGGCGTTAGCGAACGACTTGAACATATCAATATATCGAAGGCGTCAGACAACGGAAAAAAAGTTGTGGGCCAGGGATGCTGCGCGAGCTGCGCGCGAGCTGCATGGTACGATAGATTGCTACGAGCCGACCGCAAGGACGGCAATAACACCAAAACTGGTTGCGACCTCACACCCTTCGCCCCTCCAGTACTCCCTGAGGAAATAGTACGCCCAGAGCTCTCCGTGGTCGGAGAGACACCGACAATGCCACACCATTTCCAAGTACTGCACCTTGGTTGCCAAGGTTGCCACACCATCTGCCTAGCTCTTCCATGCAGCCAGACACACGTTCAAGCCGACGCTTTATCGTGGAGTGAACTTTGCATGGCAGCTCCCATCACACGGACATCAGCAAATATGTGTACCACGAAAAACAGAAAGAAAAAAGAGAAAATGCGGTTTGCCGGTGGAATGGGTGGGTACAGCAGCTTGAGAGACTGACTTGCCTGCGTTGGCCAGGCCTGCGTCGCTCTCACAGAGCACGGCAACGAGGGGGAAGGGCAACCAGCCGGCCCAAGAAGCCTCTTGGCCGGGCTTCGGGATGCGGAAAATCTCTGCCGATTCGTCCTTGAGAGTGGCCAGGAGATGATCGGACATGACCTGATCGGCACACAAGTACGCATCGTTGGAAGGCCATTCCACATTCAGAAGGCGTTCTGCTACGCTCGACCGCGGTGGGGGCATCGTGCCTAGGGCAGCAGGTTTCCAAACATGCGGCATCGTGCGTGGGATTGAACCAAGAGTAAGTGTCGCGGTTGCCCCATCACCCGGCACGCTGTTTCAACGGGCATGGAGCGGTCCCAACAAGCGCGATTATCAAGCCTGGCCCAACGCTAAAGATGCCATGGTAGTTGATTGAAAATATCGTATCATATGAGGTACTCCGAGTATCAAATACACACGCTCAACTTCAACGAAGATAGACCAAGTACATATATATACATCGAAACGGCAACAGCTACTGTTATTAGTGCCCGTGCTTGCCTGCACAACAGCGTAGCCGGCCGCCTCAAGAATCTCGATGCATCGCTTCCCGAGGTAGTCGCAAAACGGGTCCACCACGATGACGCCCGCGGGCGGGGCCTCAGTCTCTCCAGCCTCGAAGGCCGACATGCCTTTCCAAATCGGAAACGGTTCGTCTTCGCCTTCGCCCTCGTCGCCTGCTATTGATATTTGATGCGTTCAAGTTAAGAACACGTTTACCAGGGTAACAGGTATACCATAACATAAACAATGCACAGAGCCTTTCGTAGCTGTGAGAAGTAGTATTAATAGAGCGTTGTACTACGATCGTGTGTGCTACCGCTTGGTCATGTTTCCAGGAATTTTCAGCTGTTTTCGAGATTGACAAAGCCACGATTAATTAAGCGCAACACAACACAGCCGTACGCGTGCTCTTCCACCTGACTGATATACGTACGTACCCAGAATACGTGAAAGAGAGCGAGAGGGGAAGAGAGGTAACACACGAACAACTGCAGCAGTAACCATCAGTACGACTACTCGTATATAAGACCTACGAGTACCAGGTATGAGTTATAATGAGGAGCTAATGAGGCGAGGAGGCCGCAGGCCGACGAGCCTCAATATCTGCTCTTCTATAAGGGGTCATGTGTGTGCATTTGTAGACACGCGGGGGTACACGATCGGCACAAACGGACAAAAAAAAGTTCTGAAAAGTGCCCACAGCGTACCTTGATTTAACCAAATCCTTATTATTGAGGTTTGTCCCTCGTCCATTCGCTTTGCTGTTTTTGGTGTGCGACGCGTACACTGAACCGATTCAAACGCGCTCGGGACTGACAGACGCCCGCTATTTATGCGCACCGTCCTGTACTGCTCATGTCGGAAGCCGTGCCGAGATCGGAGAGCTAGGCGATAGTGACTGTCATAATTAGTTACCAGTGGCAATTGTCACTGAGACTTTTCGGCAGTAGAGCAAACGAGCAGTAGCAACGATGAGCATCACCACCAGCAAACACACCAAACAACCATCACCACCACCACACCATCACTACCACCCACCACGCCACCAGCTATATACTAGTAGAAGCTTCCCGGGCTTGATGGTGATGGCGGCTGCAGCAGGTGGTGATGGTGATGATCGATCGTGTTGGTGGTGGCTGCAGCAGGTAGGTGGTGATGGTGATGATCGATCGTGATTGTGTGCTTGCTCGGTGATCGGACGAGAAGATAAAGAGCATCATCAAACACACAGATTAGCAACCAGCACCACCACACCACCACCAAACACCACCACTAACTACCACCACCACCCGCACTGCCACTACCACCACTAGTATAGCTATATGGAAAATGCTCAGTCTTGCAATAGCCCTGCTGTGGTAGTGTTGGTGTGGTGGCAGCAGGTGGTGATGGTGATGTGATGGTGTGGCTTGCCTTGTGCTCTCCTCTCTCGAGAACGAAAGTACTCGTATGATAGCACCACCAGGTATTTATACTACCACCAGCAACACGGAAAAAGGACAGCAGTAGTACCAGGAACCATCACCACAACACCAACACCACAAACACCACCGCCACCAGCCGAGCAACAGGAGCACCAGAAGTTTGTTGCTCGTGGTGGCTGGTGGTCGTGGTGGTAAGTTGGCTGAGCTTGGTCGTAGTCCGTGCTCCCAGCCTCCTCGATACCTGGTAGCTATTTGTGATGTTTTTATCATTATACCTGCCCAGTACTCGTACACATGAGGCCCTACTCGTATATACCAGTTTTCGTCGTTTCCGGCCTGCTTACCTCACCACTGTACAAGGTTTTTGCACTGACGCGCATCGCTTAACAATAAATGTTGGTGGGTGGTGTTGGTGATGGTGGGACAACCAGCCCAGGGATCAACCGACCTACCCAGTTATTACTCTCTCACCCACAACCCACAACGTACACCCACCAACCTATACTTGCCCATGAACCAAAAAAGGTTTATATGCTGACATTAATCGCTTAGAATACAAAACGATCCAATCAATGATAATTGCAGGAACACAGCAAAAAGAGAAGAACCGCCAACGCAGTAGCTTAATGCAGTTAGGAGTTTGACCACTTGAAGGCGTCTGTCACGCTCCTCGTTCCCACCGTTCTTGTAGAGAGTGCCTTGAACACAATAACGCCTGAGAGATGGATGCTACGTACGAGTACAGACCGGTATACGGTAGGCAACACGATCGACCATGTGTCAACATACTGCTGTTGTTGTACTCGTAGGTATACTCGTAGGGGAAAACACATGAATCGTCAAGAGCCGTACGAAGCGTGCTGGGTAAAACGCACGATTGACAGCCAACAGTGAACTGGGCGGCGGAGCGATATCCACGCACACTCTCATTGCCTTCAACTCGCGTTTCAATGAAACGGCTAATTGTACTTGGTACCTTCCGAGCTGCCGCCTTCGCTCTCGACATGTTGATCGTCTAGCCGCATCGCTCCTTCTGTGTCGGAAGTTACGCTCTCTTGAGCGGAGCCTCCTTGCAGGCCTCCGCCGTGTTGCAGCAGAATCGACCGCTGCGCTGGTGGTCGAAGGTGGTGGAAGGTGGAGATGCCAGGCGCTCGGACGAAAGCTGATACCCGTAGTCCGAAAACCATGCATGCGTACGTACCAGCAACCAAGTTGGACATTGGGGTTCGGGGTGGGCTTATCCTCCTCGCCATGCTACCGTGCGTACCCTCGGGTAGAGAATGCTGTGTGTGAGCTGAAGGTTTATGAGAGCTTTTGGAGAGTTGTGCTTCGCGTTGGATCTTCACCTGGCTGCACTCAAGCGTGCATGGTCTCTATCTCTATCCCTTCCTCTCTGTGTGAGACAGGACACAAGATACGAGCGTACACAACTGCAGCGCACCTGAGCTGAAGCTGGCAGAGCCTCGAGCGTTCCTGCACGCCTGCACGAACGTCAACCCCGGCAATGAATGCCTTCATATCTCAATGAAAACCCGGTAATTGCGCCGCGTTTGGGTGTGCACTTAGCGATGTGCACTCGTATCTCGCGCCTGCTTGCAGCAGCTTGCATGCTTGATAGCGTGCTGCCAATGACAACGTTATCGTCGCGATCGGTGGTAGTTGCCATAGTGGCTGGCGCTCTTGGTTTTCCACGACTGGCGTGGTCGGCACCGCCCCCGCCATCTACTGCCTTCCTCAGCATCCCGTTGAGTCAGAAAACGAGCCGAGGATGTCACAAGCGAGCGTTGCCCACGACTCCCCCAAGTAGCTGCTCCGTATCCGAGGCGAACGATAGGCAAGCACGGACACCTATGGCCACGGGGCCAAGTGGCCGACGAACAAGGGGTGCTCTGGCCGCTAGCAACGATCGAGGGGCTATGGGCACAGACGAACATGCTACGTGGGACGACCAAACCGTTACGTCTGCAGACGTACTTGTTTGGCCGGAAAGTGACAGTCCCGCGCACTCGCAAGAACTACCGGTACCATTCCAGACACAACTGGTAGACGCAGACGCCACCGCAGCAGCAGCAGCAGCAGCAGCAGCAGCAGTGGCGGCCGTAGCGGTAGCGATCTTTTTAGCTCCCCTCGATGCTGCGGCCGTTTCCACGACGACAACGAACATCCAACTAGCCGCGCAAGCTTCGGCGGCACCGGTGGACATCGGAGCAATCCTAACGAAAGCAGGGAAGGCCAGCTTCGGGGGGGGGGCATCTGGCGCCGCCGCCGCTGTGGTGCAGGTGCTTTCTCTCATGTGGCTTCGGACGACCATGAACTTTCAGGTGAGCCATCTACGGGATACAACATTCATCGGGGTTTTCCATAACATGAGTGCGCCTGGCGCACCGCACCGTCATCAGCCATCGTAGCGCAGAGGTACGAAATCGTTGGTGTTTTGGGGCGCTGTCATTCTAAAACGACGAGCACCTACAGCAGTAGTAACTGACAGTTTTCGTCTGCGCAACGGCCGTTATTTGTACTTTGCCCAGCGAGCACTCCTTGTGTTTGTGTAGGTTATTTGCATGACTGGACCACGACAGCGTTGCGTCCAGCGTGGGGACGTCCAGCGTGGGGATGTCCATTCGGGAATTCAGCGGCGAATACTCCCAAAGGGTTGAGGATTGGGGACACAGCAGCAGTTATCGATTCCCGAAGTCGGTTATTTCCAGCCAGTATATATGTATATATCCGATTTTCGGCCAGTGTATGTCCAAATCGCATGTACACATAGCAACATTTTAACCCCTCCTGCCCCCCCCACGCATAACGAGCACTTACCATGTGGTGGTTGATCCGCCCGGGGGTCTGTATTCTACCTGGATGGCATAACGGGGAGGTGCTGCACCGTCGGGTGGCTGGTGATTAGCTCAAGCATGCTGCTACGTAGACATGCAGCAGCAGCAGCAGCAGCAGCAGAGTGGTGCCCTGCGTGTGAGGCGATAACGATTGCCTGCCGATGCCTGCTCGAGACTTGACGGTTCGTGCTTCGCTTCAGCCCAACAATTATTGCACACCCCGGACTGATCTATCTACACATAGATAATCTAGATCATCTAGATCATCTAGATCATCTAGATCATCTAGATCATCTAGTTCCTCACCTGCCGTTGTGAGAGGTGGTGTAGGATCTGCATAGTACAAGTCCAACCCTAGATCATGCAGATTATTCAGGTCCCACCCGGCAACATGAGCTAAATCGTACAAGATCGGGAAAAGATCTGCCTTGAAAGATCTACTGCTTATAGATCTGAAGTGGGGACCGATTATTGGTCCGAGGTGTGAACTGCAGTATTATCTATGTCAAGAGTGTGATGTCTTGCCGCACCTGTGCCCGTGACCACTCGTTTCCAGTATAAAAACGGCGGGTCCACTGAGGATGCTCTCCGAACGCTGTGGGAGGAGGGGGGTGTCCCGCGCCTGTACAAGGGGATTTCTTTCGCGTTGGTGCAAGGCCCTCTAAGCCGGTGAGCGAGAAGAGTGTTTTGTGTCACTGCTTTGCTCGACCACCCGTTCGCAGTCCACGACGACTGCCAGATCATTAGATATCTACATACTTCTTCTACAAACGCGGGCAGGACGAGGATGAGAGTCTGGTTTTTGCGGGCAAGCGCGTAGGGAAAACGGTCTTACTTGAAGAGCTCAGAGACCTTTTCCACACGGACACTGTTTCTGTACTCGATAGCGGACACTGCGTTGTGCCTTCATGGGAAGGGAGTGGGAGAACCTGAAGCGTTAAAATGTTTTGACCTAATCACTGTAAGAGTGTTCATTCGGCCGGCGTGTGGCGCATGATTCTCGTTCAAAAGTATTTCGTTGTCTCGACCGTTTGCAAAACGGCACCCCCCCCTAGCCCAATCAATCCTTCCCCATCCAACCGGCCATCCCCCAACCGTTACCCGAACGATGCCGGCAGGTTTGGCGACACCGCTGCCAACGTGGGCGTGCTCACGCTACTCGAGGCCTTCGAATCCACACGATCGCTGCCGCTTCCCGTCAAGTCGGCGGCGGGCAGCGTTGCGGCGGGGCTATGGCGCATCGGATTGACCCCTATAGACGCCTACAAGACCACTTTGCAGGTATTTTCCGTTTCCGACATGTGGCACCTAATTAGATGTCGTCACCCTTGTGAAATTGATTGGGATCGTTTGTTGTCACCGGCTATGGTTCTTCGCGACAACGAAGCTTAAGCGGAAAATCAGAGAGTTGAAGCTTCGCGAGTGCAGCGCGAGGTAACCGCAGCGATGAAGCACGGGTGATTGACCGGACTGCATCCGGTGGGCGCGCGGCCGAACTTGCCTGGATTTTGTGGCGCAGGTGTCGGGGGCGGAAGGCACAAAGCTGCTGACCGAGAAGGTTGCCGCGAATGGACCGAGTGTGCTGTTCGAAGGGGCTCTGGCGACAGCGACGGCGACGTTTGTGGGCCACTACCCTTGGTGAGCTGCGCCCGGGACTTATCGCTGGTGTTCCACAGTATATCAGGGGAAAAACGAGGACATTCATGGAAAGGGACCGCATGCACACTTTTAGTGTTCTGCATGTGTCCGCTGGGATCTCTTCCCACGAGTATGTGGTATTTTCTCCATTCTGGGCAGTTTTCATGGTTTTGTCTCCCAAATATACCTGGATGTGTGCGAGAACGCAGACCCGTGTGCGAACAAAATAGCAACACATCGTGAAATTAGCGCCTTGTCTTGGCACTTGTCCTTTTCTGCGTCGTCATATGATATGATTATGTAAATACTCGCCCAAAAAAAACACGCGGGAAAAAAAAAACGTTTTTTTATCCGCTTTTTTTCTCGCCGCACTTCTCTCCACCCCGCAATTGCCCCTCGAGGGGGTCACTCTCCGTACCCCCCCCCCCCTCCTTAAAAATACCCGTTTTTTTCTGGCTAATATAGTGTATGCTCTGTGCGGGTTATTTTTGTGCTGCTCTTTCGGCCCCTTCTTGTGTGTGTCTTGTGTGTCCTATCATATTTGCGACAGGTATTTCACGTACAATTCGTTAGGCGCGTGGTTGCCACCAGCCCCGGCGAACGATCAGCTTCTGAAGCTAGGCCGGCAGGCATTTCTAGGTGGGTGAAAGCGATAAGAACGGCAACCATTTTGTTTGGCACATACAACTTGGAACTAGTCTGGGACATGCTACATGGAATTAGTGTGGGACATTCTACTTGGAATGAGTGTGGGACATACTACTTGGAACTCGTGTGGGAGACACAACTTGGAACTCGTGTGGGAGACACAACTTGGAATTAGTCTGGGACATACAACTTGGAATTAGTGTGGGACATACTACTTGGAATTAGTGTGGGACATATTTTTTCAGTATACAGCGTATGGGTTAACGTACGATTTTAGAGGTCACCCGTTTTCAACTGAGCCCGTGTTTAGGGGTCAAATTGCTTGAAGGTGTCGGGCGATTTTTGCACTTTTGAAATCATTTTTACTGTATTTATATTAACAGTACCAGACGATGCCAACTCTTATTCTACATAAGTCTGTCCCCTTAACCTTGGGTGCAATTTCAAAGCAAAGGAATATATCGAAGTGCTTGTGTTTTCGGACTCGGTCTACACCACGGAAGAGACCAAAATCAGGTACACCTCGTCACCTAGAAGGCCAAAACATAAGAGGTCGTGTGACACCCAATCGAACGCCCAGAGGGGTACTGTAGATAGCCTGCGGACTTGTGTAGCGCTTTCCATGCCCAAGCTCATCGGAGCCATAGCGATTGTGAGAGGGTGGTTGGCGAGTCTCACGCGCGCTGACTATATTTGGAATAGCGGAAGTCGTGACGATACCAACCTAGCCAGGGGTACGAAGACGGAAGCTGCACATTATACCTGGCATGGTTTAGACTTGTTAACCCAAGTGGGTGTTTTGCGACTTTTTGGCGCACTTGGCGACGTCGCGAACGATTCGTGAAAAGAGCCAGCATGCAGATTCCCTTGTAAGAAGCGTGTTCAGTTGGAGAGAAACTTCATCACCCCCCCCCCCGTGTAGCACAAGCATGGGCATGTAACATTCGCCGGCATGCAACTGACAAGACCCGACGTGTGTGTCACGCCAAACGGCCTCCTTCCCCGTAAACCAAATCGGCGCAGGGTTGTGCTCGTCCTGCGTGTCGGACTGCTGCTCCAACTCCATCCGCGTCATCAAGACGACCAAGCAGACCGCGCCAGTACCGGTAAGCACAACTGTTTCGTTTCTGGCCACGCCTCTCCTCTGTGCGCTTGGGGTTGCAAGGCCAGTAGGCTCCCCCCTTGGTGCAAGCAACGTCTGCCTTCCTGGTCGGTAAAAACCCGACGTACTCCGTCCCGGCATTATAGGAATGCAAGGGTCTATGGTCATAGGACTACAGCCATGCATGGTATGTGTACAGCCCCCCCCCCCCCCCCTCGCATGGATAGTCGAAACGTCCTCTCGAGGCGCTATGACAAATGTGATAAGACATGCCTCCCATTCCTTTACGAACACCGTGCTTTGGTCGCCGGCGGACAGATATCCTACCCGGAGGCGTTCAAGCAGGTGGTGGATGATGACGGAGTAGCGGGGCTCTTCTTGAGAGGGCTCCAAACCAGAATCCTTGTCAACGCCCTACAGGTGACTACCAGTATGAGATATAGCCCAAAAGGGAGTTATTATTATTTTTAGTGGGATACCGAATCGGGGTTATAGCTAGGATGTATGCAAGGTACATAAAGCAAAACTAGCTACCTGTAAGTAAGGCGCAAGAGCAACGCTGGCGTCGGTTTCGTGTCGCGGGCCGCTTTCTAGCCACGCTAAACGCTGTGGACCTATTTTGCTGGAGTACTGATGATACCCGAGGAGGCATCAGAGCATTAAACATTGGAAGTCGTCCGAAGCACCGGGCATCCGCGAGGATCTCTACCTGTAGCAAACAGTTTCACAAATGACGAGACAGATCACACGTATCTGTACAGATCCCACATATCTGTACAAGATCACAAATCTTTTTTTGTACGGACTAGGTCCAGGCAGATTTTGATCTGTCGGGCGTGTGAATGATACCAACCTATGCTTAAAAAACCAAACCTTCCTTTTCTGGCAAGGTGCGTGCAAGGTGCGTGCAAGGTGGCCCTTTCAGAACTACTCTCAACTATTTCATGGTTGCCGCTGACGCACGCGTGTGCAAGTGCAAAAAGCCGGCCCAAGCCACCAAAACCACCCGTGAGCCCCCAACACGCTTCGCCAACCTCTCTCTCCCCCCTCCCCTCTCCCCCACAACGCCTTTTTTTGGGGGCGGTTTACGTGATTGCGGACAGGGTGCATTGTTCGCGGTGGCTTGGAAGTACTTCCAGGAGATCTTCAGAACTGGCGGTGGATTTTAGGGCAACACTTTCCTTCCCTTCCGGGTACTCAAAAGGTCCTGGCACTTACCCGGTACAGGGCAATGTTCCGTGACGTACATAGCGCACATATACACAAAATCTTCGATTTTCTCTGAGTTATTGGGCTTAGCAGTGGTGTTTACGAGTTAGCTTAGCTTCGACAAATGGTTAATAGTCCACACTCACTCTTCATTGCTTCTTCATTCCGAGATTTTTCCCAGGAATTTTCTAGAAATTTCCCAGGTGGTCGGGGTTAGGGTTATAGGGTTTAACGTCAATATTACTTTTAACCATTTTGTCGAAGCTGGTCCAAGGTCTACGCAGGCTTCGGGCTTGAGGCGATCGCAGGCTCTCCCCCCCCCCCCCCCCTCACGTCGTCCAGCGCCCAGCACCATTCGCGTCCTGATGGTGCGACGTTTAGGATGTTTCAGGACCAGCCATCTATCTCCTTGCCTTTTTACGTCTATTAAATGTGTTGAACAATTAAAAACAGTATCGCTCGAGTGGCAGTACAAGAAGGCCACCTCCTCCCGATCATTGTATATATGCGCTATATATGCGCTGTTATATACCGGGAATACATGCACTAGTATGCGCAAAACCCACTGAAGGGTTAAAAAATTGGGCTTATGCTGACAACGGCGGAGATGGGTCGTGCTGAGTATCATCCCGCACGCCGTTCTCTACCGCTTCGGCCAGGCCTTGACACAGATATGATTCCGTTATTTTGGGGATCCGCAGAGAGCCAGTTTGGTGTTTGAATCAGAACAGAACGTCCTTGAAGACCGATTAAAACAACTATATACTTCAAAGTATAGCATCGAAGACTTTCAGTCGGACATTTTGCGATAAAACGTATGGGTCCACGCGGCAGTCGATATGTCAATTAAAGAGGATTCACCGCATAATGGCAGCAAGCAGTCAACACCAAGCGGTGTCTGCGGACGGACGCGCATGCGGAACGATCTGGTACGGTTCGAGGTTTGCACGAGGAGCCTTGTTCTTGCCGTTTCATTGTGTACGCAATTCCCACAGTTTATTGTCGTGATGCTGCCCGGTAAATGCGATACTTCGTATAACCTCGGCGTGTTTTCAGATTTTTTTTTGCCTTTTTTTATATTGCGAAATTACGGGACTTTCCCTTGCGTACGGCCCTTTGTGCTTAACCTCTTTTCCCCTTGATGGGCCACTGCTTACGCTCAGCAACCCCAAAAATGACACACCTCCTTGATACAGCCCCTTTCAATCGATCGAAACCACCACGTTTCTGAAAAAACATGCCGCCAGGGGTCTTACGGCAGCGAGATGCAGACCGGAAACCCAAAGTGTCTTCCTTCCGTGTCTCTGGAAACCCATCTAGCATAGCAGTGTGGCTTTCGCAAAACTTCCCTAGCTCTGCGAGAGTACACCTGGTGTTTTTCTCAGCAAGACTTAAAACAATCAAAGTGAAGCTACTACCTGTTCACATGAACACGGTGTGGAAAAGCAGCAACTCGCGTTGCATAACGTAACGCAAGACCAAATGCGTAGAACTCCCCTTTCAACAACCGCCTCCGCCCTCCACGAGCGTTGGTTGTGCTTTGTTCACGCTGGCGACTATTACTCCGTGGGTTCATGCCGACCACTGTTATTCCCTGAGTTCACCCAGGGTTTTCTATAACCTAAAACTCCAAACGTGTCCAAAATGGAATAAATACTGTCCGTCCGCCCCCCTCCAGTTCATAAGATCGCGACCTACGCATTTTTGTTTCCAAACGGCCCATAGCCGTTGATGCCCATACCGCTTTCCCGCAGCGCATATCGATAGCTGAGGCACAGACGAGCGCCCCGCCCGAACTTCCGTCTTCTCCGGTGCCCTGTACCTTGAGGTAGGCGAGCCAACCCGAACCCCCCTCGCCCCCTCGTACGTGCGACAATCGCTCGTCAAGAATCGGTACGAGTATCAATCACAAAATCACGCACATAATCATCAATCACAACAAATTGCCCATCTATTCCCCAATTTTACTGGGGCTTCTAACACACGGAAAATCCGATTTTCTCCCGTTCAAAAAGCACACTTTAGCCTACAAAACAAAAACGTGTTGTGCAACTTTACCGCAATACCTTCTCTCTGCCACGCCCCGGTGCTTGCCGATGGCACAACACGTATAAAAATAATATATCCGCTGAGACTCAGACCCTCGCTCGTAAGGACACTAAAGCACCACGCATACCCATATAATCCTGGAACCATACCCTGCAATTCGTTGCATCGGTTCGGCTCTAAGTAGTTTATGTAGTCGACGTGGCGAGGATGTATCACGGGGTGTCGGAGGCAACAAATACGATTGCAGGTCCAACCAATGCGCGCCGTATTTTCTGTCGGCTAAGCGGCCGAGGCAAAACCCTCACACACGACAGGATTGTCGGCGCCCCAAATACGGACCATGTACATACCAAATCGGCCCCGACAGGTGAACATTCAGCTGGTAGTCGCAGCGGTAGAGCGGCACTCAATCGCACAACCGACGCAGCGTAAGGCCAGGTCGACGGCTAGTAAAACCAACGCGGGTATAAAAAATCAAATATCACATCAAGGAACATCTGCTGCTGCTGCCCCTGCTGCTGCGTCTGCTGCTGCTGTTGTATCTGCTACACCCGGGCAGGCCAAGAGCTCTCAGCAACGGTGCCACCACGCTGCTCCTCGATCGCCGCCCATGGCCTGCGCCCCCTCGCCCACGTCCTCCCCCTCTTCCCCCAGCACCTCTCCGTTTGACAAGCCGCACATGCTTGGCGTCCACCCAGAAATGTCCAGACGTTAGCACCTGTACGGTTAGCCGGTGGCGGATGCGACGATCGATACCCTGAACGTCTTGATTTCCAAGCTATTTTCGTTTTTTTTTTTCATATGGGGTGAACGACGGCGCACAAGGTCGTTCCCTGGCCACGTACTTGTTTGGTACTGGTAGTGTTTGAACCGCCCCTCCACGACCCCACGAGACAAAGGTGCCTCGCCTTTTGCCCGATCAAGTACCTGAACTCAACTTGTTTTGCCCATATGCGGTGGCCGTCACGAGCGTAAAGTGCCAACAACAATAGACATATTTTATTTGCACCGAGCTTAGACACACCATATCTTCTGGCGTACACATGTGGCTAGGCCCAGCACAGCCAACGCAGAAAAATGCAAGCGAGAGACAAACGCGAAGGTAAACCGTATTGCCCTCTCATTGAAACGCCTTACTTTACATTCCCGGGCCTGCCTCCACCCCCCATGCCTCCGTTTCTACCACCCCCACCACCCAAATTCAAGTTGAAGTTAGTAGTTGAAGTTTCTCACCTCCCCAAGGTAGAGGCGCCCGTTTTTTACCGTGTGCACCACTGCCTCGAGCCAGGCGCCAGGCACATGCACCCCCTCGCACCACATCTCGACAGAGTCGCCTTCCTGGGGGGAAACCCCTTTCAGAGCGGCCGCGCGGCGTTCGTTGCCCCATCGGAGGCGTTCCCTCGGCACCCATTCGTCCCAACGCGGTTCCCACCCTGGGTAGTGCACCTTCATCAGGACGGAAAGGAGAGGGGGGGGTGTGTGCTTTTCAGCCTCCTGCACGATGTGCGTACCCTGCAGGTACTCTCTCGAACGAGCGCACTAACGTCGACGCCTATTGCCACGTTTTTTTTCGCTGATAATATCATATACAGCGATGTTAGCATGCTCCTACTGGAGACTCCAGGACCCCCGCCTCCCCTATCTCCGCACGGCCCAAAACATTGGAAATTGAACACTAGCTTCTTCGTGTTAATCGGCCAGCACGAGTTGGCAAAAAATCAATGAAAATCGACAACCAGTGGGGATGAGGGACCCTATGCGTGACAAGAACGAAGGCACGTAAAAACATGATACCGGTGGGGAGAAGGCATGACATCTATGACCACGGCTTGTCCATCCGCTGAGGGGTAAAACGTCGGGTTGATCTGGGATGCAAAAATCAGGGCTATCCACAGGTCGGGTTTTAACTCGCGGGTCGGTTCGGACTAGGTCACCTAACCCGATCCGAATCGATCCGACCCGACTCGACTCGACCCAACCCGACCCGACCCGACCCGACCCGTGAGGTTTTGAAGACCTTCTGACCCATGAAAACCTTCTGACCCATGAACAGCCCTGATAAAAATGACAAAAAAGAAGAAGAAAAATCGTGCGTACCAGTTCACTGAACAAACAAGTTGAAAACAAGACACGATGAAAAACTGAAAAGACAAGTTCGGCCCTTGAGCTGTTCAGTGCAATATCTTACCTGGTAGTACCCTGGGTCTTTGCCCTTTCGCACTACCCGTGCAAGCCACCAGGCCATCCCGTTGTAAACCTCGAAGGACTCTAATCGAAATTTCCCCTTCCAAGCCACCTCCACCTGATCACCCACCTGCAGCAGTCACGATAACAGCCAGAAAATGAACGTACTGACTTCAGCGCAGGCGTGGCAATGATACAGCCAGGGATACCAGATACCAGGTGTCTATTAAGAAATGTAACGCTTCACGCCCAAATGGCAATAAGCATATTTATATGTATAACTGGAGACCTCTAGAAGAGTATTTTCTTAACCTAGTGTCTGGTAGCTGTATTTAGCTAGTACTGCGTGTGGGGCTGGGTCTCGTGCGTCATCTCAGGGCGGCAGCTTACGATTATTAACTGACTCGGCTTCACCATGGACAATACTTTTATATCGGGAAATCGAAATACACCAAAAATAATGTATCACGAGTGCAGCGGATTGCTACTAATTACTAATAGTTTACACGGCTGTCAAAAATGTAAGGCATGCCTTAATGCGTTAACGCCTTAATGACTTACTTTTAGCCTGACTGAAGCCGGAGATTCGCGCCGTCGGACTGAAAATCTCCGAAAATGCATGTATGTTTTTGTGTTTGTTGGCTAATACTTTATGTGCCTGCCACGAGTGTACACAGTTGGCGGCAGTGACAGTATACAAATACTAGTATCCCAGCGCGAATTCCTAGCGGGAGCTACTTTTGCTCCAGTTGGAACTATTGCTATTGTACTGTTGCTTTTGTCATTCTATGATAGTGTCGATAGGGCTGTGAATTGGGTGGATTTCACCGCTAGTTAATACCAGCGCTCTTCACGGCTCATGACCCGACCCGTGGGTCGGGTTCAGGAGGTCTTCCAAATGTCACGGGTCGGGTCGGGTCGCGTCAGAAGGTTTCCGAAACCTCACGGGGCGGGTCGGGTCACATTGACGCGACGCGACCCGACCCGACCCACGAGGTTTGACCTGATCGTGAACAGCCCTGATGAACGAATGCCTGGTATTCGTAGTTGGGTGGCAATGTGTAAGCCAGCTAGCTGCAGCCAACGGCCTTAGAGTATTTTCTACAGTAAGAGTAGACACACGTCGAGCCAAGTTAAGATACAAAGGCGCAGAACTCCGCGCAATTTACCGCAATCAACTATCTGTAATACCTAGCCAACTATTGGCAACTATTGCCCACTATTGCCAACTAATCGCTGGTCGGCGACTTACAAGTCAGCCAACTCATGGCCTTAAGCGTTTTACCTATTCGTTGGCTGTTCCATGCCACCCCAAGCACTTACGTGGGGATCTTGCATGCGCCTCATATAAAGCTTCTTGAACCCCCCCCTATGTTCGTCACCGTTCCGTCGCGTCCGGCTGCATTCTCCGTCGGTCGCGGCGGTTGCATGTGCGGCATGTGCATCATGTGCATCATGTGCGGCATGTGCATCATGGGTACCGTGTGCATCTTCTCCTACTCGCGAAGGCGTCAGCGCGTGCTCCGTGAGTCGGTTTCTGCAAAATCGGTCCGTGTACGGGCCTTGCCACAGGCCGTCTCCCTCGGCGGCTTCTCGAAAGTCCTTGCTGACCGTGCACAGCACGCTGTTGTCCGCCAGCGCGATGAAGCCCAAGGCGAGCTATTCATAGGAAAGCATGTTCGAGTGTGAAGAAAGGTTTAGAGCAACAGAAAAGGAGAGGGTGAGTGGCGTGATGCTGTAGTCACAAATCGAGGAGTTATCTCGTTGATTGCCTACGTAGGTAGCCCCACTTGGAGGGAAGGCCAAATTTTTCGTCCGGATGACATTATTGTAGATTAAGAGTAGCAACTGCTGTAGTATCACCCAACAAGTGTCCTCCTCGACAGGTACGTCGGCACATTGGCGAACCTGACAGCGGTGTTCCTTCTTCGGCCGCTCCGTGAATACGCTTCTATGTACGATACAGTCTCGGAGGGTAAAACAAAGAATACTACAGTACTGCTGTGGCATAGGAAGCTTCAGAGCTTGCGAGCTACTGCTATTGTACGTATGTAAGTATGTATAAGCCTAAGAAACGTGCCGTTGTACGAGCCGTCGGGCTTGTTTCCGGTACGTATAAGCATAAGCATTGCACGGGCAGTACAGTAGTATTGATTCGTTTCACTGTCAAACCTGCAGCACGTGCAGAGGTAGACACGCCGTCGCTTCCGCCTTGAAGTTAGCCGCGACAGAGACCACCAGTGCTTCCACTGCCAACGGAAAACGATAGCACGACGTTAAGTACAAAATCGTGAGTTCATCATATTAATAATTGTAGAGTCTTTTACCGAAGATTACAGTACGATACTCGTACGCTATATTCAGCTGTACCACGTAGTCGCCATGTTGCATCATACGCAGGCTCCACGTTTTTTGGCCGCAGTGCATCCCTGCTGCCTCACAAGGGGAAAGGGCTGCGAGGCAAAGCTCTTTCGTATTCATAAATTCTTGCAGAGTACGGATAACATGCACTACGCAACGTGTTGCTGCAGAGTTCTACTATTAAAATGCTACTCGCCATATAGTTAGGACCAGTCTCAAAGTGTTTCGGGTCCCACGAGCAGATCAACTCGAGTTATAACGTCGAGACAGAGATGCAGGGGCAATGTACCCCCGGCCTCCCCCTCATTTCCAACGGCGTGATATTACCTGTTGTGTTTTCTGTCTACGCAAGAAGACCAACGGCGAATTTCAGCGGCCCCTGTTGCTGAATCAGGCTTATGTACGCCCGCGATTTTTCGTCGGGCATATATCGATTCGCGTCGTGGATCGTGTTACGCATCGCCTCCGGTAGTGTACCACAGTATGACTTCTACAGTACATGTATTACTACCAGGTACCAGGTATACTACTGCTGTAGTCCCGTTTAGGGACGATATCACGACAATTTCGCTCACCTGAGGGCGAAAATATGCCTGGAAAGGCTGCCCGCTTCTCCCGTATTGCTTCGTCAAATTGAACGAACGGCTGGCCCATTTCAGACCGTTCCATCCTGAGAACAACGTTTCCCATTAGTTCAAGCGAGGCGGAAATGCCAACCTCGTCGCGGCACCCCACCAACGCACATATAGCGACCGTCCACGCTTGAGCTTTGCCGATGCACATCTCGTGGCAGTCGAGCTCAGTCTTTCGGGTGGGAACTCCGAGATCAGCGGCTATCGATTCTTCCGGGCAGACAGCTCTCCGGTTACTGGGGGGTTCTTCGGCTGTCCTCGACGCATGTATGTAGCACGGGTTGTTCCATTCGACAAGGCCGGGCATCGACCCCGGGGCATGCACATCATTTTCATCTGGTGAGAGATCCCACTCGACGCCCTTGCCAGTCGTGGCGACACCTACCTTACCTACGTACATCCTGTGGCTTCGCTCCATGGCCATGGTTGGCTTTTCCGCGCTAGCCGGGCTGCTGCCGCAGCGACTCGTCACCATTCTGTTCGCGCTGCGTGCTGCCTGGCCTGTTTCGACGACGTCGAACGTCGAAGAGATACAAGCCGTTTTCATTTTTTTTTTAACGTTTCATAGGTCAGTAACGCCACCTCAATACATAGAAAACCTCGGGTGATCAAAGCCCAACATGTACACACACCCATCACATGCCATGGTTTCGACAGGCCCAATGATCCCACAGGCGCTCTTGGTAGCTGGCACGGCGGCAATTGGCTACGCCCCGGAGCTTTGGCCTTGGGAGCTCGGGAAGACCGCTGTGATTGTGAGTACAAGCTATCCAAATGGGCAGAAGTAGGAGAATCTTGCTAAATATTCGAATACAGAACACAGGACACCACGCTCTGCGACCTGCGACCCGTGCATTGCCGGCCGCTGACAAGGCCCCTAAGCTGTCATCCTCAAGTGTTGGCCTCAGTTGGAGCGTTCGAGCTCGTACTCGTTGCTGTGTTCCTTGTGTCGTTCTCGCAACGATTCGCTCAAGATTCGCACTGCGTACCCTGAAGACTCTATTTATTGACCAAGAAAAAGACCGCGCAACCGCCTGCCCTTCAGCGCTTCCGAGCCTGGTGAGGGTGAGGTAACAGGCAAACAGGTACCTGTGGTACTTCTGCTCTGAGCCGACCCGTACAGGCGTATACGCAAGCGGTGCGCACCACCGCGTCCTTGTCCCCTAGTGACACCTCCACCAACGGCAAAGGCCACTGCAGGCCAGCCTCGGGGACACGGGAGCGGCGGCGCTTTCCAAAGAAGTTTGCAATAATAATAATGCGACGTATGATAACCTCTCAGCAGCAGCAGCAGCAGTATGGTAAAGCAGTCTTACCATACAGCAGGCCAGGTACAGCGCAGTTAAAAGCTGGCCAACGTAAAAAAATCCAAAGTGTGCCCGCAAAAATAGAGCAATTGTGAGGTAGTCTGGATATAGTGAGCCGATAAGGGGACAGCGCTCGTTACCTCTTTGAACGCATTAGCACGTGAACACCCATAATCCAGGTATATAGGTGTTAAGAGGCAGGACGCGCTTTTCAGAATAGAACGTTAATCGGACGGTCGCAAGCGTCAGCCGGCGGAATGTACATACATACAATGGCTCGCCGATCGCAGCGTCGTCCATGCAGTTTCGGGTGCAGGGCGCCTGCCTTCTTTGTGTTTTGCTCTGACGATGGCATTGGTATTCATATATATACCATGTACCACCATGTGCCATGGCATCGAACATGTTTTTTAGGACACGTTAACTTGACGTACTACGTATCATACACGTATTGAACACTTAAGTCATTCAGAAATGGAGCAATGGTTGTGCTCTGCGCTCTGAGTTTTTTTTCACAAAACAGCTATCGTACGTATTTATACGTACGAGTAGCTTATAACCTGTTGGGTTCGACAATAATATATTAAAAAAAAAAACACAAGGGACACCCAACCCTCGGTTCCATGGTCCCAACTCTATTTACTCTGGGACCGTCTCTATTACGGGGGACCATAGTAAATACTAGTAAATAGTAAATGGGGACCTATGGTACACACAAAAAACTGTATATTTACCTATTTTTAGTAACAATATTTGGTCCTATTTACTATGGTCCCTCGTAATAACAACAAAATAGCACGGGCCAACTCGTCCATTGGACGCATACCTTAGACACGATCACGATCCTGGGACCGTCTACGAGCACGAGTATGGATAGAGTGAAAACCTGGCGTTCGCCCCCACGTCTGTCTCTATAAGGAGCTGATTGGCTCCCTTAGCCCCGTGGCTGAATTCGAGACAGTTTTTTTGGAAACCCTCGTAAAAAAATCATGGGAAACACGCCCCACGCCCACGGGGTGTGCTGGAGCCGCCTTGAGTAAAGGGTCTTGGAAAATGTCCCTAGCGGTACTCTCGCCACTCAATTGGGGATTTGTGTTGAGACTTGGGTCAGCGTTACGGTTTAGTGTTAAGGGTTAGGGTTGGCGTGACGGACACGGTGTTGGTGGGTCCGATGCCGTGGAGCGGTCGAAATAGGCCAAGTTCTGTCGGTTCGGGTGGTTTCAATTTTCGAGTCCTGAAGGTTTATTCTGTACCGGGTCGGCAAAAAATAGCAGCGGACTACGTACGGGGCATCTCGTTTTTTTTGGGGGGGAGGGGTTGTTTGCGGCGTGGGGCGCTTGCGGTCAACGTTGAGTTGTGGGTTGGTTGTGCTGCTGTTCGGAATAAAAGCAAACCGTAACGTAATGCCAGCAGCCAGCAGTGTCGACCGACAGAGGCAGTGGGCTACCTGACCTGTGAGGACCGCACAATCGTTGCCTGGCTGCAGGTGGATAACATACTTCGACAATATGCTTATTTCTCTCCTGTGGACTGTCTGTTTGGCCAACTGTACTGATGCTGCTGGTGCTGCTGTGGTTTGGGGGCTGTGGTAGTTTTTTCGGTAGACGCGACACCAGCCGTAGACGTGAAATCGGCTTACGATACGAGCAAGGTGTACAGCAGTAGTACCAGGTAGTATTTATTTCATAGCTCAAGGCTAACGGTTTCTGTCGTTACTCGGCGTACCTGGTACTGGTACTAAACATGGCTCATGCCAAAACGAGCTGTGAATACCTATACGTATATACATGCAGTGTTTCTTTTACAGACAGTACGAGGTAGCACATATTTTGTTGCACTGTTTTAATAGTACGAACTTGTTGTATCATCATATCATATCATATAATATCATATATCATATCATATAATGTCATACCATATCATATCATATCATATCATATATATCATATCATATCATATCATATCATATCATATCATACCATATCATATCATATAATATCATATCATATCATATCATATCATATCATATCATATCATATCATATCATATCATATCATATCATATCATATCATATCATATCATATCATATCATATCATATCATATCATATCATATCATATCATATCATATCATATCATATCATATCATATCATATCATATCATATCATATCATATCATATCATATCATATCATATCATATCATATCATATCATATCATATCATATCATATCATATCATATCATATCATATCATATCATATCATATCATATCATATCATATCATATCATATCATATCATATCATATCATATCATATCATATCATATCATATCATATCATATCATATCATATCATATCATATCATATCATATCATATCATATCATATCATATCATATCATATCATATCATATCATATCATATCATATCATATCATATCATATCATATCATATCATATCATATCATATCATATCATATCATATCATATCATATCATATCATATCATATCATATCATATCATATCATATCATATCATATCATATCATATCATATCATATCATATCATATCATATCATATCATATCATATCATATCATATCATATCATATCATATCATATCATATCATATCATATCATATCATATCATATCATATCATATCATATCATATCATATCATATCATATCATATCATATCATATCATATCATATCATATCATATCATATCATATCATATCATATCAGCAAGCGTCAGCCGGCGGAATGTACATCGTACATACAATGGCTCGCCGATCGCAGCGTCGTTCATTCAGTTTCGGGTGCAGGGCGCCTGCCTTCTTTGTGTTTTGCTCTGACGATGGCATTGGTATTCATATATACCATGTACCACCATGTGCCATGGCATCGAACATGTTTTTTAGGACACGTTAACTTGACGTACTACGTATCATACACGTATTGAACACGTAAGTCATTCAGAAATGGAACAATGGTTGTGCTCTGCGCTCTGGGTTTTTTTTCACAAAACAGCTATCGTACGTATTAGTAGCTTATAAGGGTCGTTTTAAACGACCGCTCGAAATAGCAAAAAACTTGCTATTTTGGCAAGTCCAAATTTCCAAAACTTGCCAAAGACTTGCCAAACCCTTCTAACGACAAACACTACATATTTGACATATTTGGCTGTATTTGGCCAAATTTCGCATCGTAACGCCCTCAGATTTTATTCAAACCCCTTGCAGCAGCAGCAGCAGAGAGCCAAGGGCGAGCCCACGCTCTCTGTGCAGTGAACGCTGGCACACAAAGCTCTCCAGGCTCAGCCCATGCACCCCAGAGGTCGGCAGTCCTTCCTGCCCGACCAATATGCCCTGGGAAAGCCGGGGCGGCTTCTGGTTGGTGATGTACTTGAGCATCAGCCAGGACCAGCTCAAAACGGCACCCATAGCGCACCCACACGGCGCTCGCGGCGCGTGCCGTCAGCCCTATCATCCCTGCTGTCAATGCCACCAAGTATCCTCGATACCTCCCTCTAGTACACAAGTTAGCTCTTTGAACGCATTAGCACGTGAACACCCATAATCCAGGTATATAGGTGTTAAGAGGCAGGACGCGCTTTTCAGAATAGAACGTTAATCGGACGGTCGCAAGCGTCAGCCGGCGGAATGTACATACATACAATGGCTCGCCGATCGCAGCGTCGTCCATGCAGTTTCGGGTGCAGGGCGCCTGCCTTCTTCGTGTTTTGCTCTGACGATGGCATTGGTATTCATATATATACCATGTACCACCATGTGCCATGGCATCGAACATGTTTTTTAGGACACGTTAACTTGACGTACTACGTATCATACACGTATTGAACACTTAAGTCATTCAGAAATGGAGCAATGGTTGTGCTCTGCGCTCTGAGTTTTTTTTCACAAAACAGCTATCGTACGTATTTATACGTACGAGTAGCTTATAACCTGTTGGGTTCGACAATAATATATTAAAAAAAAAAACACAAGGGACACCCAACCCTCGGTTCCATGGTCCCAACTCTATTTACTCTGGGACCGTCTCTATTACGGGGGACCATAGTAAATACTAGTAAATAGTAAATGGGGACCTATGGTACACACAAAAAACTGTATATTTACCTATTTTTAGTAACAATATTTGGTCCTATTTACTATGGTCCCTCGTAATAACAACAAAATAGCACGGGCCAACTCGTCCATTGGACGCATACCTTAGACACGATCACGATCCTGGGACCGTCTACGAGCACGAGTATGGATAGAGTGAAAACCTGGCGTTCGCCCCCACGTCTGTCTCTATAAGGCGTCTGTCTCTATAAGGAGCTGATTGGCTCCCTTAGCCCCGTGGCTGAATTCGAGACAGTTTTTTTGGAAACCCTCGTAAAAAAATCATGGGAAACACGCCCCACGCCCACGGGGTGTGCTGGAGCCGCCTTGAGTAAAGGGTCTTGGAAAATGTCCCTAGCGGTACTCTCGCCACTCAATTGGGGATTTGTGTTGAGACTTGGGTCAGCGTTACGGTTTAGTGTTAAGGGTTAGGGTTGGCGTGACGGACACGGTGTTGGTGGGTCCGATGCCGTGGAGCGGTCGAAATAGGCCAAGTTCTGTCGGTTCGGGTGGTTTCAACTTTCGAGTCCTGAAGGTTTATTCTGTACCGGGTCGGCAAAAAATAGCAGCGGACTACGTACGGGGCATCTCGTTTTTTTTGGGGGGGAGGGGTTGTTTGCGGCGTGGGGCGCTTGCGGTCAACGTTGAGTTGTGGGTTGGTTGTGCTGCTGTTCGGAATAAAAGCAAACCGTAACGTAATGCCAGCAGCCAGCAGTGTCGACCGACAGAGGCAGTGGGCTACCTGACCTGTGAGGACCGCACAATCGTTGCCTGGCTGCAGGTGGATAACATACTTCGACAATATGCTTATTTCTCTCCTGTGGACTGTCTGTTTGGCCAACTGTACTGATGCTGCTGGTGCTGCTGTGGTTTGGGGGCTGTGGTAGTTTTTTCGGTAGACGCGACACCAGCCGTAGACGTGAAATCGGCTTACGATACGAGCAAGGTGTACAGCAGTAGTACCAGGTAGTATTTATTTCATAGCTCAAGGCTAACGGTTTCTGTCGTTACTCGGCGTACCTGGTACTGGTACTAAACATGGCTCATGCCAAAACGAGCTGTGAATACCTATACGTATATACATGCAGTGTTTCTTTTACAGACAGTACGAGGTAGCACATATTTTGTTGCACTGTTTTAATAGTACGAACTTGTTGTATCATCATATCATATCATATAATATCATATATCATATCATATAATGTCATACCATATCATATCATATCATATCATATATATCATATCATATCATATCATATCATATCATATCATACCATATCATATCATATAATATCATATCATATCATATCATATCATATCATATCATATCATATCATATCATATCATATCATATCATATCATATCATATCATATCATATCAATCATATCATATCATATCATATGATATGATATCATATGATATGATATGATATCATATCATATCATATCATATCATATCATATCATACCATATCATATCATATCATATCATATCATATCATATCCATACCATATCATATCATATCATATCATATCATTATCAATATCATATCATATCATATCATATCATCTCATATCATATCATATCATATGATATGATATCATATGATATGATATGATATCATATCATATCATATCATATCATATCATATCATACCATATCATATCATATCATATCATATCATATCATATCATACCATATCATATCATATCATATCATATCATATCATATCATATCATATCATACCATATCATATCATATCATATCATATCATATCATATCATATCATATCATATCATAGTTGCCCGCTATTGTTGGCCTATTGCGGTTGGGTGACTTCCTGGTATCCAGCTGCCCACTGGTTCGTTCTGCCGCAGTCATAGGTCTCTTATTTTCCGTACTGTAGGCAAGCCTTCGCTCTGTGCAGCCCTGCGCTCTTGCGCTTGCGCTAGATACCAACTTGCAGCAAGCGCTCTCCTCGACAATACCGAAAATGCGTGTTAACTAAGCAGCAGCACGCCAATTTCCAGGAAGCGACGCCTGGCTTCTATGCACTCGTGCGGCTTTAGCCTTGCCATCTGCTCATGGAGGCCTAACTGTTCTGCGACAATACGAGCGAGGGCCTAGCCCAGCCGCGCAGAAGTTTTTTTTCTTGTAGCTCTATACGTAGGCAATAAAAGTCCACGTTTCGCCGTTGTCGGCGTGCATGCCCCGGTCCGAACCCTTGCGCCGAACCCCCCGCGCTATGGTAACCCTAAAATACCTGCCCCCCAGTCCGCCTCACAAGCGAATATTAGTAGGATGCAGCCCACCCTTCATGCGACTCGCCCAACACCTCACGCCGCTTCGCGCTTGGTGCTATAGCAATGTCTGCCTGGTCGGTGAAAACCCGACATACTCCGTCCCCGCATTGTAGGGATGCGAGGGTCTATGGTCATACGACCACGGCCATGCATGAAAAGGAAGTACACCCCCCCCCCAGCCAGCCTTCAGTATACTACTACCCGACAGCAGTTTCTGCCCTCAGTATGGCAGAACTGCCAACACTTGAATGAGCGGGTCCATCGCCGGCTGCACCCCTCTCGGAGGCGTGTTTTTCAGCAGCCGGAAGAGTGGCATGACGCTGCAACACCCAAGCGATTAACGCCTCTAACCCCAATCGATGCCCCCCTCCCCTCCCCCCCCCCCTTCCCATTGCTCCGTCTGGAAAGGGATGCATTGTCAATGGTCAAATGACTAAGGCAAGCAACAAATGAGTACGCCCCCCTCCCCCCCCTTCCCAATGGACTTCGTGAAAACGCTGAAACTGCGATTTCGTGTAGGGGACCTGGACCCACCAGAAAGAAAAAAGATGTGTACCAGTAGCCGGGAGGAGGTAGTAGATGCACAGATGGCAAAGTAATAGAGAGTAGAACTCATGTAGTGGGATAATGTGGAACGTACAAGGAGGACGGGATGTGTTAGAGGCGGAGATGAGGAAAATAGACGAACGTGACATGAACAAGTTTGGTACACTAGATAACAGCGAGACAACGATCGCTATCCTAGGAGATAGCCGGTGGCCACAGGCAGCGAAACAGGAAGGGGATAAGACTATTAATAGCACAAAAAGTCTATGTATTACAAGGGGGGCTTCGCCGCGGCGGGCTGACGCCCGCCTGCGGCTTCGCGCAATTCCCGTAACGGCGAAGAAGAGAGGTAGGAATACTAAAAAATAAGCTTAATTAGGGCGAACAAAAGCTAATTTACTGCCAAGGGGTGTACAGTAATACAGGACATCTATAATGAGAAACAATAAATATAACCCAGGCTGGGTTTCTGTTTTTTTTTCCAGAGGGTGCGGTTCCCGAATTTCTTATTTCCTTGGAAATATTAGGCTGGGTTCTTATCATTGTCCTGTACTGATGAATTTCAACAACAAATTTTCGTTCGTACCGTACGAGTATGTATTATTCATATATAATAAAAACATATTGATGGTAAGTGATACTGTATCGAATAATACCTGGAGTGGCAGGTGTGTACAATGACGAACAGCAGCAGCAGCAAACAACAAACGACAGAAGGCCATTATAATTTACACATACATACACGCATATACAGAGAGAGCCACATGCACATACCTGGTATTATATACGTACTATTAACATTGGTACCCCGAACCATGCCAGGGCGGGGCCGGTATAATCGGGGACAAAAACAAAAATACCGAATAATAACTGGGCCACGATCCACACCCTATGATATAACGCAAAATGCGCTGATCAGGCAAGTTGACACACGCAGATAACCACGTACCAACCGACCCACCGACACCCGCCCACCCACACCTACCCACCCACTCACGTACTCACCCACACCCACTCACCCACACCCACCCACCCGACCACCGACCCACCCACCGAACCACGTACGTACGTACGTACGCGTACGCACCAACCGATCGACACACGTACCAACCGATCCACCCACCACCCACAACAACAACAGCAGTGTGGAATCAGTATACAGCAGCACCAGTACGTACAGCAATAATAGTAGTAGTAGTAGCAGTAGTGGTATTAATAGTAGTTAGTAGTAGTAGTAGTAGTAGTAGTAGTAGTGGGGGGTTGTGAGTGAGCGTAGCATAGCTAGAGTAGCAGTAGGTAGTAGTAGTAGTATATAACCCATGTACAGCAGCAACAGCAACAGCAGCAGCAGCAAGCACAGCAGCAGTCCAGAAAGTATAGCAGCAAGTACGTACGTACGTGTAAAGCGGACAAAAACAAAACGCTCGGCATGGATGCGCAGCCCTTGTACGTACAGCAGTGGCCCTTTTTTCTTTCGGTCGATTTCATTACGAGACCGGCATAGTCGTGAAGATTCGAAACGACATCATCACTACCGAAGCGCATTAAATAGTAAGGAGTTTAAAGTACCGAGGTGAGATACTTGAATGTGTAACACTTGTACTCACTTTAAGTAAGCAGTATACTCGGGTACGACGAGTATATAACTCGTATGCTATGATAGGATCGAGCAGCATCAAACTATACGACGTACGTACATATATACGTACATACTACAGATCATACAGATAGTACGTGGTCCATAAAAATCCGGGTTGTCGTCAACATAAAAAAAACGGAATCTGTGATTTGCATGTAGAGCAGTAGCTGCGTGTTAAAAAACAAAAGAGCGTGTGTGTTTTGTATGTGCGCTTTCCATATTCTTGGTAAACGTTGCTGCAGCGCCCACCGCCCGCATGTCCACGCCCGCGAGCGCACGCGAGGCCCTGCCCGGTACTATATCCAGGCACACACCGACCACTATCATCATACTGCTGAATACCACGCACGTATGAATACTGTACAGATATCATCGCATATTAAAAATTACCTGGTATATGATACTCTGTTACTGCTTGCAGCGGTACTGGTACTCGTACATATAATACGTACGTGTATATCCGCAGTAAAAGGAGCCGGTACGATAAAATTCCGGGTTGGTCGTCTACATAAAAAAAACGGAATCTTGAATAATGCGGTTTGCGTGTAGAACAAAAAAGCATGTACTGGTTGGTATGGTATGTGCACGTGACAAAAAGGGCATGTAATAATCCTGGAAAAATCGCAGCCCCGTGAGACATGAGTTGGGCACGGCCGAGGCCGCCCTTGGCAGAGTAGGCAGAGCAGGGGTCGGCGAGCACGATGAGGGAGTTGCGTGTCGCCGGGTGGACGTCATCGCCAGTTATCGCCAAAAGGGTAAAAATCTACGTCTAAGAAAAGCTGTCGAGCTCTCTCCGAGCAGCAGCTGCAATTTTGTACATGTATGTATATGGAAACAACGTAATGAGCGCCCAACTGTTGGAGGTGTCTCTTAATAGGAGTAGGAACGGTGCTCCTCTCGAAAGGGATGCGTGGTCATGGTCAAATGACTAAGGCAAGCACACAAAGTACGACCCCCGACATGCTCCGTCCCGGCATTGTAGGGATGCGAGGGTCTATGGTCATACGACTACGGCCATGCATGAAAATGAAGTACCCCCCCCCCCCCCTTTCCCCTGGGCAGATAATATGGGCCGCCCGAGCGTGCCTAGCGGTGGTGGTGGCGATGCTCATGTACTTGAGCTGGGCTTACGGCGCAATGATGAGGGGCAACTCGCTCAACGTCGATGACTACACCGGGACCCCCGCGAAGTTCAAGGACAGGGTGTCCGTTGCGTTTGGCCACTGGTGTGTTGACGTGTATGTCTGGGTGTTGTCTGTATGTGTGGTTACACTTCGTAAGTGTTCACGCATGTTTTAATGTGTTTTCAAAGCGTGTTAAGGTTTGCTCATGATCGTATGCGTGTTAGCTGTGTGTCTCTGCTTTTGCGCCTATCCTGCGAGTGTTTTTGCGCTGTGCATGCCGGGTTGGTGCGCTGGCCTAGCCGTCGACTTTCGTCGTTTACTACGTTTTTCCTGCTTGATTGGTGTTAGTTGGGGGGGGGGGGGGGGGGCGGGGTGCGGGGTTGCCTTGTTGGAGGCGTGTGGGTTGGTCCTCTCAGCCGTTTCCTGGTGTTTGTTGGTTGTGTGGCGTCGTCTCTGATGTCTGGCGAAGTGCGGAAGGGGTGCAAAACTCGGCGCTGACCGGGGGAGCCACCGAGGTTTCGCTTGTGCGGCGCATCGACCATGCATGTCCATAGCCGCTGCCCTTCACGGCCCACTCACCCCGAAAGCCTGCTTGGTCCGACCGGCAACCAACCATACACCCTCTCCCATACACCTCCACAGCGCCATTTCGTCATAATCCCCGCCCTCCCCCCGCCCCGCTCGCTTTTTCGCACATTTCGCTTCATGGACTATTATCACCGTGGGATGGTCTACTACGCCCCCGCCCCCGCTCCCTGTGCCAAGGCTGGCTGCCGGCTTAGGGGCCACGTCGTCTGACCGCTCCGGAAGCCCCGCCATCGAGCTGGAAGCCATGCCTTCCTCTTTCGTCGACAAGCTCCGCGTCAACTACGACTCTGCTTCGGCATCCGCCATCTCCCTCAGGGGAGGGGCGGCGGGGGGTGGGGGCGGGGCTGTCCCGCGCCTTGCCATTCGAGCCTCGCGCGGCGGGACCATCTTTGTCGGCACCATCCGGATGGGGTTCGGGCACCACCGCATAGCGTACGCCGCGAGCTCGTGGGGCGTGGACGCGGGAATGGGGACGTACTTCCATGATTTGCTGAACATCAAGTCTAGGGAGGCCAGCATCATCAAGAGGGCTGACGGGTGAGGCTTGCGGCCGCTGGTCGGGGGCGGTCATGCGTACGTGCGTGCTCCACACGATTGGCTCTACCTGTTTGTGACGCTTCCGGAGGACGGCACCGGTCGTGTTAGGTCGCCATGTACCTCCATGGTGACAACTCTCTGTTTTGCTGCCAACCCCACCCTCGTACTGCGCGCTGTAGATGGGTTTGTCGCCGTGTTACGTGCACCTTCGTGTTTGTCGCGGTGTGCACAGCAACAAAGGGTGGGTTTTGTCTGGTCGGTGTCGGTTTTGGCGTCTGCTCCTGTTGCCCCTTTTAGTAGTGCACTGTACGTAAACCGAAATCTGACTCTAATTCCAAGTGTTTTGTCTCCGCAACGGGAGTACAGTCCTATTAACCCATTCATAACTGAAAAAAATGTCCCACACTAATTATAAGTAGTTTGTCCCCAAATTCGTGGGACCAGTTTTTAACCCCGTAAGAACCGGTCCCCCGTTTTATGGGACAATAATACTTGGAGATAGTGCGCATGCCTAAAGGGGTTAACCCCGTCTGGCGGTTTCAGTCTTTCGGGTCGCCGCGCTCACTCTCCTATAGTAATATTGTCGATTTTTTCGAAGACGGCAACCGTACAACCCCATCGTGGTGTCAACGCGGCCATGACACCGGCAAAAATCAGAAAGCGATTCGGCTGTCCCCGCCGTACGAACCGCAGCGCCGCTTGCCCGCGTGCATGTTGGCCCTTGTTTCGACGCAGTGCACATGAACGGCGTCAGAACACCATCGTTCGTTTTCGAACCAGGGTAATCGCCCTGAAAACCTCTCCCCGCCTCCCCTTCCCCTCCCCTCCCTCCCCACGCCCTCCCCTACCTCCCCCGTCTCCCTCTCCCTCCCCTCCCTCTCCTCCCCTCCTCCTCCCCCCCTCCCACTCCCCTTCCCCTACGTCCTCCCCTCGATCATCCTCCTCCCCTCTCCTCCCTCCCCTCCCCTCCCCTCCTCCCCTCCCCTCCCCCTCCCCCCCCCCCCTCCCTCCCCCCCCCCCCTCCCTCCCCTCCCTCATTTCCCGAATTCCGTCCTTTCTCTAACGCTCTACCTCTTGCCGGTGGTACAGCTGGGTTCCGCCGTGGCCTCCGGAGTCGCGGCGTCTGCGGAGAAGGTATGGGGAGCCATAACCTCTCAGGAGCCGAGAACTCCCTAGTGTGTAAGCCGTGTCGGTTGTTTTGTGCTACGGGTGGGCTGGGGGGGGAGGGGAACGTGCGCGATGGGATCGTTAAGGAGGCTGGTGTTGCGCTCAGTAGGACCTCGGGTGCTTGGGTAGGTGTTGATAGCTTCCTACGATGCCGAGGTGTGAGCTGCTGGGGTGGATAGGGTATGGGGATAGGTGCATAGAATGGATGGATGGATGGATGGATGGATGGATGGCTGGATGGATGGATGGATGGATGGATGGATGGATGGATGGATGGATGGGTGGACGGATGGATGGATGGATGGATGGATGGGTGGGTGGGTGGGTGGATGGATGGATGGATGGATGGATGGATGGATGGGTGGATGGATGGATGGATGGATGTATAGGTGGGTAGATGGATAGGTGGGTGGGTGGAGATTGCCGTACGGCTTCGGTGAGTTGGGCTTTCGGGAGGAAGTGCGGAGCTGGTTTCTACGCGGGACGGACTAGGATGGCGATGAGCATCGCCCGTCTGTTGTGATGGTCGCTCGAGTTAACCGCTTGGGTAAATGTACGCGCGCTGTGTCTTGACTGGGTTTCGATCACTGCGGGCGTTGTTTCCGCCTGCGGAGGGGACGGGAGGTCGAGGGGGGGGGGAGGTGTGTACGGGTGGGGGGCGAAACGAAGCTAAAACAGAAAATTAAGAGAAGTATACAGGCTGCCGTGCATGCAACCTCACGGAAACAAAAAACACAAGCGACAGTAGGGACATACTATTATAGAAGGCGCCCCAGCGCAGCAACGTCTATGTTTACTCTCTTTTTAACCGCTTCGGCGAAGGAATGCGGCATTTCCGAAGCAATGTTTTAATTTCGGCTTTTCGCGTGGTGCCTGCCAACCCCGTTGTCGCCGCCGCCGACGCCTCTTTTTCAATATTGTGGTTGTTTTTTGCACCCCGCGATTTTCTAAAAACAAAATTCCCGGTTTTAATCCTGGCCTGGCCGCGGCTCTGTAAAAAAACTCACGGCAGGAACTCGTGGCAGTTGGCGGAAGAGCTTAAGCCTCTCATGATGGGCCTGGACAAGGACATCCCGGTGATCACCTCGCACTCCCTGGTGGGCATGACGGCAGTGGCCTGCGGCTTCAAGTGAGAAAAGGAGAGAAGGAAGCCGGAGACTATTTTGGCCGAGCTTGGTTTTCTGTTTTCTGTTGATTGTTTTTCTGGAGCACCGGCACGCCGCACGTACTCTAGATAGGCAGAATCCCCCCCCCCTCCCACTACCGTCTAAATAGCCCCCCTCTTGTACAAAAGGTCTTCCTGCAAATGCAGAGGTTAGTCGTAACCGAGGTGTAGCCTTTTTTTCCTGTTTTAGTTTTTTTTGTTCTCCCTGTTCAGCCGCGCTTGCGTGGCCCTCACTGCTCCGGATGTGCAATGGTTTGAGGTTTGTGCTTGTCGAGCGTTTGCTTATTGCTTCTCGGGCGAATGATTAAATGTCGATGCCTCCGTGGTGACACGCTCGTTGATCCGCGACAAGGTGTGAGCTGGTTGGCTCTAAGTCGCTGACTAGTTGTTTAGTTGGCTAGGTATTACAGTTAGTTGCTTTGGATATTTGGCGGAGTTCTGCGTCAATTGTATCTGTCCGACTCGTTTGTGGCTGGACGTGTGTTTATACCATTGGTAAAAAGCAAAGTGAATTACGTAGTTGGCTTACTTTGCCACCCAACCTATCACTAGTATATAACAAGTTGCCATTGAATTCGAGGCAAGGCATGTGTTTCTCGCAGCCCTAGTGGCAAGGCTCAAGATGACGCACGCTGGCGAGGGGAAGGGTCACGACCCAGCCTTAGCGTCAATACCGCTGACGTGCGCGGCACCGCCCGTGTCATCCCAAGCCCCGGCTTTCGTGGCCCTGTGGGCCGAACCCGCTGGCGTTCATCGGAAGCGTCGTCTTTGATCTCGCATACGCCGACACCCCGAACGCGGCCTCCACGCCCCCACGCCTCCGACTTATGCACGCTTCCACCTTTCAGACACCTCCTTTCCAAACATGCTCCATCCCAAACACCAAGTGCCTCCACCCCAAACACGCCTCATTTTTTATGTTCTCTCCCCGTGGCATCGTTGCGGATCAGGCACGTGATCAACTTGGTCATCGACAACTGGGCTCAGTGGTTCGTCGTGGTCCCAGGCGCCATCAACCTGGTGCAGGGGCCGGCCAACTACGAGGCGCTCCTCAGGATGGGAGTTCCGCCCGACCAGGTGCGGATTGTGCCCTGTGTGCTGCGCTGGATTGTGTAGTGTGTATGTAGGGGGCATTTTGTCGCGCCGACTTCTCGATGTCGTCGGGTTTGTGGTACATGGCGGAGGGAATGATTATTCTCGTCTTCAGCGACGCGGTGACGTGGTGCTGTGTCGGGTGGTGTTGTGTGGTGTGGTATGGTGTCGTAGGGTGGGTGTCGTGTCGTGTGACGAGTGCACGTGAGACCATGCGTCTCGTCGATCACTTCGGCTTGGGGGCGAGGCCCGGTAAAAAACACTGATTTCTTCCCCTTGACCACCCCCTCCCCCCCCCNCTCTTTGAACGCATTAGCACGTGAACACCCATAATCCAGGTATATAGGTGTTAAGAGGCAGGACGCGCTTTTCAGAATAGAACGTTAATCGGACGGTCGCAAGCGTCAGCCGGCGGAATGTACATACATACAATGGCTCGCCGATCGCAGCGTCGTCCATGCAGTTTCGGGTGCAGGGCGCCTGCCTTCTTCGTGTTTTGCTCTGACGATGGCATTGGTATTCATATATATACCATGTACCACCATGTGCCATGGCATCGAACATGTTTTTTAGGACACGTTAACTTGACGTACTACGTATCATACACGTATTGAACACTTAAGTCATTCAGAAATGGAGCAATGGTTGTGCTCTGCGCTCTGAGTTTTTTTTCACAAAACAGCTATCGTACGTATTTATACGTACGAGTAGCTTATAACCTGTTGGGTTCGACAATAATATATTAAAAAAAAAAACACAAGGGACACCCAACCCTCGGTTCCATGGTCCCAACTCTATTTACTCTGGGACCGTCTCTATTACGGGGGACCATAGTAAATACTAGTAAATAGTAAATGGGGACCTATGGTACACACAAAAAACTGTATATTTACCTATTTTTAGTAACAATATTTGGTCCTATTTACTATGGTCCCTCGTAATAACAACAAAATAGCACGGGCCAACTCGTCCATTGGACGCATACCTTAGACACGATCACGATCCTGGGACCGTCTACGAGCACGAGTATGGATAGAGTGAAAACCTGGCGTTCGCCCCCACGTCTGTCTCTATAAGGCGTCTGTCTCTATAAGGAGCTGATTGGCTCCCTTAGCCCCGTGGCTGAATTCGAGACAGTTTTTTTGGAAACCCTCGTAAAAAAATCATGGGAAACACGCCCCACGCCCACGGGGTGTGCTGGAGCCGCCTTGAGTAAAGGGTCTTGGAAAATGTCCCTAGCGGTACTCTCGCCACTCAATTGGGGATTTGTGTTGAGACTTGGGTCAGCGTTACGGTTTAGTGTTAAGGGTTAGGGTTGGCGTGACGGACACGGTGTTGGTGGGTCCGATGCCGTGGAGCGGTCGAAATAGGCCAAGTTCTGTCGGTTCGGGTGGTTTCAACTTTCGAGTCCTGAAGGTTTATTCTGTACCGGGTCGGCAAAAAATAGCAGCGGACTACGTACGGGGCATCTCGTTTTTTTTGGGGGGGAGGGGTTGTTTGCGGCGTGGGGCGCTTGCGGTCAACGTTGAGTTGTGGGTTGGTTGTGCTGCTGTTCGGAATAAAAGCAAACCGTAACGTAATGCCAGCAGCCAGCAGTGTCGACCGACAGAGGCAGTGGGCTACCTGACCTGTGAGGACCGCACAATCGTTGCCTGGCTGCAGGTGGATAACATACTTCGACAATATGCTTATTTCTCTCCTGTGGACTGTCTGTTTGGCCAACTGTACTGATGCTGCTGGTGCTGCTGTGGTTTGGGGGCTGTGGTAGTTTTTTCGGTAGACGCGACACCAGCCGTAGACGTGAAATCGGCTTACGATACGAGCAAGGTGTACAGCAGTAGTACCAGGTAGTATTTATTTCATAGCTCAAGGCTAACGGTTTCTGTCGTTACTCGGCGTACCTGGTACTGGTACTAAACATGGCTCATGCCAAAACGAGCTGTGAATACCTATACGTATATACATGCAGTGTTTCTTTTACAGACAGTACGAGGTAGCACATATTTTGTTGCACTGTTTTAATAGTACGAACTTGTTGTATCATCATATCATATCATATAATATCATATATCATATCATATAATGTCATACCATATCATATCATATCATATCATATATATCATATCATATCATATCATATCATATCATATCATACCATATCATATCATATAATATCATATCATATCATATCATATCATATCATATCATATCATATCATATCATATCATATCATATCATATCATATCATATCATATCATATCAATCATATCATATCATATCATATTATATGATATGATATGATATGATATGATATCATATCATATCATATCATATCATATCATATTATATCATATCATATCATATCATATCATATCATATCATATCCATACCATATCATATCATATCATATCATATCATTATCAATATCATATCATATCATATCATATCATCTCATATCATATCATATCATATGATATGATATCATATGATATGATATGATATCATATCATATCATATCATATCATATCATATCATACCATATCATATCATATCATATCATATCATATCATATCATACCATATCATATCATATCATATCATATCATATCATATCATATCATATCATACCATATCATATCATATCATATCATATCATATCATATCATATCATATCATATCATAGTTGCCCGCTATTGTTGGCCTATTGCGGTTGGGTGACTTCCTGGTATCCAGCTGCCCACTGGTTCGTTCTGCCGCAGTCATAGGTCTCTTATTTTCCGTACTGTAGGCAAGCCTTCGCTCTGTGCAGCCCTGCGCTCTTGCGCTTGCGCTAGATACCAACTTGCAGCAAGCGCTCTCCTCGACAATACCGAAAATGCGTGTTAACTAAGCAGCAGCACGCCAATTTCCAGGAAGCGACGCCTGGCTTCTATGCACTCGTGCGGCTTTAGCCTTGCCATCTGCTCATGGAGGCCTAACTGTTCTGCGACAATACGAGCGAGGGCCTAGCCCAGCCGCGCAGAAGTTTTTTTTCTTGTAGCTCTATACGTAGGCAATAAAAGTCCACGTTTCGCCGTTGTCGGCGTGCATGCCCCGGTCCGAACCCTTGCGCCGAACCCCCCGCGCTATGGTAACCCTAAAATACCTGCCCCCCAGTCCGCCTCACAAGCGAATATTAGTAGGATGCAGCCCACCCTTCATGCGACTCGCCCAACACCTCACGCCGCTTCGCGCTTGGTGCTATAGCAATGTCTGCCTGGTCGGTGAAAACCCGACATACTCCGTCCCCGCATTGTAGGGATGCGAGGGTCTATGGTCATACGACCACGGCCATGCATGAAAAGGAAGTACACCCCCCCCCCAGCCAGCCTTCAGTATACTACTACCCGACAGCAGTTTCTGCCCTCAGTATGGCAGAACTGCCAACACTTGAATGAGCGGGTCCATCGCCGGCTGCACCCCTCTCGGAGGCGTGTTTTTCAGCAGCCGGAAGAGTGGCATGACGCTGCAACACCCAAGCGATTAACGCCTCTAACCCCAATCGATGCCCCCCTCCCCTCCCCCCCCCCCTTCCCATTGCTCCGTCTGGAAAGGGATGCATTGTCAATGGTCAAATGACTAAGGCAAGCAACAAATGAGTACGCCCCCCTCCCCCCCCTTCCCAATGGACTTCGTGAAAACGCTGAAACTGCGATTTCGTGTAGGGGACCTGGACCCACCAGAAAGAAAAAAGATGTGTACCAGTAGCCGGGAGGAGGTAGTAGATGCACAGATGGCAAAGTAATAGAGAGTAGAACTCATGTAGTGGGATAATGTGGAACGTACAAGGAGGACGGGATGTGTTAGAGGCGGAGATGAGGAAAATAGACGAACGTGACATGAACAAGTTTGGTACACTAGATAACAGCGAGACAACGATCGCTATCCTAGGAGATAGCCGGTGGCCACAGGCAGCGAAACAGGAAGGGGATAAGACTATTAATAGCACAAAAAGTCTATGTATTACAAGGGGGGCTTCGCCGCGGCGGGCTGACGCCCGCCTGCGGCTTCGCGCAATTCCCGTAACGGCGAAGAAGAGAGGTAGGAATACTAAAAAATAAGCTTAATTAGGGCGAACAAAAGCTAATTTACTGCCAAGGGGTGTACAGTAATACAGGACATCTATAATGAGAAACAATAAATATAACCCAGGCTGGGTTTCTGTTTTTTTTTTCCAGAGGGTGCGTCCTACGCTAACTTCATAAAACGGTTCCCGAATTTCTTATTTCCTTGGAAATATTAGGCTGGGTTCTTATCATTGTCCTGTACTGATGAATTTCAACAACAAATTTTCGTTCGTACCGTACGAGTATGTATTATTCATATATAATAAAAACATATTGATGGTAAGTGATACTGTATCGAAGAATACCTGGGGTGGCAGGTGTGTACAATGACGAACAGCAGCAGCAGCAAACAACAAACGACAGAAGGCCATTATAATTTACACATACATACACGCATATACAGAGAGAGCCACATGCACATACCTGGTATTATATACGTACTATTAACATTGGTACCCCGAACCATGCCAGGGCGGGGCCGGTATAATCGGGGACAAAAACAAAAATACCGAATAATAACTGGGCCACGATCCACACCCTATGATATAACGCAAAATGCGCTGATCAGGCAAGTTGACACACGCAGATAACCACGTACCAACCGACCCACCGACACCCGCCCACCCACACCTACCCACCCACTCACGTACTCACCCACACCCACTCACCCACACCCACCCACCCGACCACCGACCCACCCACCGAACCACGTACGTACGTACGTACGCGTACGCACCAACCGATCGACACACGTACCAACCGATCCACCCACCACCCACAACAACAACAGCAGTGTGGAATCAGTATACAGCAGCACCAGTACGTACAGCAATAATAGTAGTAGTAGTAGCAGTAGTGGTATTAATAGTAGTAGTAGTAGTAGTAGTAGTAGTAGTAGTAGTAGTGGTGGTGGTGGTGGTGGTGGTAGTAGTAGTAGTAGTAGTAGTAGTAGTATATAACCCATGTACAGCAGCAACAGCAACAGCAGCAGCAGCAACAGCAGCAGTCCAGAAAGTATAGCAGCAAGTACGTACGTACTTAAAGCGGACAAAAACAAAACGCTGGCATGGATGCGCAGCCCTTGTACGTACAGCAGTGGCCCTTTTTTCCCGGTCGATTTCATTACGAGACCGGCATAGTCGTGAAGATTCGAAACGACATTATCACTACCGAAGCGCATTAAATAGTAAGGAGTTTAATAGTACCGAGGTGAGCATACTTGAATGTGTAACACTTTGTACTCACTTTAAGTAAGCAGTACTCGGGTACGACGAGTATATAACTCGTATGCTATGATACGATCGAGCAGCATCAAACTATACGACGTACGTACATATATACGTACATACTACAGATCATACAGATAGTACGTGGTCCATAAAAATCCGGGTTCGTCGTCAATATAAAAAAAACGGAATCTTTGATTATGCATGTAGAGCAGTAGCTGCGTGTTAAAAAACAAAGAGCGTGTGTGTTTTGTATGTGCGCTTTCCATATTCTTGGTAAACGTTGTTGCAGCGCCCACCGCCCGCATGTCCACGCCCGCGAGCGCCCGCGAGGCCCTGCCCGGTACTATATCCAGGCACACACCGACCACTATCATACTGCTGAATACCACGCACGCATGAATACTGTACAGATATCATCGCATATTAAAAATTACCTGGTATATGATACTCTGTTACTGCTTGCAGCGGTACCGGTACTCGTACATATAATACGTACGTGTCTATCCGCAGTAAAAGGAGCCGGTACGATAAAATTCCGGTTTGGTCGTCTACATAAAAAAACGGAATCTTGAATAATGCGGTTTGCGTGTAGAACAAAAAAGCATGTACTGGTTGGTATGGTATGTGCACGTGACAAAAAGGGCATGGAATCCTGTAAAAATCGCAGCCCCGTGAGACATGAGTTGGGCACGGTCGTGACCGCCCTTGGCAGAGTAGGCAGAGCAGGGGTCGGCGAGCACGATGAGGGAGTTGCGCGTCGCCGGGTGGACGTCATCGCCAGTTATCGCGAAAAGGGCAAAAATCTACGTCTAAGAAAAGCTGTCGAGCTCTCTCCGAGCAGCAGCTGCAATTTTGTACATGTATTTATACTGGAACAACGTGATGAGGCCCAACTGTTGGAGGTGTCTCTACTAGGAGTAGGAACGGTGCTCCATCTCGAAAGGGATGCGTGGTCATTGGTCAAATTGCTAAGGCAAGCACCACGTAAGTACGCCCCCGACATGCTCCGTCCCGGCACTGTATGGATGCGAGGGTCTATGATCATACGACTATGGCCATGCATGAAAATGAAGTACCCCCCCCCCCCCCTTTCCCCTGGGCAGATAATATGGGCCGCCCGAGCGTGCCTAGCGGTGGTGGTGGCGATGCTCATGTACTTGAGCTGGGCTTACGGCGCAATGATGAGGGGCAACTCGCTCAACGTCGATGACTACACCGGGACCCCCGCGAAGTTCAAGGACAGGGTGTCCGTTGCGTTTGGCCACTGGTGTGTTGACGTGTATGTCTGGGTGTTGTCTGTATGTGTGGTTACACTTCGTAAGTGTTCACCCATGTTTTAATGTGTTTTCAAAGCGTGTTAAGGTTTGCTCATGATCGTATGCGTGTTAGCTGTGTGTCTCTGCTTTTGCGCCTATCCTGCGAGTGTTTTTGCGCTGTGCATGCCGGGTTGGTGCGCTGGCCTAGCCGTCGACTTTCGTCGTTTACTACGTTTTTCCTGCTTGATTGGTGTTAGTTGGGGGGGGGGGGGGGGGGCGGGGTGCGGGGTTGCCTTGTTGGAGGCGTGTGGGTTGGTCCTCTCAGCCGTTTCCTGGTGTTTGTTGGTTGTGTGGCGTCGTCTCTGATGTCTGGCGAAGTGCGGAAGGGGTGCAAAACTCGGCGCTGACCGGGGGAGCCACCGAGGTTTCGCTTGTGCGGCGCATCGACCATGCATGTCCATAGCCGCTGCCCTTCACGGCCCACTCACCCCGAAAGCCTGCTTGGTCCGACCGGCAACCAACCATACACCCTCTCCCATACACCTCCACAGCGCCATTTCGTCATAATCCCCGCCCTCCCCCCGCCCCGCTCGCTTTTTCGCACATTTCGCTTCATGGACTATTATCACCGTGGGATGGTCTACTACGCCCCCGCCCCCGCTCCCTGTGCCAAGGCTGGCTGCCGGCTTAGGGGCCACGTCGTCTGACCGCTCCGGAAGCCCCGCCATCGAGCTGGAAGCCATGCCTTCCTCTTTCGTCGACAAGCTCCGCGTCAACTACGACTCTGCTTCGGCATCCGCCATCTCCCTCAGGGGAGGGGCGGCGGGGGGTGGGGGCGGGGCTGTCCCGCGCCTTGCCATTCGAGCCTCGCGCGGCGGGACCATCTTTGTCGGCACCATCCGGATGGGGTTCGGGCACCACCGCATAGCGTACGCCGCGAGCTCGTGGGGCGTGGACGCGGGAATGGGGACGTACTTCCATGATTTGCTGAACATCAAGTCTAGGGAGGCCAGCATCATCAAGAGGGCTGACGGGTGAGGCTTGCGGCCGCTGGTCGGGGGCGGTCATGCGTACGTGCGTGCTCCACACGATTGGCTCTACCTGTTTGTGACGCTTCCGGAGGACGGCACCGGTCGTGTTAGGTCGCCATGTACCTCCATGGTGACAACTCTCTGTTTTGCTGCCAACCCCACCCTCGTACTGCGCGCTGTAGATGGGTTTGTCGCCGTGTTACGTGCACCTTCGTGTTTGTCGCGGTGTGCACAGCAACAAAGGGTGGGTTTTGTCTGGTCGGTGTCGGTTTTGGCGTCTGCTCCTGTTGCCCCTTTTAGTAGTGCACTGTACGTAAACCGAAATCTGACTCTAATTCCAAGTGTTTTGTCTCCGCAACGGGAGTACAGTCCTATTAACCCATTCATAACTGAAAAAAATGTCCCACACTAATTATAAGTAGTTTGTCCCCAAATTCGTGGGACCAGTTTTTAACCCCGTAAGAACCGGTCCCCCGTTTTATGGGACAATAATACTTGGAGATAGTGCGCATGCCTAAAGGGGTTAACCCCGTCTGGCGGTTTCAGTCTTTCGGGTCGCCGCGCTCACTCTCCTATAGTAATATTGTCGATTTTTTCGAAGACGGCAACCGTACAACCCCATCGTGGTGTCAACGCGGCCATGACACCGGCAAAAATCAGAAAGCGATTCGGCTGTCCCCGCCGTACGAACCGCAGCGCCGCTTGCCCGCGTGCATGTTGGCCCTTGTTTCGACGCAGTGCACATGAACGGCGTCAGAACACCATCGTTCGTTTTCGAACCAGGGTAATCGCCCTGAAAACCTCTCCCCGCCCCTTCCCCCCTCCCCTCCCCTCCCCTCGCTCCCTCCCCTCCCCTCCCTCCCTCCCTCCCTCTCGCCCTCCCCCCGCCCCTACCCTCCCCTCTCCTCCCCTCCCCTCCCCCCTCCCCTCCCCTCCCCTCCCTCCCTCCCCTCCCCACCCTCCCCTCCCCTCCCTCCCTCCTCCCTCCTCCCCTCCCCTCCCCTGCTCCCTCCCCCTCCCCCCCCTCCCCTCACCTCCCCCCCCCCCCCTCCCCTCCCCTCCCCACCCCCCTCCCCTCCCTCCCTCATTTCCCGTTCCGCCGTCTTTCTCTGTTGTAACCTCTTGCAGGTGGTACAGCTGGGGTTCCCGCCTGGCCTCCGACTCCGGCGGCCGTTGCGGCAGAAAGGTATGGGGAGCCATGACCCTCTCAGGAGCCGAGAACTCCTCAGGTGTGTAAGCCGGTGTCCGGTTCGTTTCCTAGGCTGCCTACGGGCTGGGTCGGGGGGGGGAGGGGACCGTGCGGCGATGGATCCGTTAAGGAGGCTGGTGTTGCGCTCAGTAGGACCTCGGGTGCTGGTAGGTGTTTGATAGCTTTCCTACCGAATGCCGAGTGTGAGCTGCTGGCGTGGATAGGGTATGGGGATGGGTGAATGGATGGGTGAATGGATGAGTGGATGGATGGGTCGGTGGATGGATGGATGGGTGGATGGGTGGATGGGTGGATTGATGGATGGATGGATGGATGGGTGGGTGGGTGGGTGGATGGATGGATGGATGGATGGATGGATGGATGGTTGGATGGATGGATGGATGGATGTATAGGTGGGTAGATGGATAGGTGGGTGGGTGGAGATTGCCGTACGGCTTCGGTGAGTTGGGCTTTCGGGAGGAAGTGCGGAGCTGGTTTCTACGCGGGACGGACTAGGATGGCGATGAGCATCGCCCGTCTGTTGTGATGGTCGCTCGAGTTAACCGCTTGGGTAAATGTACGCGCGCTGTGTCTTGACTGGGTTTCGATCACTGCGGGCGTTGTTTCCGCCTGCGGAGGGGACGGGAGGTCGAGGGGGGGGGGAGGTGTGTACGGGTGGGGGGCGAAACGAAGCTAAAACAGAAAATTAAGAGAAGTATACAGGCTGCCGTGCATGCAACCTCACGGAAACAAAAAACACAAGCGACAGTAGGGACATACTATTATAGAAGGCGCCCCAGCGCAGCAACGTCTATGTTTACTCTCTTTTTAACCGCTTCGGCGAAGGAATGCGGCATTTCCGAAGCAATGTRTTAATTTCGGCTTTTCGCGTGGTGCCTGCCAACCCCGTTGTCGCCGCCGCCGACGCCTCTTTTTCAATATTGTGGTTGTTTTTTGCACCCCGCGATTTTCTAAAAACAAAATTCCCGGTTTTAATCCTGGCCTGGCCGCGGCTCTGTAAAAAAACTCACGGCAGGAACTCGTGGCAGTTGGCGGAAGAGCTTAAGCCTCTCATGATGGGCCTGGACAAGGACATCCCGGTGATCACCTCGCACTCCCTGGTGGGCATGACGGCAGTGGCCTGCGGCTTCAAGTGAGAAAAGGAGAGAAGGAAGCCGGAGACTATTTTGGCCGAGCTTGGTTTTCTGTTTTCTGTTGATTGTTTTTCTGGAGCACCGGCACGCCGCACGTACTCTAGATAGGCAGAATCCCCCCCCCCTCCCACTACCGTCTAAATAGCCCCCCTCTTGTACAAAAGGTCTTCCTGCAAATGCAGAGGTTAGTCGTAACCGAGGTGTAGCCTTTTTTTCCTGTTTTAGTTTTTTTTGTTCTCCCTGTTCAGCCGCGCTTGCGTGGCCCTCACTGCTCCGGATGTGCAATGGTTTGAGGTTTGTGCTTGTCGAGCGTTTGCTTATTGCTTCTCGGGCGAATGATTAAATGTCGATGCCTCCGTGGTGACACGCTCGTTGATCCGCGACAAGGTGTGAGCTGGTTGGCTCTAAGTCGCTGACTAGTTGTTTAGTTGGCTAGGTATTACAGTTAGTTGCTTTGGATATTTGGCGGAGTTCTGCGTCAATTGTATCTGTCCGACTCGTTTGTGGCTGGACGTGTGTTTATACCATTGGTAAAAAGCAAAGTGAATTACGTAGTTGGCTTACTTTGCCACCCAACCTATCACTAGTATATAACAAGTTGCCATTGAATTCGAGGCAAGGCATGTCTTTCTCGCAGCCCTAGTGGCAAGGCTCAAGATGACGCACGCTGGCGAGGGGAAGGGTCACGACCCAGCCTTAGCGTCAATACCGCTGACGTGCGCGGCACCGCCCGTGTCATCCCAAGCCCCGGCTTTCGTGGCCCTGTGGGCCGAACCCGCTGGCGTTCATCGGAAGCGTCGTCTTTGATCTCGCATACGCCGACACCCCGAACGCGGCCTCCACGCCCCCACGCCTCCGACTTATGCACGCTTCCACCTTTCAGACACCTCCTTCCCAAACATGCTCCATCCCAAACACCAAGTACCTCCACCCCAAACACGCCTCATTTTTTATGTTCTCTCCCCGTGGCATCGTTGCGGATCAGGCACGTGATCAACTTGGTCATCGACAACTGGGCTCAGTGGTTCGTCGTGGTCCCAGGCGCCATCAACCTGGTGCAGGGGCCGGCCAACTACGAGGCGCTCCTCAGGATGGGAGTTCCGCCCGACCAGGTGCGGATTGTGCCCTGTGTGCTGCGCTGGATTGTGTAGTGTGTATGTAGGGGGCATTTTGTCGCGCCGACTTCTCGATGTCGTCGGGTTTGTGGTACATGGCGGAGGGAATGATTATTCTCGTCTTCAGCGACGCGGTGACGTGGTGCTGTGTCGGGTGGTGTTGTGTGGTGTGGTATGGTGTCGTAGGGTGGGTGTCGTGTCGTGTGACGAGTGCACGTGAGACCATGCGTCTCGTCGATCACTTCGGCTTGGGGGCGAGGCCCGGTAAAAAACACTGATTTCTTCCCCTTGACCACCCTCCTCCCCCCCCCCCCACTTGAATCCACGCACTTTGGTCACCGTACGAGTCCAGTGCTCTCATGCGTTTTCTCCCCCCTCCCTCTGTTCCTAGCCCCAGCTTGCCCCCCCCTGGTGTTATAACCGCCGCTGGAGGGAACGCAATCGCGATAACGATTAAGACAACAAACAAGGCTTGTACATATCCATCACGATTATACACCTGGTCTACGTGTTGTAGGATGTTTATTTCCAGGTGCCGTGTAGACCAAATCCACGAACCTACCAAACCTACCGCAAGTAGTTCGGCGCGAGATAGGGCTCAGTCAAACTCTTGTCTTCGGCCTTTCGGCGGCGTGACAGGTCCGCCTGGCGGGCCACTGGGTTCCCAAGGGCGTCCACGAGACCATTGAGCAGGATTGCAGGTGAGTCAGACGCAGTCATGGCCTGAGCGAGCGCAAGGAAGCCCCGCGGTGAATTTCGTTTTTGCGATTGACTACGCTTGGGTAGTTTTGTTTGCAGATAACAAGTCACTGTTGCCAGACTGTTGGCAACCTGCTGGCAACGCGTAAGGTAAAAAACGTTCGTTTGGCCAGAGTCCCGCGTTCTAGAGGGTAGGGGGGGGTAGAGGGCTTCCCAACCACGGAAAGGTTTTCAATCCATCTGCGTGCTACTTCCCTGCACAAAGAGCTACGATCACTATGCCCTAAGTTCACCGAGTGAAAGTCCTGAAGTGGGACACCGCGTGGAGTTTCCGTTTCCCCTTGGGTTTCCCAACGAAAGTGCTTGAATTTTTGCGGGGAGAGGAATGCCGGCGTCGGTTGGGGGTCGTTTTCAAGAACCTCACGCACCCTTCCTTGCGAGGGATCAGCCTCGCCTAAGCACCGTCGGCTCCCCTTCTGCCCAAAACCTCGCGCGCCCCGAGCCTTTTGGTGTTTTTGTTTGTGGCGGCTAGTCTAGCCGCCTGGCTCGTTTGTTTATCGCGACGGGTTGCGCGACGATAAGGCGTCGGACTTTTGTGTTTTTGGCCGCCTCTTCTTGGCGGGCCTGCCTGAACAACCCCCCCGCTTTCACCCCCCGAGATACCGACGCTTTCTCTCTTTGTACACCCCCGCGCTAGATCGCGGATGGCTCGCGCTGCTTCCGGGGTAAGCCCGAGGCGTCTCCTGGTTCCGGTTGGAGGTGCTGGCGCCCAGAGGAAGTTCGTTTCAGGTGCGTCCAGAGCTCTGGGGGTTACACACGCCACGAGCACGGCTCCAGTATCGTGTACCAGGTATTACGCTCGAGCTGGGGCCACGGCAGACTGTGTTGGTTGTTTGTGAGTCCTTGCGTCGTTTTTGCGACGTGGCATGCGGAACTCGACACAAGAACGAGGCCGGGGGAGTTGGGCGGTTACTGTGCACTCAGAAAATGTCGCAAGGGGCATCGCGTTGCTCGTAAGGGTTGGAGGGGCGACGTCGATGGCGGTTGATTTTTGTCTAGACGCGAATATAGGACGACGTTGGGGTTAGTAACCAAAATCTACCCGCGCTCGACGCCTTTGGAGGTTGTTTGGGGGGGTAGCTTGTCTCAACGTTTAGTTTGGTAGTGGTACATTTGACGGCACCGGACAGCTGGAGAGGGTGGGTGTACGCTTGTGTACCACTCACTGTAGTTCCCCCGTAACCTGATGGGCTTGTGCTTTGCTCATTGCACGATGCCACACACGCTTCTCAGCCCCCCCCTCCGCCTCGAAAGGGATGCGTGGTCAATGGTCAAGTGACTAAGGCAAGCACCAAATGAGTACCCCCCCCCCCCTCCGTCTGTTCACCCTCCCGTACGCCTCTTCTCCTGTTCCCTTTTTTTTGTGTTGTGACAGGCTTCGTCCGTGACTTGCTGGAGCCACTGATGGACGGGCGCGTTCGACTTCTTCTCAACGCCGGTGACCACGCCAACATGCAAGAGTCCCTCAAGAAGTGCCTCAAGAAGATGGGTGTTGATTTCAAGGCGAGTAAATTCGGGAGTGGGTTTCATAGGCCCACCGCGCGGCTTTTTTTTCTCGGCGGCACGCTGTTTCTCTGGGAGTTAGGTCTCAGAGCCGAGGGTTGTTGGGATTGCTAGGCACGGGTAGGGTCGTGGTATTACAAATTCTGACTAATATGATAATATATACGACGTGCTGGTATACACTTGAGGGTATTCTCTTTCGACTGGCAGTCTGACTGGTGCAGGCAAGCCCTGCCCGCTTGGCAATCCATAATTCTACATGGACACGCGCGTGGTTGGCCTAACACCGCGAAGCGTGGTGGATTTCCCCCGTGTCTCTTTAGTCACGCCCTGTCCATGGCGGCAGACCGCAAGCGAACGTGCCCGTTGACACGTGGGAGATTCGCGCGGGTACTGACCGCCCAATAGGTTAGCCGTACTTTCGACATTCGGCGACGACCTGCTGAGACTGACACCGTACGCGTTTGGCATTAAGATCAATGCAACAGCACGAAACCATAGTTCTTCGTCCTTGTGGACGGATGGCTGCAGAATGTTCTTGTGGTTGTTCCAGACGTGGTTGGTGAGTGTTTTTCTGTTCCAGCGTGCGATACTGTGTCTCGGTACGAGAGGATAGCAGAGGTTCTAGAGGCGATGGGCGGCGCGCGCAGCAATTGATCCGATTCGAGGACCTAGCTGTCCTTGGGGTCTTATCTTTGAGATCATCTCCTTGCATCTGGCGCGGCAGGTGGTAACCGACTTCGTGGAGATGAAGGAGCTGATTGCCCGCCTACACGTCTCTCAGGAGGAGGATGACGACGAGGATGGCGAAGATTTCATGGAGAGGTAGGGCTGTCAGTCATTGTGCCTTTTAGCGTATCTCTACGTGAAATTGAAGTCTGACATTCACATGTTTCGACTGAAGCTTACCATTTATGTTAGGCAGCCCGTACTTGCGGTCGCTTGTAGGGTGCGATAGTGCTGTGGTGAATATTATATGGTCCCGCTGGGGGCATGCGCAAGCCTTTGCGTTGAAAACGGCGGACATATCAGTGAACCGGGAATGCCACTTATTGTACGGCAGGGGTCGCGTCTTTTTGGTGGCCGACGAGCAACGCAAGGGGGGGAGGCTTGGTCATTTGCATTGTTCTTATTGCGTCGGGTAGGTTAACGGTACTGGTGCAGAGTGGATGCAGGTGCTCGCGTACCTTTGTATACCCGCTGCTGTGATGACGGCCTATAAATGCTCAGCAGTACACTCTCACTCTCTGACCCGACAGGGTGCTGGCCTCGGAGCAAGGACTTCCTCCGGTCATCCTGTTCGCCTTCGACGACTACTTCCCCGCCGTGTCCGCCACCGACCTCTTGGTGAGAATGGACGAGAGACGGACGACCTAGTCGGTGGTTCGGCTAGCTTTCCCCTTTCCCGCGTAGTCGCAAATTGGCTATCCAGTATCTCTATACAGGCCTATCTCACCCGTCCAATGTACCGATGTTCCTCGTTGGACTCTTATCTTAAGCCATTCCCGCAGCGCCGCGGTGCGCTCGAAGGCGCGTACAGCAGCGCAACAACCGACAATACTCCAGCGAAAGTTGTGGCATGACGACTCGCCGCGGCCGCGGCGGTTTCCGGGGACGGCGAACGAAAACTGCGTCGTGACAATCCGGTCCCATCCGGAACTGCGTAGCGTCCGGTATATAGAGCGTTTTTGTGATTTGCGCGCTGCGACAACACTTTGTTGTCGTTGTGGCGGCTACGGTTGGTCCGTGCTTGCACTGGCCGAGGCGTGACTGTACGGACCCCTTGACTCGCAATGTTGGTGAAGTCGCGAGGTTGCTAGCCGGCGGTATTCGCTCGCTATGCGTCTGTTTTTGTCGCGGCGGGAGCGCTTCCCCTTCTTCCTTGCGTCCGCTGTTCGGGTGTCGCGAACAATGGCATGGCGCGATGGACGACCCCCTATCTTTGTGGCTGCCGTAGAGTCAGCCGGTTCTCAGCTTCCCTTTCGATCTAGCGTCCGACAAACAGGGTATGTATGCTACGATATGGTCGCCCGATGTCAGCACTCTTCGCTGTCGCTGATGGTGCGTTGTGGTGGGACACAGATAGCTGTGGTCTGTGGTGTGTGCGATTTCCTCCACCGCCGACGGGAGTGACGGTCAGCTGGAGCGCCAACCATGGTGCTGCGATTGTTCCTTTCGTCGCGCCGAAATGCTGACAGTATATTTGGGCCAACCCACTACAACAATAGCAGTATCTGCTGTGTGAGTGGCGTGAACCACAACAGTGGTATCTACTGCTTGTGCGAGTGGCGTGGGGCTGTTTTGACGTCATCGTTAATGGGCGCTTCAAAAGTTCCGCGCCTTAGAGAAAACGAAAGGCGCGGCCGACGGACGTCGAATGCAAGGTTGCGCAGGATTACGACTTGCGCGCTTTTAATTTTTTTTTGTTGCGCTTGTTAACGCACCGTCGACGGCAGGTACCGGTCGCAGACATCTTGTGCTGCAAGCCCTCCGAGCTGGCCTTCTACCCCTTGCCGAAGCTGATGATCCGCAGGGTTGGCGACCACGAGGCGCACTCGGCAACACGGGCGGTGAGATTTCAGGCATTAGACACCCATCGCCTATCTCTCAGGACACCACCACTCGCGTACGCGTATGTTTACCGTGCTTCCGTGCCCGACGGATTGCTTTCGCATCGAAACACGCGCGCAATTTTTCACATATGTTGGGAAGGAGCGAATCCCGGTGTCCCAAATGGCATCTGGTGGCTTCCCGTCAGGGCGGCCACGGCAGCAGAGAAGAACCGGCGATGACCCGAAACTGGCATGGGTTGCCGTTTCGACGTGCACGGAACCTTACGGGTGCCGCGCCATGCGATGTGTTTGTGTGAAGTGGCGGCAGGAAATCGTTCAAACCCGCTGTCTTCGTTGTCTTTGGTTGGTCGCTGTTGTTGTGTGCAGGCGGAGATCGGGGATGGAACTCCGGAGGCGCGCACTCTGGAGGTGAGCGTTTCAAACGGAGTAGTAGACCTATGCCGGGAGAGTACCGGGGCACCGCTTCGAAGAAGGGAAGATTTACTGTTCTGAATCATATATACCAAGTTCCTCGCTGACCTGGAGGGAGAAGGTCGATTTGGCGTGTCTTTTTTATTTGCGCACGGCTACCCGAGCTATGTTGAGGGTGCGCACAAGCTCAGAGTTTACTTTATAGGACGCAGATGGTAACGTTTAGACCCCACGGTGGGGCCGTATTTCCTCGATGCAGTAAGTGATACCCTAGCGAGAGCCGCCCAACGCGTCGCACTCGCAGGCAGTGTTACAAACCTCAGACTCACGCCAACTGTAAATATTTTCCCCTCTCCAAACCACCCCCTCCCCCTCCCGACCCCTATACACTATCTCTCCCCAGGACGCTGCGCGCCACGTGGAGAGGCTGTGCTCCACCGAACGGCCCGACCTCTTCATGAGCATGAACCGGCAGATTATCAAGAACTTGAGCATCGGCGTGTATGACGGGTGCAAGGTCGCCGTCGAGCTCGCCCGGGACCTCGCCAAGCTCTGATGCCGCTGGCCTTGCCAATCGCGCGAACGATATCTTGATATATTTTGCCGGCAACATGAGACGCGATCGTTGGTCTCGCGAAGGGAGTTCGCCTAGCTTCGTGGTTTCATTGTGTAGACAAAACTAACTACTTCGTACCGGCAAATTAGGATAGATGACTAAATGTCCGAATTGCTTTACTAAATTTGGGGTGGTGCGGCCCTGGAGCGGCCGTGGTTGCTTGTTCGAGGTCACGCGGGGTGGCGTAACTAGACACCGTAGCTACTGTCTGTAGTAGTTTGCGCCGAACGGTGTTTTGTTCGAGGGGGGCTCGGTTTCGCTTGAAGGCCAGCACCGACCACAATCGGCGAAAGTTGCGTGTTGGCGAGCAATACGAGGGAAATCAGGCAATGTTCACGAGGGATATGCACACTGCAGGGCTGGCAAGCTTCCACCCATGTTGTCTGCGGCTGGTTCGGGCGTCTCGGGTTGCCTTCCACGATTCGCTGCGACTGTGTTAATGGCATCTCTCAGACGAAACGAATTCCCTACGACTCGCCCCATGCCGAGAGGGGGCTCGTGGTCGTGGGTTAGCACCGTCGACTAGCCCAGGGAGGGACTCGGACGCGCTTCGTCGAAAGCGGATGCACCATCCGCATAGATGAGGGGACAGTGCGGAGATCGGACGGACCGGTTAAAGTGACACAGAGTTCGTTTCGCTTAAGTACTACTGTAGGATATGGGGGCATGGTCGTTGGGTCTGAGGTGTGAGGTCCTGTTTATACGAATCGCCGGATTAAGCGAAGGGTATACTGCTGTAGTTGTTTTTGTTGTTCTTACGTAAGTTAGCTCATCGTCACAACGCAGTCCGTGGTCACCGGGCAGGCTCCAATAACCCTGGAGTGGAATTTTAGTGTCGGCGTCGGGAATTCCAGGGTTCCTGGAGTGGAATTTTAGTGTCGGCGTCGGGAATTCCAGGGTTGTTGATTTACCGTCTTCTGCCATTCCGCGGTTGAGATAGGTGTTACGACGCCAAACAGGGACTTTTGCGAGATTGCCACCCTCGGATTGCCTGTTCCAGGAGATACCACTGCTGTGTCTTTTTTTACTATCAACGTTGTTAATGTATGACGCACGAGCACACCTACTACCTGGGGGGGATGTGGCAGGCGGGGTGATTGTTGTGTAAAACAAATACGATTGCTCCGGTAGAGGTGCTACTGTAGCACCGTGATTTTTCTGAGGGTGGTCACTTGAGGAGCTCTATACTAATAGTAAGTCAAAAACTGATTTTGGAGGAAAACAAATGCTACCCGATGAACTATCCCGTGGCCTTATTACATATAAAACGAAAAAAAGTGCAACGCAATAGCGAAATTCCGACGAGTTTGGCTTAAGGAGCCCCGCCCGTCATTCAGAAAGTATGTCAGCCAAAATGTGCTACGTACCTCTATCCTAGCACGCGTGCAAACGGAAGACAAACGACCCTGGACGACCTGCTTATTTTTTTTGCCTCGTCATGTTCGTTGGGTCTCGCGGCAGTCGATCGCCGCATACAGCCTCCAACCCGACGGCGCGACACCATGGTCCGTTGGTTGCGTGTAGATACTGGCGGCACCGCGCCCCGTCTCACCCCCCCCCATCCCATCCAACTTTTGTCCCATTCATCAAGTTGTCCTTCGTCCGTTTCCCCTCGGCCCTCCGCTCATCAAACCCACTGGCCTACTCAGTCACGTGACTGAGTAGGCCAGTGGTCTATGCTATATAACTAACGAAACCCCAGTGTTCATGGTGCTGCTTGTTGCTGCTGCGATCACTATGCTTTGGCAAACACCAGGTATTTTTATCATGTGTTACAACACAACAGTACGTATTAAATAGTCTACTCTTTCTACGTAATGCCTCGTAACAGCCGCGGATGAACGAGGGGGGCAATAAATACATGTACAAAATTGCAGCTGCTGCTCAGAGAGAGCTCGACAGCTTTTCTTAGACGTAGATTTTTGACCTTTTCGCGATAACTGGCGATTACGTCCACCCGGCGGCACGCAACTCCCTCATCGTGCTCGCCGACCCCTGCTCTGCCTACTCTGCCAAGGGCGGTCTCGGCCGTGCCCAACTCATGTCTCACGGGGCTGCGATTTTTCCAGGATTCCATGCCCTTTTTGTCACGTGCACATACCATACCAACCAGTACATATGCTTTTTTGTTCTACACGCAAACCGCATTATTATTCAAGATTCCGTTTTTTTTATGTACGAGTAGACGACCAACCCGGAATTTTATCGTACCGGCTCCTTTTACTGCGGATATACACGTACGTATTATATGTACGAGTACCAGTACCGCTGCAAGCAGTAACAGAGTATCATATACCAGGTAATTTTTAATATGCGATGATATCTGTACAGTATTCATACGTGCGTGCGTGGTATTCAGCAGTATGGCAGTGGTCGGTGTGTGCCTGGATATAGTACCGGCCAGGGCCTCGCGTGCGCTCGCGGGCGTGAACATGCGGGCGGTGGGCGCTGCAGCAACGTTTATCAAGAATATGGAAAGCGCACATACAAAACACATACGCTCTTTTATTTTTACACGCTACTGCTGTACATGCATAATCAAAGATTCCCTCATCGTGCTCGCCGACCCCTGCTCTGCCTACTCTGCCAAGGGCGGTCTCGGCCGTGCCTAACTCATGTCTCACGGGGCTGCGATTTTTCCAGGATTCCATGCCCTTTTAGTCCCGTGCACATGCCATACCAACCAGTACATTTTCTGTTCTACACGCAAACCGCACTATGCAAGATTCCGTTTTTTTTATATACGAGTAGACGACCAACCCGGATTTTTATCGTACCGGCTCCTTTTACTGCTGATAATATACACGTACTACGTACTATATGTACGAGTACCAGTACCGCTGCAAGCAGTAACAGAGTATCATATACCAGGTAATTTTTAATATGCGATGATATCTGTACAGTATTCATGCGTGCGTGGTATTCAGCAGTACGATAGTGGTCGGTGTGTGCCTGGATATAGTACCAGGCAGGGCCTCGCATGCGCTCGCGGGCGTGGACATGAGGGCGGTGGGCGCTGCAGCAACGTTTACCAAGAATATGGTGATGGAGAGCGCACATACAAAACACACACGCTCTTTTTTTTTACACGCAGCTACTACTGCACATACATGCATATACCCGTACGTACGTAGGTACGTACGAACGTATTATAACAACACCTCAGTTACAGTACCATAGGGTGATATTTACAAGAAATAAGAAATTCGAAAGCCGTTATATTGAAGCTAGTATAAAACGCATCCTCTCCTCTCATGTAAATAAGAAACCTAGCCTCCGTTTATGAGTGTTTTTCATTATTAGGTGTCATGTACTACTGCTGTACACCCCTTGGCAGTACAGAGTCGCTTTGTTCGCCCTAAGCTTAGCTACCAATCTACCTCACCTCAGTAGGCTACTCCTCGCCGTTACGGGCATTGCGCGTAGCCGCAGGCGGGCGTCAGCCCGCCGCGGCGAAGCCCCCCTTGTATACTTATAGGGAAATCGAAAACACATGCAATCATGCAATGTGTGTGTTTTCACATTAAACCGCGTTCCTTTCTACCCAGCGACATTATCAGTACATCAGTACATCAGTACATCCAACGTCCCGAAAAAATAATCGCATTAATCCGAAGAAATCTGTGCTGTCTTTTTGGCGCCTTTCGTCCCGAAAAAATAATCGCATTTTTAATCCGAAGAAATATGTATGTGCTGTCTTTTTGGCGCCATTCGTGAAGAAAACGTTGCACGCAGCAAGACGACAAGCGACAGATACTCGTAGATGATCGTACGTCGTACTGCTGTTGAATGCATCAATCCATGGGTCGCTTTCTTTGTAGAGGGCTGGGCGATCTTGGTCATTGATGTTGATGATACTGTACGTGACTCTGAGCTCCTGCGAGCTCGTAACGACATTTTAGCCAGATTCGTGTCCCCGGGGCCTCCGCATTTTACAGCTTCCAACTCTGCACAAACGACGTTGGTATCTCGAGAACACAAACGACGTTGATCTCGAGTACACAAACGACTTTGATCTCGAGTACACTATCTGTGCTACTGCTGCTGCTGCTGCTGTGAAATTGTAGAACATGTACGTACGTCAAGCTTACGTAGTAATAAGTAATAAGCGCTCGTATCATACTGTATCTCAGCTGCGTAGAGATGGATCATCGTGTGCGTCCATTATCATAACTGCTGGATGAAACACACCTACTACCTACCCTGGTAGTAGGTGTATACCTGTCACGCACAATACGACCGTGCTGGATGCGCTTGATGCTTGATTGATCGCGACTACAGTAGTACTCGTATAATAATAGGAGTAAAAATGAGCGTGGCCACCCGTTACGCAGGAGGAGAAGATCGCAAGATCAAGATCGCAACAAGATCGCTTGGCGGGTCTACAGCTGCAGCAGCAGCATCACCATCAATAATCATCACAGCGAGCATTGCATTCAAACAAACAGCAACCTGTGACAAGTTCAACAGACATACGTAGAAGGTTGACACTTGTATATATGATCGATGAAGAGGTGAATCGCACCTCTATCTTGCACTGCGTGGATGCTTGATAACTTTGTAGAGTTGTGACCAGTGACCAGCGGGCTTGGCGATGCAACGATGCTACAACATCAACATGCATGCTGAAGATCGGCCAGGTTCGTGTCCCCGGATCTCCGCATGCCACCGCTTCCCAACCCTTTATAAACGCCCCGATCTGGCGCTACTGCTGTGGGTACACCTGGTATATACCGGCCTGCTGTGTTGTTGCAGTACTGGGGTAACACCGCCGCTGCCGCCGTCGTGCTCGTTGTTCACCCCCTGCACACAGTCTGCAGGTGTGTCTGCTGACATCATTGCTCCTCCCACCGACCGTGGCACCATGATCGCCACCGTGCTTGGCCCCATACACAAGTCTTCCGTCACCGGAAGCTGCAGCGCTCACGAACACCTTCTCCAAAAACCGTCGCCCTCTGACATGAAAGCCATCCACGACAACCCAATCACGCTGCTCAGCCTCGCAGAAGCCAGGAGTGGCGATGGGGGGCGGTTCGCCGCCAGCAACAGGCTGTTCTCGTTGGACGAAAGTGTGCAGGAGATCAGATCCTTGGTAGACGCCGGCGGCAGTTTGGTGCTGGAATGTTCCACGCAAAGGGAGGGGCGAGACCCGTCCGGCCTGGCAGACATATCTACGAGGACCGGGATCTGTATCGTGATGGCTGCTTCCTGGGCAAGGAAGCATGTGGTGAGTCGGTCTATCGTTAGGAGTAAGAGGGGCTGCTGGGCTGTGCGACTTCCGTGGTGCTTATGTGGTGCTTGACGAGTGTGGATGTGAACCAAAAGGGATTTTCGTTTGTAACTTTTTTATTGATTGCTGCGGTTTCGGCGGCGACGCGGCGAGATCGATGTTTACGCATGTACGTTTCGGCTCCAAGCTCCAAGCACAACCAAACCGTTATAATTCAATCGGTTGAACTCACAGCTGACGCATTTTGTGATATAGATGTACTCGATTACTTTACCAAATATCATACTTGTCTCCTCTATTCGGGTTATATAGTATCAGTGCGCAGAATGATCATGGGATACCCTTGTTACATTGTCCTGCTGACCCGGGTGGTATCCAGGGGAGTCACTGAACTATATCCTTAACGAGGAATACACACATAACACGCGCGAACGGCTTATTATAAAATCGAGTAGTAACTACTAGGTTCCTAGTACATCACGAAGCCTACACCAATACCACAAATAACACATAGAACAAAAATTCTACGCAGCTCGCAAAGTTGAGTATCTACTATTCAATCGGTTGAACTCACAGCTGACGTATTTATAATAATTTTATTTTATTTTATTTTATTCAAATTAATTCCACACGTTACACTTCGTATTTTTATTCCGGGCGATCCGGGAATAAACCCTCATTTAGTTGACTGTACGAACGTCGACGGCTGCTGTTATGTTTTTTCCACAACTATACTAGGGATTTCCGCTCCGCTGGGTGCCTGGGTGCCTGCCGGCACTCATGCCCCCGACAGGACAATACACCTCATACCTCATACATGCATCAGCAGCGTTGAAAGAGGTTGCTCTGTAGGCGAGTCCCAGTGACACTTGTTCGAGTTTGAAGTGTGGTGTAAGAGGCGTAGATGATGAGTACGCGTGTGCATTTGCAATCGATGGTGCATAGAACGCTGTGTGCACGAGTATTTATGGGCGTGTACGTGCATCGTGTGTTGTGTTTGTCCGTCAGTGTTTCTTTGTATCATACTATACGACAGCGATATGCGTTGCGGTGCTCTTCCCTAGGTGTTAGAATACGTGCGTGTATAACGAGCGGGGTGGTGGTGGTCGGTGCTAGGGTTTAGATTAGAGTTTGTTTGGGAACTGCCAATCCGAAAACAAACAAGTGACAACCAACCCAATTTTGATTTTGGTTTTAGTATGACCTCCCTATCTACGCCTCGGAATAATCACCTTTACATCGAACAGATCCTACAGTAGCCGTAGATCATATGAATCCTGACCTGCCGTTATGAGATGTTAGTGCAGGATCTGTATCGTACATATCCGACACATGCGCTAGAATATGTAGACTGTGCGGTTCCCACCCGGCAACATGATCTAGATCATATACATCAGGATCTGTATGTGAGTAACCTTAACAGTCGTACATTGCGTGTGTGTTAGTGATTCATGTCGTATCGGAATATCCCATGAATCGGAAACCTCATAAAAAAAATAAGTTTCCTGGTTGCCGATAAGCATCCGATTACCGGGTTTACCGATTACCGATTGCCGGTATCCAATAAGTTGACGCATTGCTTGTTCGTAGGCCTCAGGCGAGATTGGTTTCAGGTCGTACTATATCGGTCTCCCACAGGGTAGAGACAAGAGGAGTGACCACGTGAGTGACCACGCACAAGCCTAAAAGACAAGAGTCAAATAACCCAGAATAGACCAACAGTCCGAGCCGACACGTAACTGTCAGTGTTGAAGAGTCCAAACTAACAAGGCTCTTCACAACACAGCAGTGACGGACCAAGAATAGTACACCTCTCCATCACCTAAATCAACGAAAATGGCACGAGGAAACCCGTCCCAACGAGTAAAACTCACAACAGCCGCGCCTCAAAACAAAAAAACTAGGGCAAAAAATAGAATGCTAGAGATGGCGAGGTCCCCCGGACGAAAAGGTCACCTTTTCCCCCCTACCACCGCCATAGATACACAGATCGCAACGGTAAAGCAAGATAGCATAAATCCTTCTCCGCATGACTTCAGGGCGGGGGTCTTCAATTTTCTCCCTGTCCCCATTTTTTCAAGTTATCGACCAAATTTTGCTCCGGCTACAAGAATAATTTGATGGCGCCAGAGGCCGGGACCAGTCAGATGCCGATTTAATACAACGCTTGCTAAATTTATCGAACTCCAGCTCGATATCGCACTGGTTTCAACTAACTCTTACACGTGATACTTGAGCCGGGAAGGTGGTCTCGTGTGATTTCACCCTACGGTACCATGGCAGCAGTAAAAAAGTAGAAAGCCACGAATGTGTCAGCATCCTTGTTGTGTATGTGCGCTTAAATAATTGTGCTTATGGTGGTCTGTGTGGAAAGTTTGGCGCTGGTCCCGGCTGGCCTAAAATTGTATCCGGTGAGCCTGCTTTTGGCCCTTTCCAGCCTCCATAATGCAGGGTACTCCGGAGAAGTCAGTGCGTTTGGACAGGCCAAGCCATAACGAAAAGACTCATCTCGTACGCTCAGTAATAAATTGGAGATGACGCGGTCCACGTGCTCGAGCGGGCTTGCGTGGCAGGAGTAATGACCTGTTGAGTGACGTCTTCGTATAAATTAAAATAAGTTCGACGTAGTCCTGGAGAAGGCCACAATGACTCGATCCCACGGTAGCCTCCACGGCATGGGATTGAGGGTGCAGATCTCCGCGACACCTCCCGCGCTCAGATATGTGGTGTGTGGGAGGGGCGTGGTGCTAACATCGGCGCCGTGTAGAGGTTCTAGAAGCTGGTATCGGTGGTGAAAGTTGGGTTAGAAGCGTGACAACGGAGTCATTTGTTCCCCTCGTTCCCTCACATCTATACTCCTTCTTTGGGCCGGCACCACCCCGAGTGTGCAACAACTAAGAAGCTGACCTTCGGGAAAAGGCTGACTGATTTCCTGATTGAGCACATTGGGTGGCTTGGTCTGACGCCTCCTGACGACAGCGCCGACTTTTTCAGTTTCCTGTGTACCCGATGTACCTGAGACATGACCCTAAACGCTCAAATGACCACATCTTGTATATACGTCAAATGGTGTGCTCGTATAGTAAGGCACCTGCTAGGTATTGGTCTGTTGGCCTACTGGTAAGTGGTTAATCTATTGCCTGCCCAAGATAAGCCTTACCTAGCATAGCACTCTCCCCCCCTTCTGAATAGCAGGGTCTTTTGTCTTCGTATGGGGCCGTACGTGCCAAGTCCGAACTTCTTAACCCTCTCTGGGGACCTAGGGTGTTTATCAGATTCTTGACATGAGGAAATTCACTTTTTGCTGAAAAGCGTATGCATGGTGGACGTGAGACTGAAACTCACGACCAACAACCAAAGTCCTGCCAACGACGCCATTTGTTAAGTTATCAGTCTGTTGCGCTACTGGTGAAAGGTTACCCAAACTAGGCATTATAACACACCCTGGAGGTAGATACATAGTACCTGTTATACCCATTGCTGTCCCTGGAAGTGGCGGCTGCGCCGAAAATAAATCAAACAGTTCGACGCTGTCGTCCATATGTACGAAAGTACGTAAAATATGCCGAAGTCCGCCTCACCAGCGGTTCTTAGCATGATTCAGCTCACCCTTCGTGCCACTCGCCGAACGCCTCACGGCGCTTCGCGCTTGATACAAACAGTGTCTGCCTGGTCGGTGAAAACCCGACGTGCTCCGTCCCGGCATTGTAGGGACCCGAGGGTATATGTTCATACGACTACTCGTACGGCCATGACAATGAGTACCCCCCCGCTCCCCCCACACACATACGCACACACTACCCGGCTTTCATGTCAAACCCCAACCATTAAAATAATAAAGTATCCCTTCTCCCGTCCCGATCGTTGCTACCAACGCAGGCGGACAGTAACGCACAAGAGCCGTCAGCTGAGGCCATCGGCAGGGAGTTGGAACTCCAGCTTCTCTTTGGAGTGCATGTAGATCCCACCGCAGCCGTCGCTCCCAGCAGCACCTCGGTGGCCGCCACCACGACAGGTAGAATACAGGCCGGGTTTCTCGTTGTCGCCCTCGATGACAAATGTAACCAGGGAGCAGCGCCACCAGCGCAAGCAGAAACTTCTGGAGAAACCATTAGGGCATTGGAAGGGGCGGCACTGGCCCAGAAGGCTACGGCCGCGCCCCTTATGGTGGTTTGTTCTCACTTTGTTGGGTGGGAACTCGTCGAATCGGCGGTGTCCGTTGCTACCGCTCACTGGGGAGACAGTCCAGCTGCGGGTAAGAAACTCATCTTGGCCGGAATGCACGGAGGCGTCGGCCAATCTCTTCCATGCCAAGTGGCGATGTTGGAGAAGGGCGTGGTGCTGTGCTTCGACTGCTTCGGGAGGCTGGAGTGGCTGCCTGGACCGGAGTACTACCCTTCGGACGAGGAGAGCGCCGTGCGGATTGCGGAGCTAGCACGACTGGGGTATGCAGACCGGCTCGTCATCTCTCAGGGGGTGTCGCGGCGCACCCATCTCTCCAGGTGATGTGCTGGCTGTAGGTGATTTCGAGAGATGGCGCTACTCTATGATGATGCAGCCACATTTCACTGGCTTGCCGCAGTGCCGCAAGGCTGTAGACCGATGTTTTCTCCTTGTTGCTGAGGTGTCTCGTTTACTTTCCATGGTAGCGTTCACTCCTTCAACAGAACATTGTGGGTAGTCAATAAGAAGGACCCATGACGCACGAAGAGGTTGTTTCAATCGCGAAAACCCTGTTTTGAGCCCCACCATGACGTGTCACTACAGTATGATACACGTCTAACCTTTGCTTGCTTCCTTCGTCCGGCGTGTTGTGTTCTCCCTCCAATCCCCGAAATCTATAAAAAACGATGATGATGCCGTTTGCCACATGCAGGTTTGGAGGCCACGGATATAGCCACGCGTTACGTACTGTCACCGTACGCCTACAACGACTTGGAGTAAGCGCGAGCAACATATCGTTAATGACGAGAGGAAACATGCTGCAACTTCTCGACTGGTACACCCCGCCCCCGCCGGTCGAGGCGCCGAAAGATTACTTGCCGTGCTCGTGGTGTCAGACGCGGTTTGAGCCGATAGAGGGCGAATATTTCCATAAGTTTCAGTTCGTCTACTGTGGCATCAAGTGCTTGCGGTTACATAGAGATACCGGGTTCGACGCGGCCAGGGTGGGCGGGGGAGCTTAAGCTACGTGCTGTCAGGTATAAATTAATAGTGACTGGAGGGTGAACGTACCAATGAGCGGCGATAATAGCATCCTCTGCTGATTTTGTTTTGCTACCTTTCAGGATGCATCACCAGACGATGTACAGATATACCGGTTTTACACTGTAATGTGCTTTGCCGAATGCCGAAATAGTACCGGCGTCGTCAGGCATTACCGGGGCATGCTGCACACGCGCCTCTGGTGGTCTGGCGTCAAGTTCCTCTACAGCCTATAGCAGCAAAATACGGTTGTTCTTGAAAGGTCCTACGGTATCCTGTATGGGCTCTGAAAATAGACAATTGTTGTGTGCGTGCGTGTTTTTCTTTCTCACGCAGACGGTAGCCCAACCATGCACTTTGCGTGCGTAAGTTGAAGACACGTCAGGCGTTGCTGTAAGTATTTTGAGCTTGACAGTGTGTCCTCAACGTATGTATGTATGTTATGGTATGGTGTTCGACGTTGGGGCGATAGTCTCCGGGCAAAGCCCGGTCAGAGAGATCCTACTGAAAAGAGAGACAGACAACAAGAAATAATGGCTGCTATGGGCGACGTTCTACAGCAAGTAACAACATCCGTTATACCCCAAAATCCTTATCCACCTAAGAAACCCGGGGATGTAGCTCGGATGTCCCCGGATGACCACAAGCTATGCCATGGGGCGGGGGGGGGATCTGTCCACCCGCTCATTACTATATTCACTCAGAGTTTCCCCGTTATACACTCATGACCCTTGTTTCGGGATTTGTACTGAACAGAACTGATAGTTGTTTGTCTGTAGGTCACCTTTGTTTGGTGTCACTACAGAGTATTCAGCTGATAGTTGTTCCTTGGCTCGCCCTCGTCCTATCACAATAGTATTAAATGTCTTCCGAATGTGTGCAAGAAAATGTGCAAAACAACCTCTTCTTCCTGAGGTACACTAACTTCCCCACACTACAATATGGGGGGATACATTTTAATACGATATCGCGCGTCACTTCCGCCGTCCCTGCTTCGCTATTATACGTAACAGCAGTATACCGATATATCCACACAAAGCAGCAGCAGATTCACGTTGCCTGGTACGAGATTATAGTAAGTACCGAAACAGGCATACTCGTATATAGATTACACTACAACCGGTACTACATTCGTATGGCAAAAACAACCGACATCAGTAGCATACTCGGCGTACATACATACCACAGATAATAAAAGATATGATACTGGTACTACAGTAAGTAGTAGTTACTATAGTAGTATAGTACTAATACGTGTGTGTATTCTTCACATTAAACCTTAATTCCTTTCTGCCCGTCGACATCCAGCACACCCGTCCTTGCCGATTCTTCACCCTATTATTATTATCATTATCATCAGTTCTGTGGTCACAAAACTACGACACAGAGAGGGATACTACGCTGCAGTGCAGTACCGAGTAGTAAGCAGAGCAGACAATGCAATGCCATATACGACAGGCAAGACCTATACCCTGCTAGCAATCCAGGTGTGTGCATGAAAGAGAAAAAAAGAGAAAAAAAGAAGAGAAACAGCGAGAATGAAAACATAAAGAAGAATAAAAAATAAACATAATAAAGCAAATCAACAAATAAATCAACAAGCATTGAAACAACCAAACAAAAACATGATACAATAAAAATAAATAAGTGTCGTGCTTCTCTAAACATCAAATGAAACGAAACGAAACGAAATGGGATGAAAAACAACGTAAACAGAGCAAGACTAAGAACTAAGAACGACAGGAAAGGACAGGCAGCCGGAGCACACCAAAAAGCACCTTCCAGGCAGCCGAGGCAGGTTTGTACCCATACTCACACTCGTACTCGTAGTACAGACGACATATATATGTATGTTCTACCAGCTGTACTCTTTAGTCGGTCTGGTACCTTTCTATACCCTGTACCCTGTACCCCATAATAGCTGAGAGAGCGAAGAAGATAGATATTATTATATAATTAAACGGATGCACACGGTTCATGGGGGAAAAAAGTGATGCAAAATACGTATAGCGCATACAACTTTATACAACAAAAAAACTCGTTCGTTCGTGTACTTCATATGCTCTCACAAGAGGACCATCACCAACAAACAAGTACTACTACTACTGCTGCTGCTGTAAGTAGCATGAATATGCAGCCTGGATCAGAGTTCCTGTCCCTTATTAGGGAAACTTCCAAAAAAAGGTATACTATTATACCTGTGGTCCGTTCGCGTCCAAAAACAGGTACTACATACTTAAAATCAAGTAAAAAACGCACTCCACGTGCCCTGCCATTCATTGGTCCAAAACTCGTTGTACCTGTTTTTGCCTCTTTAAAACCCAGGTATACCTGATTTTGTCTACTCTGCTTGACTTTCACCTTTTTTTTTGTCGTTTTTAAGCCAATCAGAGGCCCTTCATAGTTCCGCCCTATGCCCCCTATACAAACTTTAATGCCGACGTACGCGGAGACCCCCTCCTCCCTTCGCACCTCGCACCACACGCTACTCGAGCGACACACATATCTGCCTGCACACCTCCGCCGAAATAATACGAGATGGAAGGCTCCCCTTCGGGATTGATTGGGGTTGACTTGGAATACTAGGGGTGTCGCAAGCTGAGAAGGGAGAATACAGCAGCAGGCGTTCGTCCCTCGTACTATTAATAGCAGCTACTCGTATACGTAGCCACCGGGCGAGCACGAAGAACATGAAAAAACTCTACTTTGCATTGCAAGGAAGGGCAGGTTCGTGGGGTGCGTTTTAAGCTTGATTTTAGTATGTACCTGTTTTTGGCCCCGAGCGGACCAGGTGTACCTGTTTTTGGCCGCTGCCTAAAGTCTTCTTATTACGTAGTAGTAGGTGTCCTGTGCTGCTGTGTACTTTTACTTCACAAAAAATCGGACGCATTTCAAATTTCAAATTTGGTCCATAATTTTTTAGGTGAAAAACGAAACAAAACCCAAAAACGGCTATTTTCTAGTACCATACCCGCCGTGAACTATTTTACTCAACACTCTCTGCCATGCTTGCATGATCTGAGGCATGGTGATCTACTCTGTACTGCTGTAGCATCCCACCCATGGTCACGACAACGCACAACAAGCAGTCGACAGGCAGGTAGAGTTGTCGACAGGGTATATAGACTACGTACTACGTGCACGGAAACAAGCCCCAGAAACACCCAATCGGGGTCCCAGTTGCGTATACGCTCAACGCTCTACGAGTACGTGCACGTATAATACTACACTGGTGAATCAGAACTATTTTGGGCACATCCCAACGCTCTTCGAGTAACACGTGGCTGCGGTGTGCGGTGTCCTACGTGTAGCCTGCAAGGGCGGACTGTACCCAGTACCCAGGGCGTGCTCCCTGGACTCCGTGAAGTGAATGCCAGGCTTCGTGCAGGCTGGACCTCGTAGGCAGGAGCCCTCCACGCCACAGGAGGAGTGCACGCGCCGCCGTTTGGGAAGACCAAGACCAATACTGCTCCTGATAGCTATCGCAGGCTTCATACGAGGCGTGCCTCGCTCGAGAGGGTGGGTTTTGCAGGTACCGCAGCGAGAAACCAGTTCTCCCTTGAAGCGACTCTATGCATCTTCCAGGAAGGGTTCTCCCTTCCGGCGGCGGACGCTTGTAACGGTCCAGGGCGTTGCTAGTGAGGGCTTGAGTCTGTCTACTGGTCCGGCCGTGGCTGCTGATCTGTCGGTGAGGAAGGATGTGGGAGATGGGGTACAGCAGCTTCAATCTCATGTGTATGTATCATGTTCATCCAGTTTGGAAGGTTGGGCTGTCGTTCGCAGGAGCCCATCGCTCACTTGTTGTGTCTGAGTGTGCATTAGTCGAATACCCACGATTCCTGGCATGCTTGCTGCTGCTGTGCTTTCGTTGTGGCCACGAGCTGAGCACGCATACACCCTCCTGATAAGAGTTGTGCATCCACGCCGCATGATAGCCGCTTATTTTGTTCATCATGATGAACCTGGTGTTGAACATCTCCGAAAGCGGACGCACAATGCAGTACAATACAAATGAAATGAGTACTCGTATACAAGGGCTCCGCTCCGCAGGCGGCTGACGCCGCCCGCTACGCTCGCGCAAGGAAAGGGGCAGAAGAGGCCTATGATGTACGTAGTGCAAGCAAGCACCCACTTGAAAATGCCATGAGGTTCATGGTGCAGCGAAGAAACGGCGGACTTGGCATGCATACAAAACATACTTAGGATGCACATTAGCTCCATGCTCCAGGACAACAAAGCTGTATGTTCGAAAGAGAACGACCAGCAACATTGGGTCACAGCAAGGCGCTGTGCTGCCTACTGTGGTGGGTGTGATTTGTGCCCTTTTCGAGAGTATGTGTGGGAGTACAACGACAACGGTACGTAGTACTTCGTACTTTTCATGCATGTATGAAAGAGAAAGCACCAGCACGGTCATGTTGTGAAGTACGAAAAACAGAAAATCCACAAACCTGAGAAAGACGTACACATTTATACGTACGAGTGCTCGCACTCGTACTCGAACAAAACCGCAGGAGCGAAAAACAAGAACGAAAAAAAAAGGAAAATCAAGTGAACACGAAAATTTGATTTTTATAAAATTTTAAAAGTACGTCAGCTGTGATAACAAAATCAAAATCCTTCTGTGGTGATTGCGCCGCTTGGAACAAAAAGAGTTTAGACATTTTTCGCGTTCTGTCAGCCTCGACGCTACCCACCCCTCCGCGATCACCTCGCCATCAATTCGGTCCGGGTCGAGCTCTACTGCTTCTCTGCCCCAGTGAGCCCCGTGGCCCGCCTCCCGTGAAGCCGGGTGCTCCGTGGCCCTCGTTCGCCCGCTCCATCATGATGGTGTTCAAACCGCCTGGCTGTCTCTCTGTAAATAATATGTGTTCCGATAAATAAGCATCGCTTGAATGTTCTTTTACAAACGGAAACAACCTTTATAATTTCGGACATACTGGATTAATAAAGCAGCAGCAACGCAGACAAAGCCCCTTCATGCTTCCCTCGTGTCTCGATGGACACGCCACGCCCAGCCATGAAAAAGGCGACCGCGCTCCTTCTGACCTCTCCTCTACTGGCCAGCGCCTCCCATACCCGCGATGGCGCCGGGCTCGCCCGCGCTGCCGTGCTCTCTGAGCACACGCACGAGCCCAAAACTGAAAGAGGAAGAAGCCTCTCGCCATACCGTAGGGAACAAAGAGAGAAATATCAACGCTGAGCAAGTAATGAAAGGAGGCGGTGTCGAAGTGGGAGCTCTGAGAGGCCAGGGATGGGCAATCCGTGAAAGAGAAAAGAGATACGTAGTTACAAGGGCTCCGCTGCGCGGGCGGCTAACACCGCCCGCTACGCTCGCGGAAGGAATAATAGAACCAAATGTGAAAAGGGTAAAAGAGGAGCATATATTATTGTAGCTGCAACTGGCGACTTGATAATGCCAAGAGCTCCATATGTATGGCGGCAAATACAGGACAAAAACGATAGTGGTGAACAACACGAAAAAATATCGCTAAAAGAAAGCAAAGCTTCGCTCCGAGGGCGGTTGACGCCGCCCGCTACGCTCGCGCAAGGAAAGGGGCAGAAGAAGTCCACTATGTGTAAAGACCGACTTGAAAAGGCCAAAGAGATTCATGGTGCAATGCAACGAAATACTTATTGCTGTACGCAACTGAACGTACAGTACCCGTCTACTACTGCTGTATTGTGATGCATGAGTACTGGTATGCGGCATGTATGTGGCAAAGCAACTATCATACCTGTACGGCGACAGCAGTTGTACACCACAAACAAAGCAAAAAACACAAAGAACAAACGAACGTACAGGCGACTTGCAAAAGTATACGACAGTAGATCTCCATACTCCAGGACAACAAAGCTGTATGTTCGAAAGGAAGAGAAAGCACAGCAACATGGCTCGCAGGACGGCGCTGCGCTGGCTGCTAGGGGTGTGAATTGTGCCTTTTTCGTGACTGCTATGTGTGGTAGTACAACAACAGCAGTAGTAGTAGTACCTTCGATCTTCCCTTTTATACAAGGGCTCCGCTGCGCGGGCGGCTAACGCCGCCCGCTACGCTCGCGGAAGGAATAATAGAACCAAATGTGAAAAGGGTAAAAGAGGAGCATATATTATTGTAGCTGCAACTGGCGACTTGATAATGCCAAGAGCTCCATATGTATGACGGCAAATACAGGACAAAAACGATAGTGGTGAACAACACGAAAAAATATCGCTAAAAGAAAGCAAAGCTTCGCTCCGAGGCGGTTGACGCCGCCCGCTACGCTCGCGCAAGGAAAGGGGCAGAAGAAGTCCACTATGTGTAAAGACCGACTTGAAAAGGCCAAAGAGATTCATGGTGCAATGCAACCAAATACTTATTGCTGTACGCAACTGAACGTACAGTACCCGTTCTACTGCTGTATTGTGATGCATGAGTACTGGTATGCGGCATGTATGTGGCAAAGCAACTATCATACCTGTACGGCGACAGCAGTTGTACCCACAAACAAAGCAAAAAACACAAAGAACAAACGAACGTACAGGCGACTTGCAAAAGTATACGACAGTAGATCTCCATACTCCAGGACAACAAAGCTGTATGTTCGAAAGAAGAGAAAGCACAGCAACATGGCTCGCAGGACGGCGCTGCGCTGCTGCTAGGGGTGTGAATTGTGCCTTTTTCGTGACTGCTATGTGTTGTAGTACAACAAACAGCAGTAGTAGTAGTACCTTCGATCTTTATATAGAGAGAGAGTATGAAAGAGAAAGCACAGCATAGCACGGCGTCAATCAAGTTGTACAAAAATCCACAAAACTGAGAAAGACGTACATTACGTACTCGTACTCGAACAAACGCTCCCCGCCCACCCGCGATCACCTCGCCATCGATTCGGTCCGGGTCGAGCTCTACTGCCTCTCTGCCCCAGTGAGCCCCGTGGCCCACCTCGCGTGAAGCCCGGTACTCACAGAGGCTCTCGTTCGCCCGCTCGAGGTGCTGATGCCTCTGTAAAAATAATGTTTGTTCGATAAATAAACACCGCTTGAACTTGGCTTAAATGTTCTTTTATTACAGACAAAACGATATTATAATGTCGGACATACTGGATTCATTGCAGCAGCAGCAACAGCAAGGACCTTCATGCTCCCCTCGTGTCTCGATGGAACGCCACGCCTAGCCACGAAAAAGCGACCGCGCTCCTTCTGACCCCACCTCTACTGGCCAGCGCCCTCCCATACCCGCGATAGTGGGTCGAGCGGACTTGCCTGTGCTTGTACTGGTCGTGCGACTCAGCGACGTGCTAGGCTGAAGTAGAAAAGGACGAAACATGACTAGGCAACATAAGATAGCTACACGTACCGTATGACAACTGGTAGGAAATTCATAGGAAGCAGCAAGGTTAACGAAAACTAGGACGAAAAGCCTCAAACCCGCCAAAGCCTAACCGGGTTCCGGAGGGGTTTGTCGTGCAGCGGGTGCGGGCGCTCCGGAAGACGGGTCGCTGCAGGACACGTGATTTCGGCTCTGTTTTACTGTACTTTTTGGGCTTGTATCGTTGACAGACAAAACAACGTGTACAGATACTGTGATCTTTCGTGTGTCTTGAGAGTGCGCTGTTGAGGTGCCAGATATGCCGAGGAAAGCTTCCGAACCAAAGAAGTAAAAGCTATGTATGTCTATAGAGAGAGTATGAAAGAGAAAGCACAGCATAGCACGAGCGTCAATCAAGTTGTACAAAAATCCACAAAACTGAGAAAGACGTACATTACGTACTCGTACTCGAACAAAACGCTCCCCGCCCACCCGCGATCACCTCGCCATCGATTCGGTCCGGGTCGAGCTCTACTGCCTCTCTGCCCCAGTGAGCCCCGTGGCCCACCTCGCGTGAAGCCCGGTACTCACAGTGGCTCTCGTTCGCCCGCTCGAGGTTGCTGATGCCTCTGTAAAAATAATGTTTGTTCGATAAATAAAGCACCGCTTGAACTTGGCTTAAATGTTCTTTTATTACAGACAAAACGATCATTATAATGTCGGACATACTGGATTCATTGCAGCAGCAGCAACAGCAAGGACCTTCATGCTCCCCTCGTGTCTCGATGGAGACGCCACGCCTAGCCACGAAAAAGCGACCGCGCTCCTTCTGACCCCACCTCTACTGGCCAGCGCCCTCCCATACCCGCGATAGTGCCGGGCTCGCACGCGCTGTCGTGCTCACTGGGTACACGCAGGAACCCGAAACCGGAAGAAAAGGGAAACATGATCTCGCCGACAAAGTAAAAACTGGTACCATAGGAAACAGGAAGCAGCAAGTAACGAAAATAGGAGAAAACAAAGAAAGCCAAGAACCTCCGGAAGGCAAGTAACTTCTGCTTCGGCAATTAGAGGCTGAGAGTGGCTGTGAGGTGCCAAGATATGCCGAGGAAAGCTTCCGAACCAAAGAAGATAAAGCTATGTATGTCTATAGCGCGCAGAGAGGTTGCTCTGCACGCGGGTCCCAGTGACACTTTGCCACATTGATATCATCGTGATCGTTTGATGCGGTCCTACACAGCAGTACGAGTACGTACATCAATGCTATTGTGAGTTCGAGTACCCTGAATAAAATATATACCTGTACGATGTAGTACTTTCCACGATCAACGGCCATCAGCGTGAACGGTCTGAAGCTCCGACCCACTCCCCGCCGCACGCCTGTCTGTGAAGTTTTGTGATAGTAGCACTCGTACGACATTCAATCCGCAACAATAATCAATCAATCGTAGTAGAACTACATGCTGCGACTGCGCTGCTGGAGATGCTGCTACGACGTACCAGGTACTGCACTACACTAGTGTGTCGTCTGTGTGTCAGTGGGTCTACGCCCCTTCATCTTGCTGCATGATTTGTACTCGAAGACACAAGAACTATCTGCTGCTGCTGCTTACTTACTACGTATGTACAAGGGCTCCGCTGCGCGGGCGGCTAACGCCGCCCGCTACGCTCGCGGAAGGAATAATAGAACCAAATGTGAAAAGGGTAAAAGAGGAGCATATATTATTGTAGCTGCAACTGGCGACTTGATAATGCCAAGAGCTCCATATGTATGAGGGCAAATACAGGACAAAAACGATAGTGGTGAACAACACGAAAAAATATCGCTAAAAGAAAGCAAAGCTTCGCTCCGAGGGCGGTTGACGCCGCCCGCTACGCTCGCGCAAGGAAAGGGGCAGAAGAAGTCCACTATGTGTAAAGACCGACTTGAAAAGGCCAAAGAGATTCATGGTGCAATGCAACGAAATACTTATTGCTGTACGCAACACCCGTCTACTACTGCTGTATTGTGATGCATGAGTACTGGTATGCGGCATGTATGTGGCAAAGCAACTATCATACCTGTACGGCGACAGCAGTTGTACACCACAAACAAAGCAAAAAACACAAAGAACAAACGAACGTACAGGCGACTTGCAAAAGTATACGACAGTAGATCTCCATACTCCAGGACAACAAAGCTGTATGTTCGAAAGGAAGAGAAAGCACAGCAACATGGCTCGCAGGACGGCGCTGCGCTGCCTGCTAGGGGTGTGAATTGTGCCTTTTTCGTGACTGCTATGTGTGGTAGTACAACAACAGCAGTAGTAGTAGTACCTTCGATCTTTATATATATAGAGAGAGTATGAAAGAGAAAGCACAGCATAGCACGAGCGTCAATCAAGTTGTACAAAAATCCACAAAACTGAGAAAGACGTACATTACGTACTCGTACTCGAACAAAACGCTCCCCGCCCACCCGCGATCACCTCGCCATCGATTCGGTCCGGGTCGAGCTCTACTGCCTCTCTGCCCCAGTGAGCCCCGTGGCCCACCTCGCGTGAAGCCCGGTACTCACAGTGGCTCTCGTTCGCCCGCTCGAGGTTGCTGATGCCTCTGTAAAAATAATGTTTGTTCGATAAATAAAGCACCGCTTGAACTTGGCTTAAATGTTCTTTTATTACAGACAAAACGATCATTATAATGTCGGACATACTGGATTCATTGCAGCAGCAGCAACAGCAAGGACCTTCATGCTCCCCTCGTGTCTCGATGGAGACGCCACGCCTAGCCACGAAAAAGCGACCGCGCTCCTTCTGACCCCACCTCTACTGGCCAGCGCCCTCCCATACCCGCGATAGTGCCGGGCTCGCACGCGCTGTCGTGCTCACTGGGTACACGCAGGAACCCGAAACCGGAAGAAAAGGGAAACATGATCTCGCCGACAAAGTAAAAACTGGTACCATAGGAAACAGGAAGCAGCAAGTAACGAAAATAGGAGAAAACAAAGAAAGCCAAGAACCTCCGGAAGGCAAGTAACTTCTGCTTCGGCAATTAGAGGCTGAGAGTGGCTGTGAGGTGCCAAGATATGCCGAGGAAAGCTTCCGAACCAAAGAAGATAAAGCTGTGTATGTCTATATAGAATACGCCTGACGCACTCCTCTACTTACTCTATCGCATCGATATATTCCAGAGTAGACATAGAGAGAGAGAGATCCTTGACTCGTACACGGGGTTTGTCGGCTGGGCGGGAGGTGCGCTGCCCCGACCCGCTCCCCGCCGCAAAGTTTGTAATGTGTGGCGACAAGAATACTCTTCTTGCCCTTGTACGCCTAGATAATACGTACTGCATTCAAATTCGCCATCAATCGCATCAATCGTAAATATTCCGTGTGTGTACGTATTAATACTAGATATGTACAAGGTACAGAGTACGAGTACAGTGTGCAGCATGTCAAGATGTCAAGTGTCAATATATGTAATGCGGAGCGGCGTAACTTGTTGTGTCGTTTCATTTGGCGTTACATTTCGCACGAACATCATGGACCATGGACATGACAGACCATGGATCACATGGATCATTGAAATCGTGGATAGACTCGGACGCTCTCCAAGGCATGGGCCATGCGCCATAGAAAGCACAACGATTGGTTGTTGTGCTTGCATGACACACACGAACGACCGTTGACACACTCCGCTTCCTGGCAATTCCATTCAAACAATATTTCACGGACGCGCATACCCCGGGTTGCTAGCTGGGCGGGGCACGCGCCCCGACCCGCTCCGCACCGCCTTGCCTCGCCTGTGAAGTATTATGTATTGTTGTAGCTTGTACGTACAGTAGCTATGCCTGGAATCCATCATGTACATACAGCAGCTTTTGTAATGTTGCCTGACGTTAATGAGCAGCGTCCTCCATGTATGTATGGTATGTATGTGCTCGTCAGGTGCTTGCGCACAACGCAGCTTACATCAGCGTCCTCCACATTCATTATCGTCGGGTGCTACCGCACATATCATTGAAACTCTGTGACTATGGACTCGGACTCACCTCATGGCATGGGCCAAGGGCCATATATGATGCACGACGATTGTTGTGTGCTTCGATCACACACACGAACGACCGTCTTAATCCACTCCGCTTCCTGGAAATAAATTCCATTCAAACCTAATAATCTTCACGGACGCAGCATACACAGGGTTGCTAGCTGGGCGGGGGAAGTCGGACGGCCCCACCCGCTCCCCGCCGGCGCCTTGAGTATTATGTATTGTTGTGAGCTTGTACGTACGTAGCTATGCCTGGTATTCATCATGTACATACAGCAGCTTTTGTAATGCTTGCCTGGTCGTTATTAGAGCAGCGTCCTCCATGTATGTATGTATGTGCACGTCGTCAGTGTGCTTGCGCACAACGCAGCTTAAATCAGCGTCCTCCACCATTATTATCGTCGGGTGCATTTAGCGCACAACGCACGTATATACTGTCACCACGCAGCTAGCAGCAGCAGCAGCAGCAGCAGCAGCCAGTCACATCAGCACGTTAGCGCACGTGCTGCAGCGCCTCCACGTGTATCTCACTGCGCTGCGCCGCTCGCTTTGCACAGTTGCACTTCCCATGTCAGTAAAGCTCAGTACGCAGTTCAGGCGCGCGTACACAAACCGCTAATCTCGATCTCCACATATTGCTCTACACAACGCGCGAATACTAGGCTCGCGCTGCACATTGCTGCATGCAGCACAGCAGCACGTGCTGCAGCAGTCCTCCACGTATCGTCAGGTGGCTGCGCCGTCGCTTTGCACAGCTGCACACTTCCCATTACTCAGTACGAGTACGTCGACACAATACATCGCCATTCGACCCAGAGCTGATATTATATTTGTCGGTTAGTATCGAATGTGTATAACTTTATCTAGCCAAAGTGCTCACAGATCAAGATTTCTATGCCAGTGTCAACATGACGTAGAGGATTGATGGGCTACAGAGCCAAATCGTGTTTGGAGTTGAACTAAGTAGGGGAGGGGATTACTAAAAAAAATGGAATTAGACCTCGAAACAGAGTTGAAAGAGCAGGGGGATTGGGAAATTAAATAATTTCCGCGACAGAGCCCAGTAACTAAAGTCACTGGGAATATCACCTGTGTTGCTTTCCCCACAAACCACCAAAAATGTGTACTTTCCAAACGCCTCTAATATTTACTGAAAACTCGGGATTCGGTCAACTATCGCGCCCTAGAGGCATTGAATGCACATTGTCGTTTTGTACCCATGCTTTCTTCTTCTCGTCAAGGTAGGATGTATACAGCTTAACCCGAGGAAATCTTATGAGGCCACCGTTATTTATTTATGAGTCCTGCTGCTTCGTAGCCTTGCCGTTCAGGGTGTGTGGSAGTGGGTTTTGAGGAGCCGCATCTTGACTCAGTGTTTTAGTTCGTGGAATCAAGGTTTCCACGAATTTTCATATTTCTGCACAATATACGCTCATCAGAGTGGGCTAGTGTTATGGTACTGCTGGACATGATGTGGAAACGTGGTAAATACCTGTGGTATCAGGTATAAGAATGTATTGGTAGTACTTGGAAGCGGTATCTTAGGTGGGAACCAGGGGGTTCCCGATGGTTCTGTGCAAACCTACCTTCGTTCTTCTTTCAGTCTTTCACGTGGAAACGGAATAAATCTGCTCTTCTTCTATCTCTACAGAACACACACGTGAGTACTCAACGAGTACCCTGTTCCATAGGCTGACCTGGCTAGGGATACCCTGTCCTCTTATACCTAGCATTCATTTCAAAGGCCAGAGAATAAGTGATACTTGGTGTAGCCAATCCCGAAGCTACATTGACGATGGGATTTGTAGATTTCGAGAATTCAGGCCGCTGTTGCTGAAAGCGAATTCGCAGCTCGAGCCCCTAGGTAGTCGCGCCGCCCGATMAGGCGATGTTCAACGAAGTAGTCGCTGCGCTAGACCAACATGAAATCGCTCAGAACTCCTCCTGTATGCCCGCACAGAGCCAAGGAACGTTTCTCAGGGTGGTGCACTTTCGGATTAGCACTACCGCTGCCACAACCGGCCTTTGTAGTAGTGTGCCTTCAAAAACATTAAAAAAAAAAAACGGCCAAAACCTACCAGATTTAGTGTACGAGGTCGTACGTACGAAATGTGATGCTGTACTTACGTGTACGAGTTCTCGAAAACATGCACCAACGGAAGTCATCGCCAATTGAAAAAGCGGCGTAATTCAACCGCCTGGAACCACATTTTCATACTCTAGCGACGTAGTCGCTGTTCGTAGAGGACACGAAAACTGCTGCCGCTTTGCCACACCGTAGTGAGAGCACCAAAGAGCCCATCGCAGGGTGGTGGAATTTTTGATTAGCTGCGAAGCTGGAGCTAGAGCAGAATTACGAAATGTCCTATGGGAAAAAATACAGTGGTAGAGGTTCTTCCAGACGTTAGGCTGAAATACATAGAGCCAGAATCGAGTTTTTTTTGTGGGGAGAGCAACACAGGTGATATCTGATATATCTGTAAGTATGTCTATACGGAAAGTGCCACTCTTATGGAGGGCCATAGTAAATAGGACCATTTTTTCGTAGTAAAAATAGGTAAGTATATAGGTTTCTAGTTGCGAGGCCCTACTATAGTCTCCGAATAAGAGTCCGTAATTCTACCAAGGGATGCTGCCTTATTTCGCGAGGAAACTCCGGGTAGTGGGTCGGGTCGGGTCAGCTGACCCGACCCGACCCGCGAGAATTTTGAGATATCGGGTCATGACCCGACCCGACCCGCGAAAATTTGAGATGTCGGGTCATGACCCGACCCGACCCGCGAAAATTTTGAGATGCCGGGTCATGACCCGACCCGACCCGCGAGATTTTAGAGACCTCTTGACCTGACCCGACCCGACCCGTGATATTTGCAAACCTCTTGACCCAACTCGACTTGACCCGTGAGATTTTGAACACCTCCTGACCAGACCCGACCCGACCCGCCAGATACCGATTGACCCGTGAGATACCGGTTTCATACGGGTCGGGTCGACTGGACCCGTGATATTTCTCGTGGGTCAAAAGATAAAAACTCGTGGGTCCATTCTGTAGTCGTTGCTCGTTCGTCCGTTGGTTGGGCCTTGGTCCCACATACCTCATACTATTCCTAGAGTGTCGTGCTTTTTTTTGTGTTTTTTTGTAGTTTTTTTCTTTTGTTTTGAATTAGTGGTGTATGCTCGCGAAGATCTTCGTGAAGAGAGAGACATAGACCCACATCCCGCACATTGCCGTGCCTACCACGCCTTCTTCTCGGGTCGACCTGATAGCTCTGACCCAAGATGGCTTCTGCTTCCGCCCCGGAAAGCGGGCAGACTACTATGCCGCCTCCGACGAGGGCAAGCGTAATAATGTATCCATCCATGAGTTTGTGACATGCATCAATTGTTGTCAATTGATGCATGTCTGCCTTGTTGTTATACTGCTGCTGTCATTTTTTATCTTCTTGTACCCTGCATTGATTTGCGGTCTGTCTGGACGAGTATTTAATAGCGGGTTTGGAGAATGTGTGAGCATGAGATAGTGCTGTGTGGTGCCATCCCACCAGGAGTTCGCCAACTGTATGCCTGGTATGTACAGTAGTACCAGGTATATAACATGATCGTTCTGCACGCTATGATATGCACTCGGGGTATCGGCACGACGGGCAGGAAGTGGTAAGGTTAAAGGTTTGGGACCCGCGGGTCCGACCCGCTGAGACGAGAGTAGCCCTCGGGCAGGAAGCAGTAATATAGGAAAAATCCGGGCCTGCCGGCCGGACCCGCGGGTTCGACCCACGGGTCCGACCCGCGGGTCAACGGAAAACAACTCGCGGATCATTCTGGCCCGACGCGCCAGTGACCCGTTTCTCGCGGGTCATGACCTGACCCGACCCGCGAAAATTTCTGATGTCGGGTCATGACCCGACCCGACCCGCGAGATTTTGGAAACCTCTTGGCCCGACCCGACCCAACCCGTGAGATTTGCAAACCTGTTGACCCGACCCGACCCGACCCGTGAGATTTTGAACACTTGCTGACCCGACCCGACCCGACCCGACCTGCGACATTTTGAACACCTCCTGACCCGCGAACAGCCCTGCTATGTACTATGGTCCCCCGTGATACGTAAATTTACGTACTGTATACCAGGTACATAGATTTTCACGAACCAAGCCTTTTTAGACTAGAGAGTAGGGTACCGCCGTGCTGCTTCCTGCTCTCTCTTTTAATCGCCACCAGTCCGGTTTAGGTGTCTTGCACACGACCACGAGTGCTGTATGTAATCTCTAGCCTGAGCTGCTGCTGCAGCCAGCTCCTACATACTGCTGCTGAACAGGATCATCATGTTGAACAAAACATGAAATCCTATATATTGCGGCCTACGGCTTTTACATTCTGTTTTTATTTTAACAGAAAAGCACAGCAGTCCTGCCGACGACGCCATGTGTAAAGGCGTTGCCTCCTACGAGTAGGGGTGCAGGTTTGTCGGTGCTGAGATACTCGACCATCTTGAGCATTAGTCCTTTCTTGATGTTGCTCATACTCCCATCAATAGCATATCTAGGGGACAGAAACCAGGGGGACAAAGGGTAAAGGGTACACAATGCAGATAACACGAAGCAGTGCTACGTATATAGGAGTACGAGAGGGGAACTGAGCAGACTACTGAGGTTCCCCTATTCCGCCATGTGCATCACCTGTCAGGAGCTTGACATTATCAGAAGGGTGACATCACTTCTTCTGATAATCCTAAGTGACGATATATACGCGTACGTTCGCATATCTATAACCCCGTATCACGTATGTAATCCATGACACCCGCGACAAGGCGGTGGCGTGCAAGCCCAATATTGCCGCCTTACTCCCTGATAGGGCGGTTACTGCCTTATTGAGGTTGTTATATTCGTTCAATAGAGGGGGACACCGCCCTACTGAGGGGAATATAAATATAGAATGTCCATGTGTTGTACGAGGTACTACTGTAACTGTACGTATAATATAGTTTTACTACAGTAGGTATTAACTTAAGGGAGTGCTGCACGATGGAGGAATGCGGTGAGTGACGACGAGCAGGGGCGGAAATGTGCCCCATCGTGGGCAAGATCCGCAGGTGCGTGAGATTGAGCACGTGTTGAAAAGCATAAGCATGTCATACCACAACAAGAGAGTACGTAGACAGGATTAAAGTATCCAGGTGGATGATTGGAAACGAAACATTGTTTTACCGTGGAATCCCGCGTGGGACGCCGCGGGATCTGGGATCCCGCCCGCGGCATCCCACGCCGGATCTGCCCGCGGCTTCCGATATGGGATCCCGCGCCTTCCCACGACACCCCAAGTAGAATATCGTGGTATTCTCATGGGACCCGCGGGGCCCCATAATAATGCACGCGCAAATTATCGCTGGAGCCCTCCGTGGGAATCCATGAGATGCCGTGGGATACCTTTGGGTTAATATGGCGCTATCGCGGGAACTCGCGGGAAATCGTGGGAGCAAAAAAACTACTCGTGGGTTTATACAGGAACTTAAGGGTACCTGGTAGGGTTTAGGGTTAGTGGAATATCAAGAGATCGTGGATCCCAAGAGAACACCGGTGGGAAATACCGTGGGACCTCCGTCGGATTTTCGTGAGAAGTCCCACGGGACTTCCGATGGATGGAAATCCCGCCGTATGCCAGGTGGGAACGCCAGGGATCCCACGGGACCCCGCGAGATCCCGCGGGAACGCGCGAGATCTTACTTGACACGCCGCAGTATCCGGCGGGATCCCACGGGGTCCATGGGAGTTCCGGCGGGACGCCGTGGGATGCCGCGGTGGGATCCTGTGGCATCGCATCATACACCCACGAGAGCCCGCGGGCTCCCATAAAAGCTCCCACGGGATCCCCCCAAAAAAACAACTATGTATACCCCTGACCCTAATCCTGTTGTACAAACACATAGAAGAGACACATGTCACGTGTTACGTGCGACAAACAAAATGTTGCGGTCGATCTGCTGGAAAAAAAATTAAGTCAGCAGTAACCCGTAGTTGGCTTGGCGTCGGCGGGTGATGTTGTGCTTAATTTCATTATTTCGATAGGTATTCGTACTCGTACAGAATAATCTTTCAGTGAGGTGCTACTGCTGTACTGATCTTGGGATACTTGCCTGTGAGCCAGGTCATGATTTATCCTTGTACGTATATACCACTGCAAACATTGCCCAAGTCTGATTCAGAGCTTGTCGCCGAAGCGTAGTTATTAACAGCTGCAGTTACCATGCTTTGGACGTCCCGTTTTTCAGCCGAGAACGTACGATACGGTGTGGCTGTTGCATGCAACCCCAGGTATTGGAAAACCGACGGAGAGGGCAGGAATTGAGACCGTTCACCCCTTTCGAACTGCACCACGTTTCAGGCACATAACTACTTGAAATTAGCTACAGTACTGTTTGAATTGTTTGAAGTGGTGCACGGGTTCAGGTTAACCTTCGCGTGTCCGTATCATATGACGCCGGCGTTGTATTACCGCGCCGTGATGCAACAATCGGTGAAAATCTGGGGGAAAAAAACAAAACACTAACATCTAGCCGTCCCTTTTCCTCTCGAATGGGCGCCGGTGTGTGTTCCATTTTCGCCTCTCGATCACGCCAATGACCCAGCCATTTGCTACGCGTAGCGCCCGCGAGGCTTCGCCATCCTAGACGGGTACCCTTGGCATGCTGCCACATGGACGTTATCCATAGTTAACTATTTTAACGACCGTGCGCCTTGCGGGAAAATTCTCCTATCGACACATCGCACGCTTCGAACCGTGCCCACACGCACAGTGATTCACTATTAACACCTTCGGGACTATCATACTTGAGAGGGGAACAGTGTTGAAAACAGCAGTTGACGGTTACATCATCGGCCGCACCAAGCAGCCCGGACCGTTGGAGTAGAAGATACGAAGTCCAGCTTAGGGAAATGTATACCACACGTGCGTAGCATGATGGTACTTTCACTGCTGCGCGCTCTTCCTCGATTGGTGGTACGGTACCTATCGTGTTTTTGGTCGATATACCAAAAATGTTAGTAGCCAATACCACAGCAGTAAGGCCCCACCCACTCAACTCGGTTATTGGCTGACGTAGTAGTTCTTCCCCCACGTTATTTTCGTTCGTCTCGGTCCTTGACTGACTTAGTAACACCTCCGCACGTTCTTACCGTTCGTCTCGGCTGGTGTGCACGTGTGCTTCCGTTCCCGTGGTCAGCCCCAATTGGTGGATACCGCCTGGCAGGGGCAAACCGCGATCGACCCTGCCGCCGGGTTTTCTCTCGTCAAGGACGGAGAGGGCGCGGCCGACCTTCCAGCTTGCGAGCGGGAGCTCGAGGGGCGAGGTCAGCAAGGGTTCGAGGGGCCCGAGAAAACTCTTGAGGTTGAGTTCGACCCCGATATAGGCCACGAGGATGGACTGAGGGCCATTCGGAGGGAGCAGTGGGATGCTATACTGGAACAGGTGCGGTATGAAGGGTGCGCATTCCCATGGTCGGGCCCGTTTTTTTCGCTCTTGCTTGGGCCGGCCAGCGTGATTGCGGGTTTCTGGCTGTGTGTGTCTCTTGTTCTCTTGCCGATACGTCTTCTATTGGAGGGGTACGGGGCTTTATATTCGTCTTAGCGCGGCCCGCTTGGCACACCCTGGTCCCACCCGGACCTAAGCCCTCCAAACTGAGATCGCCGTCGGTAGAAGCGACTACCTGCGCTTGAACGAGAAGCAGAGTTTGCGTTTTTTATGTAAACCTTGCCGGCAACAGCTGTCGCACATAGTTTTTTCTTCACAATATATCTACACTTGGTAAACATGAAGGCTGTATTTTTTACGCAGGGTGGAAAGGGGCATTCTAGACAGAGAGTCTTGTGCTTGTGTGTGTCAAGGTGCCATCTCTCCCACCTGGTCGCCGTGTCGCCGCTTTGTTTGCGGGGTCAGTGCCGACAATTCCAGTACCAGTCACGAAGGTGCTACGACTGGACTAAACCTCCTCCAGTCGCGATCCGATAGGTTCAGGTTGAGAGTGTTCAAGTTGAGAGGAGCATGGGTTCACGCCGAGAACCGCCACACTTTGTTCATTGTACGATTTTATCAAGGCAGCGACGACCGCTATTAAGTACGACCACGGAGCTCGTGGTTTTCAATCAGCTCTGTGTCGTGGATTGTGATTTTTCGCTCGTGACACCCTCGCCGACGGCAACAGGCACAGTGCCACATTCTGCATCACCGGGGAAACGAGTGCTTCGACTCCTACGTGCTGTCGGAGAGCAGCCTGTTCGTGTACAAGAGCAAGCTCGTGCTCAAGACCTGCGGCACTACTACCCTGCTAAGGTCGGCCACTCGAATCGAAACCCTCAATGTGGATGCGCCCATACATACATATGTCGAGCATCACTGCTGTCCGTTGCATCCCTCTTTGAACGGCCGCGTAGTTGCGGCAAGGCCCACCTTGCTGTTACGCCCGAATCGTGTGTTCCAGTCGTCCTTAACCTCGCTGCCGTCGTCCCCGGTATCTCGCTGCCCCACGGCTAACGTCCTCGCGTTTTCCCTGGCGTGATATGCTGTGAGAAGAGTTGTTCTGTAGTCAAGGGGGCCTTGTAGCGGTGCCAGCGTAGATACGGTCACGGCTGGGGCGAAACTACTTGCTGTTTTCTCGTGTTCTGAAACTGCCTCGCTTTGATGTCAGCTTTTTTAACCTCTTGAATTGGAATGTTTTGCCGTCCAGGTGTCTACCGTTGCTGACAGTCGTGACTAAGAGCTATGGCCTAAGCTTGGAATGGATAGGCTACTCCAGGAAAGACTTCCAGTTCCCGACGGATCAGGTACTCTCTTGCTTTAGAGCCGCCGCAATGCCTGCTTGCTATGATTGCTTGACGTTCTAGAGGGCAGACTTCTTTCCATGGGGCCAAGATACGTGGCACCAAGCCAGTCGCCCTTTGTACTGTTCACATACCGGCTCGACGATAACGGGAGGGGGTTGACGCAACACGTAAAGAAGAACGATCGATCCCCGTGCGCGCGCAGATCTACCCGCACAAGTCTTTCACCGACGAAGTGGACTTCCTGGACACCATGTTCACCGGGTCGGCCTACGTGCACGGCCCTTTGAACAGCGACCACTGGTACAGCTACGTCGCGGACGACAACAAGAGACCGACCATCGCAACGGCCGACCGCACGCTCAACGTCATGATGTACGAGCTCGAGCCAAAGGTGGCTCATCATTTCTTCAAGTCGGAGGAGGCGAGTCGGCGTGGTTTTCTTGTCCCCCCTGTCCAGCTGTACCTGTGCTACCGTGTGTGTGCGACGGTTCTTGCTCTCCAGCACGCTTCGTAGCGGTAGGAAAAGTATACTGGCGCTGCTTCCAATGGTTCTGACGTGGCGCGAGCAACAAGAGGCGGAGGTGTGTGATCGCTCTCTGCCCGGTTCGGGGCTTTGTTCGAGGTCCCAGTTGTCGGTTAGTTCCGACGCGCATCTGCCCCTATGATATCGCGCAACACAGGCGCACGCCCAGTTGGATGCTTCTGGTAGATCCTAACCTTAACCCTATGATATCGCGCAACACAGGCGCACGCCAAGTTGGACGCTACTGACAGATCCTCGTACCGTGCCGCGGGGGCCGTGTAGCAGCATCAGCATGGCTGATTTCTACATGACCTCGACCAGACCGCCTTGTGTCAACGCCAGCATCGCTGGTTCCTACATGACCACGACCATGCCGAGCAGTCCGCAAATTTCCAGCTAAGGTGTGAAGGAAACCCGCCAGCTAACGTTTGCTTCATTGTTGGGCGTGGTGCAGGTGCAAACGGCGGAAGATGCATCGTCGCGGTCAGGCATTAGGCGAGTGCTTCCGAATGCGACCCTACAGGACCACCTCTTCGACCCGTGCGGGTACAGCATGAATGCGCTCGAGGGGCGAGCGTACTACACAATTCATGTAAGGGGACCGAGGAGACACGTTAGCGCTGTCGATGCCGTCGTTTACGTTCCGAGCGTCTTGTTCTCCTTCCACGGGCTTACTGCGTGTAGGCCCGAAAACTACAGTACTGCATGCTGTGAGGTAGATCGGCTGCAAGCGAGTACCACTCAGGGTTTTCCAAGGCGGTAACGCTATCCAGCTCTTCGTCACGGATGTTTAGGGGCTGTTGGCCCTTGAGACAACCCTTGCAGTCACCCCCCCTATGTTCCCCCTTGAGTTGTCCATGGTAGTAGTTCTAAAACAAATCCTGTCTCAACCCCTTTTTCACCACCACCTGCAAGCATCTGACGGCCCACCACCCTCGCCAAAGCTCAAGAGAAGCACTGCTAATTATTACCCTATCCCCCCCCCTTCGTTTCTCCACGCACGCGTGCTTGCTCTCCGTACGTCGACTTTCTGGCTTTGCCAAGGTAACACCGGAGTCCAATTTCAGCTACGCCTCCTTCGAGACGAACGTGCGCTTGCCGGACTACGATGACATCGTGCGGAAGGTGCTGGGGGTGTTCCGACCGAAAAAGTTCACCATGACGCTGTTCGCTGAAAAGTCTGGGATGGAGGATATTATGCAGGTGTGAAGACATTGAGTGCCGTGTTGCCTTCCAGTGCCGTTGCGTGGCAAGGGTGTTAGGGGTGTTTGTTTGAACAAGAGGCGTTGCCGTCCGTGAAAAGAGAACAGCAGTGCCCCCTCTTGCCAAGTGCTCCTATACACCCACATGCATGCGTACGCTCGTCATGTGATCCCAAAGATGAGCATCTCAAGGAAAAATTGTTGCCGCAAATATTGCTACGTATATACGTTGTTTCTTCTCACAACTTGGTGCTGCCATTTCCCCTCAGTATGATGTACATTATCTGACACGATTTGCACCGCTGTTTGCTTAACCGACCTCCCCGACCTTTTTCTATTCCTCGAACCGCAGAACCCTTTCGACAACAACTACATCAACTGCGCCCCGACAAGCACTAGCTCCACGACGGCTCGATACCGCCGTACGGTCAAAACCACGACCAGCTTTTCCGGCGACTATCTTAGCCAGATGGGGAACTGGGTACGCGCGTCACCGGAGGCAGTACAATCGGCGGCGTTGGAGGCCGCCTGATTTTTTTTCTGCTGTGGCGGGAAGTTTTGTGTTTTTTTGTTTGTGAATGCGTACCCGCTACGAGGAGCATCCTACTTGTTTCTTCCCTTCCTGAAAAAACTATTTTGGAGGCGCTTCGGATACGAAGGGGGGGGGGGTTGTTTGGACGGGCACCATCCCCAAACTGGGAAGTTGAAGGTCTGCTATATTCGGATCTATCCCCATCGTGACCCGACTCGTTGAGGTGCGGCACCGAGTGTGGCTAACCGGGTAACTGTTTCAAATAGCAAGGTATGGTGTACCAGGTACGCGAATTTTTATTGACTAATTTAATCCTTTTGGTTTCCCCGTCGGGAGGCTACGTAGAATGTTGCCGTAGCTTTTGAGTGCTCCGGGTGTGATTTTGTGACAATTCGATTTTTTGGTCGGTCGTTTCGTGTGGTCGGTTTGAAATGTGTCAGCATAGTAGGCCGAGCGGCAAACATGCTACAGCGTTTTCTTATTTGTTTGTATTTACTCACTCAAAACCCTCGACAGGGAGTCGAAAAGCTACTTCGGGGTCCCAGGAAATAAATACTGTATAGTCTCAGCTTTGTAGTAGGCTGGGGTAGTGCACCTATCGCGCGTGCTCCACCATTGTGGCTATGATGGCTATGGTTGGCAAGCCATCTCCACACTTCGGTTGAACGTCGCCCATCACATTTGGCGGCATAGGTCCTTGAAGTGCTGTCTGTTCATGTGACCATTATGTTTTCGGTATGGTAGCAAGCACCTCGCGAGCTATTTATCAAGCGGTCGGTTACTTGATGTGAAAAAAACTTCCGAGGCATCAGGCCGGACGGAACGGAACGGAAACGTGTTGGATAGCACCAAAAGGTGCATTGTTTTTGTGCAACGCGCCATTGGTTTTAGTGTCATTGGGCGCCGTTTGGGCCCCGAACCTTTCAACATCCGTCGCGAGTGTGAGCGACTGTTTCGACCCGACTGCCGCCGTGGTGTGTGTCTATTAATGGAAAAAAATAGTTAGCTTTTGGTTTGTTTTGATGCTGGTCGTGCGTTGTGCTTGTGAGGCTCTCGGCTACGGGATGCACGTGCCAGGAAAAACACCGTACCGCATATCACGTGGTTGGTTGCCCTTGCGGTTTTTTGTTGTTGTTTTTGCCACGCTGTTGTTTTTCGCTATATTGGTGACGCGCAGCGATTTTGGGCGGACGAGGGGAGAGGGTGCCCCATGCCCCTGTTTTTTTCTCTCTTGTGGTTGAACGGCATGTTGCCTTTAGCGGCGCGCGAATTTGCCTTGCTTGTTGCCGTTGCTGTCTGTCCGTGCTGCGGGCGAAATAAGATGAAGCGTCGGAGCCGTATTTGTGCTATATTCGTAGTATGGTTGTGATATGGGTATACCGTTGTACCTCGAGTATAGTCTATTTGATTATTGTTGACGAGAGTTTATGGTGTTGGTTTTGAGCATAGTCTTGTTGAAAGTTTATGGTGTTGGTTTTGAGCAAAGTACTTTTGCCATAATGCTTTTTTTTGCGTACATACTCGTACCAACAGGAATAAATACCAGGTACGACTGAAAGTAACGATCGCAGGTCGCCAACGAAGGCGTCTGTTGATAGTATGCGACAGCTTCGACGAAAGTTGCTGCGAGTAGTGGAAACTGTGCTCAGGGCGACTCAGGGTGGCTTGTGAGTGATCGAGAAACACGGCTTCGGTCAGACAAACAGACAGAGAGACAGACGGGCGGACGGACGAACAGACGGACAGACACACAGAAAGACAGACACGAGGAGACAAAACACTACAATAGTATTTTACGTTCTTTTAATAGAGACACCCCTGATAAAAATGTGTAGTATTCTCTAGGTTTACCTAGGGTCTCCTATACGGAAAGTCCAAATGCGTCCGTTTGAAAACTGTCTTTTTGCCCAAGCTGTGCCTCCATATATAGACGGCGGCTATATACTACCCATTTTGAGGCATACCTTATTACACCCATGGAGGGGGCAGGGGTACACGAAACATTTTCCCCGGACACCAATACCCATGTGCGTGACACAGACAGGGAGGGGGGGGGTGGGGGGTACTCTTTTGTTGCTTGTCTCAGTCATTTGACCATTGACCACACATTCCTTTCGAGACGGAGCACCGTTCCTACTCCTAATAGACACGTCCAGCAGTTGGGGTGCTCATTGCGTTTTTCCGGGGGTATCCTAAAAAACCAAGCGAACTACAGGTAGGTACGAATATGCACATACAAACACTAAAATACAAAGTCGTTTTTCGTTATTTCGTCTAGAAATCCCACCACAGTGATTGGCTTGATTGGCTTGTTTTTCCTTTTGACCTTGGGAAGGAGTGTTCAGAGGGTGTTTCAGCTTTTTGCTTTTTGTTGAGGGCCCGGGGAGTAAATCATAAACTAAGAAACACGTTGTATAATTAATGGATTGCACCAAAAAGGAGAGGGGCGCAAAATGCCATACCTGGTACCTGGTAGCACGAAAACTTAGAACAGCCGCACCAAAAACAGACACCATTCCGTACTGCACTAAAGTACTATAGTATTATGATAATGTAATTATTTCCGTTTTTTCCCCATTTACTCATGTTTTCTGTCGTCGGCAGCTGGCTTACACACCGCCCCCTCACCAACCATCGTTCTTCTTCCACAAGAAGTTTTTATATTTTATCCACAGGTCTGTCTACGTTTTCCTCCTTTTCTCCCATTCTACTTAGAATAAACGGACCGATAGGTACGTACTGCTGTGTAGACAAAGTTCTACTATTAATACTATTAATATGAATAACTACACAACCGAGCAGGCAGTATTATTCTGTGTACACGAGAGCTGCCATAATGGGAACGGATCGTATGCTCGTACTCGTACGTATACATCGAAGTACAATACCACCAGAAGAACAGCTGATGATATGTTATTGCTGCGAACGGAAGCGTATTGTTTGATCAAAGATGTCAGGCGACGGCACTTCCACCCCTTGACTGACGGCAATTTGTCTTTTTTCACCCTTGACTGACGCCAAACTACTCGGTTTTAGTGTTTTAACACTCGGATCCACACCCTTGACCGATACCCGTTTTCCCTTGACTGACCGTCTCCTGACATATTTGTTCTTGATTGACGATTGACTACGCTTGGTTGACGCCCACCATCCATAAGGGTCTTCGTAGATCCGCCCTATGTTAGCCCATAGGATCCGCCTACATACCTCCGTAAAATGGCGCTATTATAAAAGGGGCCATCCATCACACCACCACCATCACCATCACCATCACCAAGCAAGGTACGTACTACGTATACCCAACGCAAAACCGACTACTTGTAAGGATACCAACCACTGGTACCGGCTACCGGTATTACTATACCGGTTTTCCGGCACGTACTGTTTTTTTCTGATTTTTTTCCTATCCCAACATTTTTCTACTATTAATACTACTATATACGCATTTTCTTTGCCCTATTATTTCTCCAGCTCCCTTTCCCTTTCGCAACTATAACTCAGATCCGGGGACACCCAGGGGCGGATAATCCTCCCCCCTCTCCACGACAGAGAGAGCGTTCCTTCGTTTTTATCGCGGGAAGAGTTCTTCAGCATTTTTCTTTCCTCGTCGACTCGAATCGAATTCTAATTTGGCGTACACGCCCTATTAGGCGGCTTCTGCGGTCAATTGTTTTGCACCAATGTCGCCAATGTCAAGAAAAAAGTCCCCCTCAGGGGGGAGGGGGTCTCGAACCCGCGAGATCGACCTCAAGACCATCGGGTCGCCGGCTTTGGTGCTCTGCTGCGGCAGACGCAACAGAGGTACAAAAAATATTGGAAGAAAAGAAAAAATAATAAAAGATAAGACACGTACGAAGTATAAAAATATGCCAAGGTGAGAGAGTATTATTATTATTGTACTTGCCTCTGAGGCGATCTGATCATCGTATATACGATCATATTATGATGGGTTAGATCGGAGTTGGCGAGAAATAAAGAGCAAGTATGCTTGCAACCAATGCCAAATGCAGGCATCCCAAACCCCGAACGCCAAGCGGGGCCTCGCCTCAACAAAAAAACGCTCCCGGATACGGTATGTACTAAAAACCAACAAGTCACTAAGAAGAGTCACAACAAGCAGTGTAACGTTGTATAAGCATTTATACCCCCCCCACGGAACACCAGCAAAAAAGCTAAAAAAATACTGACGTATCCTCATCATCACGTAAAACGAACAATCCCGGCTTGGTGTGTACTGTCGGCTGGAGATTGAAGCACGCGAAAAGTCGCACGGGAAACACATTGATTAGGCGCTGCGCTGAACCCCGCGATGCCCCCAAAACCCCCTACCCACCCTCTTTTTTTTTACCCTCCTTCCCCAAAAAAAGTGCGAGCATCGCTCACCACCACCAAAAACGTGAAACCCTAATTCTTCTATATTACTACCCATCATTGATTCTGTATTGCATTTACCTACGGCCAGGGAAGGCGGGCTTACCGACAAAAAACCTCGGAGAATGGACCAAGGACTGCTACTACTGACTTCTGTCGATAGAACTTCGGAATGGTCCCGTCTCACGCTCATCGGGAAGGAAGGGCAAGCCCCGGGCCAAAGATTAAGATCGCATGATAGATGGCATTCGAAAAATGAAAAACTAAGCAAGCAAAAAACCGTTTTTACTATGCACGTCGCGGATACGACTTCAACAACTTTTTAGGGGTTAGAGCAGAGAGCAGGACACATTATATTCGTGATGAGTGTAAGTTATTATCATTCATGGGTGGTATAAACGAGTAAAATACTCGGTTAGTATTCCCAGCAATGACATTACGGTACACCGCGGCAGCAGCAGCAGACGACAAATCGTTGCTGATGTCATCTGCCGCACACGCTCCGCTCTCCCCCCCCTCCCCGTCATTGTGTCGGCGGCAGACTTTTCGTTGCAGTCTGCGCCTATAAGGACTACCGACAGTTTTCTTCCTGCCATAGCCCACACTGATGTTCTTTCTAGAAGCGCTACTTTAGTAGCTGGTTGACTCAATATTATCCATACCGTTTTCACAGAAGAAGAACGCACATATATGTATATATATGTGTCTTCGAACGGGGGAAAACAAAACTGTATTTAATCTGATTCAATAGTAATCAGACCCAAGAGACCCCATGGCGGTGCTGGCTGCTCTGCGAAACCCATCAATATACCACATCATGCATGATACATATAAAAATCATACGCAATGATTCAACCTATATTACACTTGGTCGCAAGACCGGCCGAGGGGTTTTGTATCGTAACCTATCCGGTACCCAAATGTTTTCAAAATATAAAATAACGCCCATCGTGTCACTACTATTAATAGGGAACACCATCACACACCGTTTGTTCGGCCGACTGTGTTGCATCTTAAGACCAAATACAAATCAGGATCGAGTTACATCCTCTTGCTCACGGGTCCCTACCACGAACAACTAAATCCGCGTTCTTCCATTCCAGTCCACGCAAGAACAAACAAACGACCAAAAAAACTCATTTTTTTGTACAACAAAAATTGCCTCAACGTGCAAAAAGCTGCCTTGGTCTCTGCTTCCTTCCTTCCTTCCTCTCTCTTCCCTGCTCTGTTTCCACCCCCCCACCCCCCCGGTTCCCAGCCCTGATTCAACACGGTATTCAACACGGTTTGCTGCTTACCCTACTTTGATGTCGCCTTGCTGGTTGCGATCGAGCTACTCACCATCACCCTGCACCTATAACGGGTGGCTGGCTATTGACATGTACGACATGTACTGTTGTCCGATATCACGGAAATGTCTGCCACTCCACTCCACTCCACCCAAAGCTATGGCGGTGCCCACATCGCAAACCCAATATAATCGAAAATACCGATCTCCCGCGCAAATCTCGGCGAGAAACAAAAAAAAACAAAAAACACACACATAACACTCCTCCAGCGGACGGCGAACCAATCACACCTCAAAACGATTGACAAGGGAGATACGTAGCTCTCCACTCTTCACTCCCAACTCTCAGCAGCCCGTCTGCAGAATCGAGTAAAATCGTAAAATTACCGTATGTGCAAATACTATGACAGGTGACAGGACAGCAGTATGTAGCATGTAGCAAATACTGAGCCTTAGCGGGAGAACGACCACGACAGGTATTTCACCAATCAGCAGATTCCTTTTAAAAAACCTGACCAATGGGAATGAATACCTTAGTCTGTTCGTGTTGATGTTCTTGCCCGGCTCTTATGCACGGTTTGATGTTTGATGGGGACCCACGGGCGGAGGGCAGCTCGCCTTGGAACGGCACATATGTCGGTCTGCCTGCTCAACAACGACCATTGCAGCAGTGGTTTTGATGCCACCATTCGGGCTGCTCCCGTCTATATTCGCGCACGGTATTCAGGTTGTTACTGTCTCTCTTTGCGCAAGGTATATACGCGGCACAACACAAGAAATGGTTCGGTTGGTGCCTCCCTTTCGAGTACTCGAGTACTTATCGAATTTCTCGCTAGAAGACCATCACTACGAGATTGCGCCGTGTAGAGAAAGTGCTCACCAATCTTTCAGTCAGGCTCTCCCCTTGGAGTACACACATTTTTTCGCGGGGAGACTCTTATCAATACGAGATTGCCCGGTCGAGAAAACTGCTCTACCAATCTGAACACTGCGGGCACGAAATCTCAACACACAAAAAAACACTGCGCGGGCCCCGATAAGCAGTACGGCAAACTAAAGTGCCGAAAAAAAACACCACCGAAAACCGGGAACCTTAGCTATCTATCTGGTACTACGCAAGAGGGGTGGACCCGGCTGGGATGTAGAGGAGCGATGACGCGAACTGTGATGCGCGTCATCTCAACAGACACCTACCGCAACTAAAACATTAAACGGGAGGGCGGGGGGGGGGGGGGGGGGTATATTGGTGAGCATACAGCGACAGCTCACAAACACCTCCATCAGGGTGTGCCCTCTTCCCCTCGTGATCCGAGACCTCCCCCCCCCGTCTGCCGCGCCGCCCCTTCCCCTGACGGTCGGCTTCCCGTCTCCGACCGCACCACAAAGTGCATCACAAAGTGCATCACAAAGTGCAGTAGCTCACTAATCGTCTCAAGACCTCTTGCGGTAGGTCGGCGACGCTAGCCATCGCCGAGTCAAGCGACTGGGGGTCGGAAGCGCCGCAGAACTTAGCCTCGGCAGGTGAGCTTGATCCAACTTCAACCTCGGCCGCAGTATCGGCTGGTCGGTCGACCGTGGCGGGACTGTAGCTTTTTGGCCCCGCCCGGCCACTGTTCCACAACTTGTGGATCTTCACCAGCGCCAATCGCTGAGCAATGCGGGCTGTTCAAACGGAAGAGGCGGGTTGGTGGGTGGGGTGAGAACGACGGGGGGTCGTCGGTAAGGAAAAGATCCGGGTCAACTACTGGAGGCATGTGCTGATTGATGCTGTCCGTAATACAAAACCGATACTGGGTTACACTACGTACACGGCTGTTGTTGATCTCACGTTTCGTAGCTCATTGGCAAATTTATAACCCACGGTAACCTTTCGACCACCGGGGAAAACAAAAAAAACATTCCACACTATTTTCGAGTTATTTGCCCAATAATGAGGGTGTAGTTCTAAAGGGGGTAACGAAAGAGATGCAAGGAACATTAATAGCTCATAGCCACAATGTAGCTCGTGCCCACGAAAAGGCACGGCGGTATTGGTGACTGCACTGGTGTACAGGCATTTTCTGCTTCAAGTCGAAAGGACCCGACATCGTCCTCTTCGCCCTATATGTAAAAGCTTCATACGTTGCGCGCTGTTAACTGAGGGCCAGGCAAAGCAGCACAAGTCCAACTAGTCACCATGAGCAGACGGGCATCTTTTTGGCAAAGTTCAATTCAACATCCATGAAAGAAAGGACGCGTAAAGCTGGTACGATATATACACATATATCATAAATGATTTACGTAATGTATTTCAAGTTCGAGCGTTAGGTCGCAGTGCATGACGAAAATGAGTACACTGGTATGATATATGCGAGCATGACACATATAGCCGTTTCACAATATCGTAATATACCAGGTATGTACAACAACAGTACGTATATACCTGGTTGCGAAACACTCCGGAGTAAATAAAAGCGTCAATGCGTGACCAATGTTAAAATGTTTGAGCGCACCTTGCTTTCGCCGCCTAGCCTCTTCGAGGAGCACGAAGGCTTCCGGTCCAGCGCCGTGTACACGGTCGGCCGTTTCCCCTTCAGAGTTGATCGCATCAGGGTCCGCCGAATTACTGAGCAAGTACTGTTATTATTCGGCACGAGGAAGAGCAAGGAGGGGGGGGAAGGGGGGGGGGGGTGAGCACCCGTCCTAAAAAAAAATGCAAAACATCTTCAATGTTGCATTTCGTCGCCCCGGGTCAACCGAGTAGAAATAAAAAGCATTTTGACAGACTGTTGGGGCAAGGGACGAGAGGAAGGTGTGACCATTAGGTGACCATACATTCTGAGCGTTGCCGAAAGGTTCAAGCGTATTCTTAGTGGTGTACCGCAACTCGACTCGTATTCTTGTGGAGTATCAAGTGGGGCTCTCTCTCTCTTTAGCTGCTGTTTCCCTGTTTCAAGCAGGACCGCGATCGGCGGTGTCCCGTGCCTTTGGAAGGAAGAAAAGATGAAAGCTGTGTTTGTATTACATGAAGTGGGCAGTTGTAAACATATTTCTTACTATATAAAACTCGTACGTATCTATTATTAAATCATTAAACCAGTAATTAATGTACTCGTTTTCTCGTGGAGTTTCAGAGTTGCGACGACCGACACCTATGATATAATACCAGTTACGGACTACTTCACAGCCTCCGATGCGATCTTATTCGTATGAATTATCACGTACGCGTCTGTATCTGGTACGTATTTACCCCGTGTGAAGTTGCGGTGTATCATATCATCATATCATTATCGTACGTACTAAACACCATATAATACCTGTGTATGATATGTATCATATATCATACCAGGTGCACCAGGCAAGATTGCTGCTCTGCTGTACCTTGAATTATTTATGTATCTACATATGATATATACGAGTAGGTAGGGAAGTTTCGACTTGAGGGGGTCGAAGGGGCACTATCACTTTATAAACTAGCACAGAACCACAGAACATTCTATATTACGTCGTGTTTCTGGCTGATGACCAGGTCACAACGTGTGTCTCGTGTAAAATATGCATGAGCGAGATGATGAGCGAGTTCAAACATCTTCAAGCTTTATTTTACATTTGATAGTAATAATATTAATATTACGAAGTCATTTTCACATTTCAATATCGATTTTTATGATTTCGTATATACCAGAAATTACAGTTATTTACGTGCATATTTTCCGAATTCGGGGAGACGAAATTAATATTAACTAGTTAAATTAAAATTAATGGGAGGGGAGACGCGCGTTCCACATATTCTATCCACCGCAGCAGCAGCAGTACACTGCTCGCTGGCCAAAGATCTCTCGAAAGATTGTTCACCAGAGCTGATCTATCTTATTGTATCACAAAATATGTACACCGCTGGGTATGTGGTATGCTCGGGTATTCAATACCGGTATTTTCGTATTCGTACGTACCATACCATACCAGGTATGTACTCATGGTACATATCATACCATGCGCGTAAAACGTAAGCACTTGTGAGCCATAAACATGTCTTCGGCTGGTTCGTTTCTTCCTCTTTCATCACAAATCCAAAAACGATAAAAATATATGCGAATTACGATAGCGAAAAATGCAAAATGCGAGCCTGCAGGTCAGTCGGTACGCATAGATCTGAATCAGTCGGAACATCAAAACTTAAAACACCCCGTTGAGAACATGAAACTGCGGCTTGTGGAGACTTTCTTATGTTCTAACGGCCTTCCTCAGGCCACACTTGCCACAGCTCGCCGAATGAAATTTCCAACTTTCGACGAAATACGGCAAAAATCTGCAGTTTGTTTCACATGTGGGTTGCCAGACCGCCCCCATTGTTCTCAGCGTTTTTTTTACGGCAAATTGTATTTTTTTTAGCTATCATATTATACTTACGGAAAGTGGAAAACGAAAGCAAGCAGCAAAAAAGCCCGGGTGCAAGTACTCAAAAAGTCTGGCCCACGTAGGATTCGAACTCACGAAATCAACTCTAGCAGCATTCGAGGGTACAACTATTAATATCGGGGCAACCTACGATTATGAATTGCATGCGTGTTTAGATGATGGTACCTGGTATAATATAAAAGCCAGAAATATTTCATTCAACCCCTTAAGAACTGGTCTCGCGTATTTGGGGACAGAAAACTTGGAATTAGAGTTGTGCAAGCTTTTTCAGTTCTAAATGGGTTAAACCCAAACCGAAAATGGTGAGGGGGGGGTGCTGCGATTGTCCGCTCCGCTACGATAGGGGAGCGCAAAGAACGACAGCTCAAGAGTACGGAGATTAGTCAAGACTCAAGACACCAATAAAGCCAAAATGCTTACGTATTGTGTTGGCTGCATGACGGATAGAATTATTCCAATGACTGGTGTTTCTCCTTTTAGGAAGGAAAAAAAACAGAAAGGAAACATGGAATAAAAGTAACAACAACAAAAATGCCCGATAGTCAGCGACAATAATTGCGATGACTGCTGCTATTAATACCGATCAGACAAACCAGACACACCAGCTTGCTTTATGTATAGTTATTATACCTGGTATGTACAACACAACGAATTCTCGAATTAAATACTCCTGGTACGAGACGTCTTATATGATCATACAGGATTATTGGTTCTTTGATGCGTATCGCCGATTTAGGCAGACCACGAAAGGCATGGGGTAACATATCCTACTCGTATGTACAAAAATGCTATTAAAAACGTAGACACGCTTTTTTTGTACGAGTGAAAATCTGTTGATCGAATGACAAAACAAAAAAAATTGTCTCTCGTTTCGTTTGTTATAATACTTGTATATGGACATCATGTGGACTACCAAACACAACGACGCGCTGTCGCAGGCAGCCCTTTCTTGTCTCCAACATATCATATTCATACGTACATAGTTGGGATGTTTGGATCCTGACGACCAGTTGCACAAGTTGGCTTAAATAGTTGGGTTAAACAACTGCTGTCACCGCAGAAATTTCACAAAATATATGAAAAACGTGACTGGTTGGCCTGGGCTGATCGAGCTTCTGGGAACTTTCGAAGTTGTTCGTTTTTCGCAGAATATTTCCACATTGTTTCTGATACAAATAAGCTGGTCGTATTATACGCAAAAAAATCAGGTAAGACAGTCGTTTTCGGGACAATACTTGAAAATGAGCAGAATTGTACAAATTCTGCACGACGTATTTCTTACGAATCTATTTTTGTATGTTGCATGTATGATACGAGCTTAACTGTCATTTTGCCCTCCGATAATGATGTGTCACACATTTTTCTATCGACTCTACTTGGCATAATAGTAATGCGTAAAGCAAATATGTATCGAGACTGCTCACTCTTCTTACGAGTATAATACCAGGTACGGGTATGTGCCGCCGTGGCATGCCACAGGGCAAGGCACTATCTGTCGCTCGAGAGCAACATGCTGTCGTCAATCAATCGGCAGCATCGCAAGCGCAACTTTGCCACCTGTGATTGTGTCACATCGCTATTTTACTCATATGGAGTGCCTGTGGTAGTACGAGTATGTACAATATAAGTGATCGTATATATCTGCGTCGGAACAACCTGGAATACTCCGGGGCTGGGGGGCGAAAAACTGTTGTAAATGAATGTGCAATATGCAATTTTGGACACAAATGGTATACGAGTACATATAATATGATAGTAGCTGTATATGATAGTAGCTGTTGAGAACACCATTAATACTGGTAGCGCTCATATCTACTCTACGATAATACGAGTACTCGTACATAGACACGTGACGATCTGCAATTATTTGCCAAACAAATAAAGTAAACTCTGTGTACGAGTACCGTTACACTCGTACGTGAGTACGTATATATATACATGCAGGCACCATATATGCCGTTGTATCTGGTAAACAAACAGCAGACGTATTTTTTCAATTCAATCAATACAAAAACAGCAGCTGCAGTAGCAGCAGCAGCAGCAGGGCAGCAGCTCTCAAGCTTCCGTTTTACGTTTGACTACAACACAACACGCACCGCAAAAAATGACGATTGCAGAACAACTTAAAAAAATGTCTGCGGCGACGAAAAAGTGCGAAGTGCAGAATGCGTTGAGCCATCCGCAAAATGACCGCCTCCAAAACAGCAGCATCATATTCGAGCTCATGTGCTTTCTCTCTGTTCTATGTACTGCTGTAATTAATGTAAGGTCTAGAGGAACTCTACCAGACACGACACTTCCGGAGCAAGCGCCCAGTTCAGTTTCCAGTTTCCAGGGCACGTACCCAACCATGACAGCCAAATGTAAAACCGTCTTGTTTTTAGAGGGGGGCGCGAGAACCAAAGCACTTGCCAATATACCGATATATGTACAAGCTGAGATATACCCCGTGCCCAGGTAACCAACACAGCAGGCAGCGCCTCGAGCACAGTGACTCACCAACACAACGTCGACGGTCCCCGTAGCCGCCGCAGAGTGGAGAGGGGTATTCCCATGAGCGTTCTGAGCGTCCGTAAAAGCTCCTGCCTCCACTAGGCTCTCGACTACCGCGCAATGTCGATTCGCTGATGCTACGTGCAAAACAGAGTGTCCCGCAGCCGAGGCCAAGTCGTGCCTCGCCCCGTGCCGCAGCAATAGCTGCACGCACGCCACCCTCCCGTTCATCTGCAGCCGTCGCGAAGTCATGAATGCCCGCGGTCGGGGCGAGGGGGGGGGGGGTTGAGACAACGAGACCGCTACGTACACTTCGTACAAGCTAGTCGGCACGATGTCGTTCAGGGGGTACGGACCACGAGGGTAGGAGGCTGTTTATGGATTTTACTGCTGTATATTGAAAAAGGCGAAAGGAAAGACGAACTTGTTCCTTTGTTGTGCAGAAAAAATAAATTAATCTTACTCGTCGTATAGACGAGAATTCCTCTTCCAGCTTCACGCAACGTCACCAAACACAAAACGCTCACAAAACGCATTATTCAACACGTCCACCGTCGGGGCGCGGCACGGGCCGCCGCCTCAGAACACCACCATTCCCGAATCGAGTGGCCAGCTTCCTGTCTTCAAGGCGAGTCCAACTCTAGGCACGGAACACCCACGAGCGACCAAATATCAACGCACGAGGACGCTGAATGCAAAAACTCGCTGATCGTCGACAGCAAGCGTAAAGAAAAAACAGAAAAAACCGCAGAAAATACAGCAGCAGGTTCCAATAATCGTCAAGACTCACGCTGGCGTGGTGCAGCAAAGCCCAGCCTTCGCCGTCCCGAGCGTTCGGGTCGCCCCCAGCCAATAGCCAATTCTCTAGCTCTTCCGTGTCTCCCCGTATTCCTGCCAGGAAGTGCAGCGCGGGATCCTTTCTCCGAAAATCTCTCGGTTTGAGGTGCTCCAAAGTCGGCAACGCGGGCTCCAACCCCATCCCCATCCCGCCCGTACTCGTCGTACTCGTAGAGCGCGCCTCTGCTGCTGTTGCGCTCGTCGGCGATGTCTCGTCGCAACGGGTGAGCTTCGGTAAACTCATTGGCGGCGGTTCATCGTCGAAGTCCATAACGGGGTCACCGAACAACTGAGTACAGCTGGAGGTGCAATGGAACATGGCTGCCACTCGATCGACAATGCACATCTGATGCAGTGTGGCGCGTTCGTTCGCTTCACGTTGTGGTTGTTGTTGTGGCCTGCCAAAGGGGAAATTTGATTTCATAGCACAGCAGCAGAAGCAGCAGCAGCAGCAGCCCCCATCAGCCCACCCATTATCGCCGGGGTAAAAACTTATAGGCGATCGGGGGATCTCACAAAAAATGAACATTTTCTGTAGAACTTTCTTTGGGATTTTTTTTCGCGAGGGCACAAGATATCGTAAATATTTTGCAAGTAATTTCGTTACCATATTCCGGATATCGTGAATTCGGGAAGTTCTTTTCATGTCAAAAGCAACCAAAATAGTCAAAAAGTACTCAAAATGCGGTCAAAAGTCGACAGGTGCAGGACTTGACCCCAGTTGACCTACACAAGCAAAATGATCATAAATGATGCAAGACGCAAGACCTTCCACAGCTCACAAAAAAAATCGTCCACAGAATTCGTACGCGTAAGATAGCCCGATATGAGAAGTCAGCCAGCCTAAAGAGCGACTGACTCTATATTTATACATGTTTGTGCATTGTGAACTTGTGAAGCCGTTGGTCCCATCCATGGCCGACCTAGAATATCGGACAGCGCGTGCGGCGGTGCTGAGAGGTGTTCTGACAAGGCTGGCTGTCTGTGGAGGGCATCACTCATGATCGGAATAGGACGTGAGGTACCGCGCGAGGCGGTGAGCACGACGTGAGGGTACGTAGACACTCAAAACACTCCAAACAATGATAGTCCATTCGACGGCTCATGCATAGCCATCAGAGGATTCAAAATTCAAATCTGTGCAAGACGGAAGCTTCGTAGGGCACACGGCGTCACACGACGAACGACGACACGCACAACATCGAGACGCTCGTTCTTTCGATCCTCGAGACATCGAGCAGAGCCCTGCTTCCCCTTGCGCGTATACCACCACAACACTAGACTACAGCAGCAAGCGGTATTTTTAGTATTAATAGTAGCAGCAGTAGAGCATCCCTACGTATAGCATTCGTGCTTTTTTGGTGTACCTGTGGTATGCACGATACGCCGAGAGTTGTGCGGCCTGTTCGTTGTTGTGGTATTCCCACTGCAAGAAGCCTTGTGTTGTGTCGTTGTGGCTCTCTATCAATCTATCTATCTATCGCCGAAGTCATGTACTGGTTCAAAAGACTCAAAATACGTTTTGTCTCATGTAAGCTAAATAATCAAGACGCATTCCTTCCAATCTTGTCGGTTTTCGATGTTAATTTCACTCGTCGTATACCTGGTATATTGCGTACCACTTGTGGTGAGTGTGGCCGTGCACGGCAGCAGCAGCAGCAGCAGCAGCAGCAGCAGCAGCAGAGCATGGTATACGACGTATTACGACTTTCACCGTACGACATACCGCTATCTGGTTTGGATGCATTAGATCATTACGTACGTCTCCTTTCGTGCATGTATTTACAGTAAAAATTGTCGAAATAAACCATGCTCCGAATAAAATTTCCACCCAAAAAAATTGACCAATCAGAAAACTGCGGGCACGAAATCCCTGGTACGTAATTATTGTAATTATGCTACTCGTACGTACAGCAGCAGTACCAGTTACCTTAAACCAGGTCAATGTCGACGTCGCATACCATCATACCAGTATGATAGTGTACGTCATCTCGGTGAAGCTCCACGTATGATAGGGAATCTACGAGCAACAATCAACGGCAGCCCTTCCCGACGCGAGAGACAGATCGTGGTCGTGGTGAGCATTGAGGTTGGTCACAGCCGGGTATAGTCACAGGGTACGTGGTAGTTACAGGGTTGGCTTACCACGGTTAGGATGTAGGATTGGTTGCGGTTAGTTCTGTCGAATCCTGTGTATGTTGTTCAGGTTGCAATAGGTCGGCCAAAAGTATATCAATCGAAACGAAGTAACCTGGTATACATCATCCAACCATCATTACCCCGTCGACGAAGCTTCGTCCAGGAGGTTGATCAGCTTGCTGTAGGTACGCACTTGCCTACTATATAAACGAATTCACAGACCAGGGCAAGGCTTACACATAGACGCCCCCCCCCCCCTCCGAACACGGATCTTACTTACAATCAGTTCGTATTGGTGAGTACCAGTGAATAGCATAATAAGCAGTGTCACAGTGTAGTGTTACCGTGGCATGACTCTGGACTATAGCGCGTCGCCGCAACCTTAACATTGGACGCTGCACTCTAACATCTGTCGTTGCCGATACCTACTGTGGAGCGCCTTCAACATCTGCGACAACCCCTTCGCAAGGTGCTCGTAGACACAGCGCGTATTTGTCCGGGGCTCAGGATCAGTCAGCTTTTCTATCATCGCAGGGATCAAGATCACAGCTTTACCCGCCGCTCCCCCCCCCCCTAACACCTCCAGTACGCCCTCCTCCTCGCTCGTTAACCTCCTTCAATGCCGTTTACCGAAGTACTGATAGTGTTATTGTCTACTGCTTTGCAGCACGGCCTATACTCAGCCAGCGTCGTCCAAGTGATTGCCTTGATACGGTCTGGCGGACAGGAAAAGAGGCCTGTGGCGTTGAGCAGGGATGCTTCCCCCAGACTATCTACAAAGCAACCTGGTATACATCATCCAACCATCATTACCCCGTCGATGACGCTTCCTTCGTCCAGGAGGCTGATCAGGGGACGACGCTGCGATATGCCGGTCATCGCCAGTGTTTATACAGGTATTGCCAAATCTTGCCGACATGCCGGCGATTAATACGAACATCAGCGACTTCGATTCCCCGCACGGCCGCACGGTGTTGCTGCTGCCTCGCCACCAGGGCTACCGACCGTCGGGTCTAGGCTCAACTTCATCTGGTCGATTCCGCCCGTGCACGCCCCAGAACGTACGCGAGCCCGGCGGATAAACCGCAACATACTACTATTAATACCTGTGAACCCTCGGATACCGGTAACGGCAGCGGACGCCGGTGCGTCAGCGGACCTCCCCATGCTGACCACCGCAGCTGCCCCTCGACCGAAGGGACAGCCCCCCCACTATGCAGGATGAAGATATAATGACCGTTGTCGGCCGGGATATAATATGGATACGCTTGGCGCCCCCTACCCCGTCATCCCCTCAGGTGTTGTGGATTGTTGCCTGGGACACGAACGAACGCAGATACAGCCTTCCGTGGCGAGAACGCTCCCGCTTCTAAGTCGATATTGAGGGGCTCGAGCAGGACCCCCCAGGGTTTATTCTCCCCACGCCGTGTACGCCCTCACCGGGGACGGCCCCGGAACCTCGGCAAAGCTGACCAAATTCCCCGCGGACTCGGCGATAGCGGCCGTTTTTTCGTCAAGACTTTGGTTGAAGTTGCTCCCCAGACAACGTTATATTATAAGCCGAAGACACTGCATATTTCCGCCCCTTTCACCGCCTGGGCCAAGCGTAATTTTTTCAGCTCGCTTGTACAGGGGAACGACGCCAACGACCTTCCCGACCCAGCTTTTCAGGTCACCTATTCCAGTACCCAAGCTGCGGACGGCCCTTCGACCTCCATCCACGACAACGATCACGCGGGCGGTATCGTCCAACGCCGCTACACCGACCGGCGCTACGAGCAACCTCGCTTTCGTCTACGCCGTCATCGCCGAGTTTACCATGCTTGCTGTGGCGCCGATCTGTTACTCTACTGTTAGTAACACCTACGGTAGCTGGGGGACAACCTTCCCCGTGGCGGGATCTGTTGTTGACGGGAGCTGCTCTTCGACTTTCTTGACGTTTCAGTCGCCGGCGAGCATGAAACGGTACTATGAACTATGAACCTCTTCCAAGCTTCATCGACCTTCAGCCAGACCACCCACACTGGAAGAACCTCCTTCTCCGCAGGCAGTCTTCGTACATCTTGGTCAAGACCCTTTCATGGGGTGCATGCAGCTATCGCCACCCCCTTCCCGCAGCATCTACTCCGTTCCGGACAACTTTTCCTGTGGCCAGCACTGCGGGCATGTTCCTCACCCCGAGCCTGCCTGTGGTTTTACCCCTCCCAAGCCTCCCACGCCGGGTATCGGGTAGGATGGGCTCTTCCCCCCCCCCCCCCCCCTCCCGAAGAAGCATCTACCATCCCACTGCTTCCCTTCGCCGACGAACGTTTCCTTTGCGAATCTCAACACTTCGGGCACCAGCGTCATCCGAGCTTGTGGTGACACCCCTTACGACCCTTCCATGCTGGGTATCACCTTGTGTGGGCACAGCCCCCCGCCCTCCCTCCCTCCTGACGCACCATCTACCACTCATTCCACGGCTCCCCATTTCTGACTGAGGACCTCGGCGAGAACCTCGGCGATTTCGGCCGTACCGAGCGAGACCGCACGTGGACCCCACCCCACTGATAATTCTCTCCGCCACCAAAACTTTCGTCGGGCCTACGTGCGTTCAGGACCACCGCCACCACCACCGGATCTCTAGCCAAATCCGACAAGGGCCCGAGCGCCGTGGGCAATGGCGCATGGCGCACCTCCTGGCTTGTCTTTTACGCGGCTCCTTGCCCCCCCCACCATCCGCCAGTTGCGCCTCGGATCAAGCCCCTTCCCATCGTCGGTCGGGCCTCATTTCTTCCCGGGGCCGTCATCACTCCGCCGCCGCCACCGACACCGTCCCTGGAGACTCACGGACCACCACCACCACCATCACCACCGCCGCCGCCGACGACGACTACGACGTACCAGGTTTATTTTTGGTCACCGGGAAGCGGTGGCAGCACCTCGAAGACGATCGACCCCTTGCCGCCGTTCGACTCCTCCTGCGGCAAGCTGCGGCACAGGACTGCGCGGAGACGTTCGCGATCGAATTCTACCACCCAGGGTAAGTCTTTTTTTGTATGTACGAGCAGGCACGAGGTTTCTAATTTGAAAAGGGTCGGCCGTGATATCGATTCATACATATTTGAAAGAGCATCAGCCGTGGAGTCGATTGTTCGTTTTAACACATCCATGCGCATATTTTGCAGGTCTAGTGGAACACCTCGGCCGCGTGGAATACTGCGGTCGCGCGTAATACGTAGGGCTTGACTTCCTGAAGGATATGGGTAAAGCCTTTGAGGGGCTTTGGTACGCCCCCCCCCCCCCACAGTAGCGAGAAAATGATCTCTATCTTAGGAGATAGATTGTGGCCAAAGGAGGCCAAACAGGAAGGGGATAGGATTATAACAGCAAAAAAATTTTGTAGTATATGGAAACAACGTTATGAGCGCCCACGTGTTGGAGGTGTCTATTAGGAGTAGGAACGGTGCTCCGTCTCGAAAGGGATGCGTGGTCAATGGTCAAATGACTAAGGCAAAGCAACGAATGAGTACTCCCCCCTCCCCCCCTTCTCGGAACGGCGAGATCATTCAGTAGAGCTCACCACTTACTCGACACTACTATGTATGGTGGACGCACGCCGTGTACCAGACGAAGAGATGGCTGTATGTAGTCGAATAAGTGGTTTTCAGCCCTCGAGCATTTGCAGCGTACGTATTGGCTGACGAATCTTCGCATATTATCATAGGTGCCTACTACGTGCCTACCCAGTCTTGGATGGAATATGTTGAGGCAGACCCCCTTGGGGGCCATGCTTTCTTTGATTATTCGGCGGTTGGCACGCACGTTCCGATGCGAGATCCGAACCCGTGTCCCCGTGTCTTGCCGACGACGCCAATTTTGAAGGTGCCAGGCACTGCTATTGATATTAAATACCTTACCTATGTCCTACTGAGCTTTTTGTTTTGACCCCTTTAGCGTTTAGAGTAGAACTTCACTCCTTTGAGGGGACAAATTGCTTGGAATTTGGCTCGGTTGTATATATGTGTATGTACGTAGTGTGATGCAATACTAAAAGACTTGATCGATCGTCATTGTTACTTGCCAGCTAAACTAACCCGTGACTCGCTGGAGTTTTTTTTCCACCCCCCGCGGGCTTCTGTACAAGATGACCAAATATGTGGTCGCAGGTGTCGTCCCTTCCCCCCCCCCCCGGTATTTTTATGTAATACCAGGTATATACATATTAAACGAGTGGTAATGCCAAACACAAGTATTCTTATGAGTGCGTGCCTTCGTGCCTATTTTCGCGCGTAGGGTTGAGCATTTTCACTTTTCGTCGGTTTGCATGAGTTATATATAGCCGGTACGTCAACCAATTTGACTACTGCAATTATTTAGAAAAGCCTGACGTACCACGTTCTGCTATATACGATATATCAGGTTTGGCACGTACCAGGAAACTGCAGATACTGCTTGTACGGCATAAAGTATAATACCTACCTGCAGGCGGCAATAGCAACGGCGACAACAATTATTTATATACAATATACTTCGAAGTATATTCGAGAATACGAAAATAACTCTATACTTCAGCATTCATATTAAGGCAGTGTATGGTCTAAAAGTTGTACTGGGTGCAGTGCGTGTGTTTATGGTGAGTTGTCAGTTACAATCAATATCTTACCGAAAACTTATGGAGCCCCCCTGAAGGGCTGTGATCCACACCGCCGAAAACGATATCAATACATACCAGGGGTCGGTTGTCATTCAATCGTGGCCATAAATGAGAATATTACACCACTTCACTACGTTATAGAGTTGGACTTCGTACCTGGTATACAGGGATATATGACATATTCACTCGTATCGTATGGAATGTACTGTTTTGTAGTGTATTACTAAGTTTATACGTATTAGAACATACAACATATCCTACATTTGTATTCTCTGTGGTGTGTCGTATCACCTTTCTTCTTTTCTCTGTACGAGTGTAATTTTCCTGTCTCTTGACTTGTGATATCGGAAATTACTTACCACCAGACACCTGGTAGTGTTAATAGCAGTATATATGATACGTACGTACATGTATTTTACCGCACTTTTAACGCGCAAGCTGAACAAACGAATTCCCAAGCTGATTTTTCTCGACAGCGGTGAGAGTATTTCGCGAAAGCCGAGCGATACGTCGATGGAACGATCTTGAGATACTTCCGAGGAACGATCTTGAGATATTCCCGAAGCCACCACTAATTATCGTTGTATGTGCCCCCCTCCCCTTGGCTTGGTTAGGAGAAAATCTGCTCGGAAATTCACCCCAGGGGGGCCTGTTGGTGTTGTCTTATTTGTATATATGATCTTGAATTCCCCAGAGGGGGGGAGGGGTGATGTGTTATTTATACCAGTTACGGTAGGTATTAGGGCCGTTAGTATCACCAGAGAGCTTTTTTCCCCATAATTTTGGAGGCGTTCTGTACGTAGCAATTTTTGGAAATTTAATTTTCCTGGTATTTTGCCCGCTTAAGTATTTTTTTTCCATTATTATTTATGGAAATTATTTCATAAATTTGGAAATTCTGCGAAGGAAAAACTCTCCGATAATGACGGCCCTTGTAGTATCTCTGTCCACTACGAATATATATATACCAGGTACCGGTGCGTACTAAATATGAACAACGGAATCGAATTGCGCAGGCCCTAGACGTGCTGTATGTATAAACACGCTCCAGGTATATGAATACATGTCAGGTATATATATATCATATATATGTGGTTGATCACTCAATATATATATTTCGTATGATACAGTCAGTAACGCTATTATTTGTTATTTAATACCAGGTACCGGTATCAAATACCAACAACATAAATTCAGCTACGTCGTATGAATATTTACATTGGGAGTAGAATATATATGCAGTGTTGGAGGAGCGCCTGTTGCAGATACGTACGAGATCGTCCCGGCTGCTCGCGACTGATCACCAGAGGCTAGATGGAGATGGGGGGGGGGGTGCAGACCCACCCCCATGCATCCCATGCACGGCGTGTGTGGAGCCGAGTTGTGGCTTACGATTCTAGTTTTTTTGGGTGTTGTCGAGCGAGCGCGCAGGAAGATGGGAATTTCGGAGCAATTAGAGAGCAACAGGTACCACTAACTATGTCCCAAAAAATATAAAAAACGCTTCGATTTCATTTTAGTGCTAAAAATGACCTTATATTCCTGACACAGTGGTAGTAGGGCTGTGAGCTGGGTTTAAATATAAAAGTAAGCCAACCATGAATACCTCACTCGCACGTATGCTATCAATAAAAAATACACGTCGAGCCACGAACAAATGCAGAACTCGGCAAAAAAAATCCGCACGCTACTAAGTGCCATTATCTAGCCAACTATTAATAACAAACCAGTCAGGGGCCTAAACTCAGTCAGCTCGCACCCCTGGGAGCAGGCGGAGTTACAAACCTACGAAAAGGGTTATCATTTTCTTCTTCTTGTGTACCTGGTAGATAAATACAGATTTTCGGCCCTCTAGCGAATAAGAAACCGGGACACGTTGGCCCAGGCTGTCTTTCTTATTTCAGAAAAGAGGTATCCCACCCTAAGTTCAGTTTATAACAGCTTCCGGGTTCTTATTTTCTCATAAAACTCTGTCTGAAATTTTATTGTGGTGCTCTTTCTTATAATCAGAGGGTCGTTAGCGTATAAGCAACAGAAACAGCTGTTGTGGTATTGCCCTGGAAGCCAGGTAAAACCGTAGGAATAATAGGATACGGAAACGGACCACGGAATACTTGGGAGGTCCTGTTCGAAAGGGAAACCGGGGGCAGGTGAGACAAGCACCGAACCAATCTTCTCAGACTTGATCTATTCTTGACCCGATTTTGATAACCAAGCTGCTCTTAGTCTATCTCTAGGAAACGCGCACAAGCGAGAAGCAACGAGAACCTGCCCCATACGCAAACCTGGCAGGGGACACACACTCTGTGTCCCCTTATCAACCACCTCACAAATAGCGTCCTTCGGCACAGGACGTTCAACGTTTGGCGACCTCGACGCTTCGAACGAAATTGTGTTCGTTTGCTTTCGGGTTGGGAATCACTTTCGCACGATGGGCCGATGGGGTCTGTGGTCGCTTGGGGACATTCTGAATACATCCCCGGTTTTCCTGTATGGATAAGGATCATGTAATCTGCTAGCCCTCAGCTGCGTGTGGTCATCTAGTCTAGGCCATAATTTTCATAGGTGTGAAGGGTCTGCCTCCTCCGGCGGTGACCACGACCACAACATCCCATGGTTCGCCTGTTGATCGCGCGCTCACGACTCGTTGGCGGCGATCATGCACAGGTGGCCGGGACCCCACCCTTGCACAGTGTGGGCGTGAAAACACCCTTGTGAAGACATTAAACAATGTAGTAGCACACCATTAGCCGTGCCGAATTGAGAGGTTGTTGGCACCTTGCGAGGCTGTCAACACCTCGTGGGGTTTGCTATAGATATATGCATTGTTCAAGGTTTCCACAAGGACTTTTTTTAAGCCCACATTGTGCAGGGGGAGGGGGATCCCGGCCATCTAGTTTCGTCCAGAAGCTTTTTGCTGGCGCGAGTTGGCCATCGACTGTGCTTCCTGGACAGTAGTTATTATCTGCCCCGCCTGTAGGCTCTGTGTTTTTCGGCAACCCGATCGAGCGCAGAGACACTTGTCATGCCGCCTCTGACCTCAGCATCTATCTTTCGGTGAGTCCAATCGAGAATTTCCAGGCATGGCCTCGCACTGCTGAGCCTCGCTCAAGGACCCTGCCCTCTTCTCTCCTTGGAAACGGGGGCGAAACGGCACAGCACGCTGCATCACCGAAGGGGCAACCACGCAGAGGCGGCCCATGCTGTGAGGAAGCGCGTGGGCTCATCAGCTCAAGAAAAACTGGACACTCCGGCGGACGCTGCTCCTCGAAGTGTGCACGAGGGAGGCAGACTCGCCAAAACCACCCCCAAGATGGAGAAGTGCAGCCCTGCTTACTATCAGCGGAAGACGTACCCACCGAGGACATACGTTCCACTACGTTGCGCCTGTTGAAAGTCTGCGGGGAACCAAGTGATGAGAAGCGCAACGCAACCTGCAGACAGGTGCGAAAGCTGTTTGCTCCGCTGTGGACGGACGGCGACTTTGGTGGTAAAAATAAGCTTCGTCGAGCACCATCGTACCCCCGACAAGGTAGGGGCCGTGCTTCGAGAGCGTGAAGCGGGGGTCGAGTCAACGCCAGCGGTGACAGCCTGGACCTCGGGGTTGTTATTTCCTTTGTTTTCGTCCTCCCAATCCCCTGGGCTTGCTCTTTCCTTGTTTGTCGTCTTCCCTGCCCCCCCCCAATTCGTTCGACGCCATCACGTATGTGCAAGAAAGTCCGCCTTGCAAGCGGTTCTTAGTAGGATGCAACTCACCCCTCATGCAACTCGCCAAATACCTCACGGCGCTTCGCGCTTGGTGCCAGCGTTGTCTGCCTAGTCGGTGAAAGCCCGACGTGCTCCGTCCCGGCATTGTAGGGGTGCGAGGGTCTATGGTCATACGACTACGGCCATGCATTATATTGAGTACACCCCGCCCCGCGCCCAGCGTTGGGGGCGATCAGGGTCGTGCAGCCGCTCATTCTGCGACATGGGACTGTGCTTTTTTTTCTATTTTCGTTCTGCCGACCCGACCCCCCGCGCGCGCTCAGAGCCGAGGAGTGGTCTGGATAGTCCGGCTGCTCATGCCGTTGCACAGGGCGGTGTGAGTTTCGTTTTCTATCTTGTTAGCGATTTAGAGTACATTTTCGCCCCTCCTCCCCTGGCTGGAGGTGTGGCAGTAGCGTGTTATTCCCCCCCGTTTTTCGTCATCACATTGTTGCCCCGCCCCGCGCCCTTGCTGGTGGTGTGGTGTTGCAGTGGCGTGCGCCAGGATTTAGTACGCTGAAGTAAAGGAGCTATCCGAATCAGTCCTGAGCGGAGGGTCTATTTGTATGAGCACGGATCGAGCTTCCGGAAGCTCGCTGCTGAAACAGTAGCGATAAGGAGGAATGTCCCTGGCAGAGGATGCCTCCAGGAATTGTGAAAAAGACAGAAGCGGAAGCACAATCACGCATCACCTGGTGTTTTTAAGCGCTATCCAAAGAAGAAAGATCAAAGTCAAACCCTCTGGCCACCTGCCAAACGATATCCCTACCGGTGACGGGTCCACCTGCACCTGGAGTGCATAGTGCATACTGCATACACATCGTCCGGCGCGCCCGCTCGGTGCCTCGTTAGCCAACCGCGTTGCCTGCTTCGACTACGGGAATACTGAAAATCTAAGGGAATCTGATGCTCTGAGGAGCTGTAAAAGCCTGGCCAATACTCGACATAGTTCAACGAACTCAAGACAGCAAGGTGAGACACCGCAAGCGTACGTATCGATCATGGTATTCTTGAGGCCTGACGGCTTGACTCAGCTGCAACAGTGGCGGCGGTGGTTTTCGGCGCTTGGCATTCCTCTGGTTCCTTACGGCCAACCGCTTCTTCTATTTTCCCTGTTCATTCGTTGCTTCGTAGCCTCGCCAGGTAGATGTATCGAGGTGGGTTTTGAGGAGCCGCATCTTCGACTCGTGTTGTAGTTCGTGGAACCGCTATTTCCCCGAACCTTCCATATTTCTACATATGTGGATAATCGGGGTGGGCTAGTGTTATGGTTTGGTTTTTGATGAGTCGCACCTTCGACTCATGTTGTAGTTGGTGGAACAGCTATTTCCCCGAATATACCATATTTTTACATATGTCGATAATCAGGGTGGGCTAGTGTTATGATATTGCTTTTCGCCCTGGAAGGCGAGTATAGCCCTAGGAATAGGACACGTGAACGGATTACGTATTACTTGGGAGATCTTTGTTCGATAGTAAAACAGGGGGCAGGTGATACATAAATCTAACCGGTCGTCTCAGACTTGATATCACCAGTATCGCCAGTCGCCAGCCTGTCTACAGCAGACCAGCAAGCGGCAGTGTAAACATCAATAACCCGGACTGTTATATTATTCACGAAGGAATTCATTCAATGCAGAATACTTCGCACGCACGCAGCTTGCAAAATGAGTACCGACCGACTCGCTTCGTTCGATATAGAACTCTGACGACGTATTATGGGTATCTGTTTTCGTGATTCATAGTGTTTTGTTGTAATGTCCACAAAGACGTCAGGCGCCAGCTGCGAGTTCGACGAACTCGACTGATCGACCGGCGGGGCCTTACGTAGCGTCTGCTGGGTGTGTTGTGTGCCATCTTCACATGAAACCGTTATCTCTACCGAACCACAGCGACAGCACACCCAGTCAGTGTCCGCAATCACCCTTCATCATAGATTGAGAGATAACAAAACGTGCGATCACAGATTATGGGACAGAGATCACCGAATTCTTCCCAAATTATTCGAGATGATCGAATGGAATGCCGATGTACTGGGTACGAAATAGCACAACAACACAAGCCAACAAGAAAAAAAATGCACACCTAACCCTAACCTAACCCTGATTCTAACCCTTATATAAGAAATGAACCGAAATATAACCTAAGGGCTGATTACCGCTTATTCCACATTAAGTAGGGTTGACGGTTACTCTGTGTATTTCTGTGTATGAGACGAATATAGCTAACCCTAATCCTAATCCTAACCTTGACCCAATCAGCAATGGTCAGGGGTATACTGTCACACCTCTTCGGCTCGTACACAACGTGCGCCAACCACAGTATCAAATAAGTGGTAAGGTCTGCTGTATGTGGTTTAAGGGAAGGGAAAATAACCCTGGAGTGCGACAGAACAGAATAACGCAAGAAAAACACTATCATACAAGAACCAGAGGTAGAATCGCTGGATAAGAACAAAATAAGACAATACCAGGTAGAGATGAAAGAAAAAGAAAGAGAGGGACACATATAAATAAATATGCAATCCAAGCAAGAACATATGCAAGGTGGTATTAAGAGTGCTCAAGGCAGCACTAACAGCATACTTCGTAGTAGGTAGGTTTTCGCTCCTTCTACGTAGTCGAGCGGGGAACCTTACCGTATGTTGGCTACCCACCAGGCTTATAATTAGGCGGCCAGCACATAGTGCGCCCCCCCCGTCAGGGGCCCCCGGAGGGCCCCCGGAGGCCCACCGGAGTAAAATAAATGGACATACATATATGATGGAAGTATCACACACAGCTTGCAGAGATGAGTTTCGACGATTTCCTCGATCTCACAGCTGTTTTTTTTCATTTATATAATTATTTACATGGGGTGCATGTACTCAAAATGTGCGTCCTCTTCCGCGAAACCGACGAAAAACTAAATATCGTCTGCGGCGAAAAGGATCCCCAAAACGTTTTTGGTATTTGGTGAAAAGTGGGGGCGCACTTTGTTTTCGCCCGCGGCAAGCGGCAAGCCGCACATTGCGCCTCCAGCGGATGGTACGCTAGACGCGTGCTACGCTAGAGGTAGCACTTTTAGGCTGAAACGTGTTCTGAATGGCCTACGTAATGACGTATTGAAGGTGATAGCCTCCTCCACCCGAAATCATCGGCATTTAATTTTTGTGTTTTTCCGTTATTTTTGCATTTTTCGCTTATTAGGCCATGGGATTGTCCATCGGGTCCTAGCACTTCCTTTTTCCTCCAAAACCAGTTTTTGACTCACTATTGGTAGAGAGCTCCTCCAAGTGAGTGGAGCCTCAGAAATAACATGGTTCGCCCCTACCGCAACATGTGTCGCTAAGTGGAATTATGAAGACAAAAGTGCCCCCGCGCACCGCCGTACCCCCTATTTCTGTTAGTTATGACCCGGACACCCACTAACCTCGCCAGCTCAACGCCGCATCCCCCTAATTATATAACACTGCTACCCACTAGCCTACAGAGTTACGTGACTCTACATATAGGCTAGGGAGTAGTGCTTACAACTAACACGATCATATTGTACAAGCTGGTTGAAGTTGAACACCCCAAATTTTGTCAGACACGAAGGCCGGTTGCAATGTCTACTCGAGTGTCCCATATTTTTTATCATACTGACCGCCATGAACAGCGGAAGAGGGTGACATAGCCAGTTTCACCCCAATTTTTGTCAGACACGAGGGCCCGTTGCAATATCTGCTCGAATGTCACATATTTGGCATCAACATACTGACCGCCATGAACAGTGGAAGAGGGTGACATAGCCAGTATTTCAGCTGGGGTCCTACGACTGGCGCTAGCGGCGAAAATATGTCCCGGCTGACCACGGGCCTTAAAAAGGGCCAGAAACAATCAGGCGTTCCCCATAGAAATATCGTTTTTTTCAACGTTTTTTTCTGAACGAGCCGGTTTTCAGGTACTTCAAGGGATGTCTGTAAAACAAATAGCGCATATATTCGAAGATTTGACTGCGTAGGGCCAATATCAAGTCATGTTTAACGCCCAAAGCTGATCCCATCCTGAAACTAAGTAATTACCAGGCAACTGCAAAATACGTGTGTTTTCCGCACAAAAGCCCAAATCTTCACGCCGTTTTTCAGAGATAAGTCCTGAATTTTTGCACACGTATTCTTTGAGCTCCCGCCGAGGCGTTGACGAGCAGTGTTTTGTTCTTTTGTTTTTTTTCGTCGGGAAATAATTTGGCGTTTTTCAAGGCCCAATAATCCAACTCCAAAAACAAAAAAAAAATACCTGACGAAAAAAGTATATATACACCGTCCATTAACGGGTCGGCAGGGTATCATAGAACATGTGTGCAAAATTTCAGGACCTATCTCCCGAAACGGCGTGAATTTCCGATTCTGACTAAATTTGGGGAATTCACCTTGAACCAGCCTGCATAATATGTGGTGTCGAGTTCGTTGAATTTCGCCAAATTCGTAAACGGGTACACTGACCTCTGGGGCACTCCCCTCGATACGCACTACACATGATCTTACCATCTCCTACTCTTATGATATGTCCTCCCTACTTTTTCGCCCGACAGCGGTGCAAAGGGTCAGTATGTAATGCTGCTGTCGCGCCCCCCCAGGAATATAAAGATGCCAAATAAACAACCTCGGGGCAGCAATACTGTACATAATAGTAGTAGTAGTAGTAGTAGTAGTAGTAGTAGTAGTAGTAGTAGTAGTAGTAGTAGTAGTAGTAGTAGTAGTAGTAGTAGTAGAATTCGGGGCAGCAATACAGAGTAACGCAGGTTCCAATTATATACCAGGTAGTCGACACCGGAACCACCATACAGTACCACACGATCTGCTATTATTTCATTATTTCGTTCCTACTCTCGCCGACAGCGGTGTCAAGTGTCGCTACTGTAAGTACTACCGCTGTCGCGCCCCCCCCCCCTTCGAAGAAAGGTAAAAAAAAACATTGCTAGAACTCGGGGCGGGAGTAACACAGGTGCCAATTTTAGTCGAACCGCCGGAACAACCGTGCCACATGATCTGCCATTTCCTGCTTGCTTTCGTCGACAGCGGTATCAGCACGGCTGCCCCCCCCCCCCGCCCTCGCCCCCCCCCCCCCCCGGCGTAATCTCTCTCCCACCCGCGTCCTCCCTCCCCCATCCTCCCTCCCCCCCCCCCCCCTTCCTTTGCCGCCTGTCTTGGCGTCCTTTGCTGCATGGCGTAGACAGTAGCCAGCTCCTTACTCTCCGCCTCCTTTTCATGCCATCTCTCCATAAAACGGCCCGCCGCCTCAACGACCCCCCGGTATTGTTCCTACTTATTAATATAGTTTCCCCCCCCTTTTTGGCCGCCGTGGGCCACAACAAACAACAACAAGCAACAACACCGCCTCTACTCTTTACGTACTCCGAACAACAATCTCCATATTATTCAGTATGATATACGGAGAGTTTTTTTTCCCGTCGATATACCCCGGGTGGCTCGGAACCCCTTGAGGTCACCCTCTGTGGCTACGAGCATTTGTTATTACGGCAGTCCGCTACCGCTACTTCTACCGCAGTAAAGACCCACACATAAGCACGAACCAATATATGTATATATTTACATCATACATACCAGGTATAGAATGTACCTAGTATTATATGATAAGAACCTAAGGCTCACATTTTGAAGGACGCTACCATGCGTATTAATAGTAAGAAGCTTTTGGATCGAGAAAATGGGCTCGACGGCGAACGCTGCACTAAATCCTCTCACTGCAATAATAATAATGGTCTGTGTCACAACAATATTAACCCCTTAAGAACTGGTCCCACATATTTGTGGACAAACTACTTATTATTAGTGTGGGATATTTTTCTTCCGTCCTGAATGGGTCAAGGTTCTAAGCCTTGCTCAGATTAGGTAAACACATACTTCGAAGTATACTCAACTCGTATGAATAGTAGGTGTTTCTCGTTGTCGGGCTAAAGTAAATATTGGACATTGAACATTGAACCCGGTCCTTTTTTCCTGTTGCCGATCTGATCCTCCTTGATTCTCCCCGCCGGCCATCGCCCCGAACATCACCACATAAATACGAACCAGAATCCATAAATAATCGCGCGGTATTTTGAATTGATAAATGTTTTGGAAAAATTAGCCGCTTATTCACGTCTCATTTCTCATGGTCCGTCCGGAGTATGTACGGTATCATACATACGGCCCCTGCAAAGAGGAGATAGATCCCGTTTTCGGCAGGTCTACGAGTATCTTCTTCTCGCCGTACGCTTCGCACAGATTATATTGTGGTAGCACAGCAGGGCGTATATACGTACTGCATGTATGTGGTTCGGTACGAAAAAGGGCCGGAAAATATGAAAATATCACCATTTTATTTTCGTCATTTTCAGAATAAAGACATTCGGACAAGCCAGCGGGGTGTTAAAGTTACTCGTTTACAGTACAAGAGTGCATATAAGCCGCGCGGCGGGATGTTAACGAAAGTATAAAATCCACCTGGTACAGAATATCCGTATCATATACTTGGTATATGTGATACGTATAACGGCATTCCGTGTACGGGATACATTTCATACGACGTAGTCAGTACGTACGTACATACCAATATAGAAAAAAATCGTAAAAATAATCACTCCGGAAATTGAGAAATTCAGAGTTAATACGTTCTCGTACGTATTTGTGCGACGTATTCGTAGTTTTATGGTCAATCTTCCCTTTTTTTTCGATCCCTTTCGTTTTATCTTTCTTGCTCCTTCTCCCGTGATCGCGTACTACATCTGCCAGCGCAGGCGAACTTCCTTAAATGTACCCGCACTGAAAATAGAGCCTTTCCAAGCACAACGACCAGGTGGCACACCAACCAGGCAGCATGCCTCTCGTTAGGGTCAGGGTTAGGGTTAGGGTTAGGATTAGAGTTCCGGGTCGGGGTGGTGGCCGCCGTTGAGGCCGAAAATAAGCTCACCGTCGGGAACGAATGCCTTACAGCTTCGTGACAAAACCCCATATCGTTAGAAACGGCATAATTTTATGCGGGCACGTCTGAGAAGTTCGCCTGAGCGGGCAGATTTACCAGTTATTTACGCCTGCTGCCTTCTCCCTCCTATATTTAACGCATGTTGTAATGGTTCCCCTGGGCTAGGTAATAAGTAAGCGATCGATCCTTTACCCCTGTAACTCAGTATAATAGGAAACACCCTCACATCTGGCGTCGTCGGTAGGACTATAAAACTAGCTTTAAACTATAAACTCTATTGGGCTGGTCGGTGTTAACTTACTGACCGGTGTTACTTGCCCCGTGGCTTCGTGCTTCTTTTTTCTTTATTATTAATACGTATCATAGCTCTCAAGAGCTTTTTGCTTTTAATGTTGTCCGTTCTCGCCCGGTGGCTATATACGTATACATACATACGCTTACGTACGCAGTACGAGTACGAGGACCTGGTATAATATCTAGATTTGAAATAAAAAAGACGACAGCTTCGTATATACGAGTATCATACTGTAGATAGCTTAGCTGTGAGATCAGGTGATATCGAGGATTTGTTCGAAAGTAATCATTGTTTGCAAGCTGCGTGGGATACTTCCATCTTCCATCGCGCGAACTATGTCGTACATATACGGGCTTTGAGGGGAACAAAAACACCAGCGGTATAATTGCACGTACGTGCTGTGGGCTGTTAGATCTGCACGTACTTTTGCACCATCTTTACCCTTGCTCCCACCCGGATCTGATCCCACCCGGATCTGATCCCATTTGGCACCCTGCTCCCACCCACAAGGTGCAGATATATAATCAGCCCTCCGCAGGAGCCGCCGGAGGCCCACCTGGCACCTCGATCCCATTTGGTACCCATGTAGGCCATACATATCTACAACAACTCCTGCTCTACATATAACCGTATTGAATGTACGTGCAGATTCGTTGAGGGGTGGACAAAGGGTGATAGTGGATCTTTAAAATGGGGGTGTTTGTCTTGGTAGTAGTAATGTTGACCCTCAGATCGAACCCTAACCCTAACCCGAACCCTATGCCAGTGGTCAGTGCTTGCTTGGCCAATCAGAGTGCCTAATTAGCTACCTTAGGAAGATCCACTAACAGTGTCTGTCCACTACTGGATTCGTTAGACTCGCACGTACGTGAAAGTTCTCCGGAGCCGGGGATCAGGTCCGGGTGGGAGCAAGGGTAAAGATGGTGCAAAAGTACGTACAGATCTAACAGCCCACAGCACGTACGTGCAATTATACGGCTGGTGTTTTTTTATCGGCTGTACGTATATATGTACGCACGGCAGTCGTACGGCGGTGGTAGTACTCATGGCTCATGTGGTGCCATATATATGGCGCTGCATTGTCTATACTCTGCTTACTGCATTTATTTACAATGTTTATTAATAGTAGTGTCTGTGTCGCCGTTTTGTGAGCACACAGCACAGTCAGCACAGAGAGAGCCTGTTGTGTATCTCTTCCGTCATAGGATAGGATGAATCGGCACGGACATAATACTCGTATTAACCCATTTAGGACTGCAGTCTCGATGTGGGGACAAACCACTCAAATTCTAAGTAATTTGTCCCCAAAACAGGACTAGTCACTCCAGTCCTAAAAGGGTTAAACCTGTATTATACGGTAATAATACGTAAGTATTTTTTTTCTTTCTTCTTTTTTCCATCCCATTTATTATCTTCACCCTTCTTTTTTCTCTCCTCCCTGATATCATGTTTTACGGGGGACCATCGTAGTAATTAGGACCAAATATTGATGGTGAAAAAAGGGAAATAAATGCATACTCGTACTCACTCCTAGGTTTTTGTGGGTACCATAGGTCCTGTTTATTATGGTCCCCCGTAATATTCGTAGCTCATTCATGTCAGATCGGGGGTCACAACAGCAGTATGAGGATATAGACTCTTCTCCCGCCTCCCCCACTACCTACCACGCTTCGTGCCTTGCATTTTTAGCGCGAGAAGAGTTTTCAACAAACCTGTCTCCTTTCTTCCCTCCCTCGTCGAGTCGCATCGACTGGCTGGGTGTTAGTGTGTGTGCTGCATGCTGGATGCCGACGGGTAGTACGTAATAAAAGTAACAAATAACGGGGTTCGTTCATGTTTCATGTGAATGGAACGAAGAACACACACTATTCATCTATTAATAATAATGCGTATTAACACTGATGATGTTGCCTCGCCCGTGCAGCAGTTATTATCTGTTCCTCTTGGGCACGTGCTTTTCTTCTAGGGGCGATTCTGTCTCCCTGCGTCATTTGTATTCTGTTTCATTTCAGAATTCGTTTTTTATTGTCTTTCGGTGCTTATTTTTTGGTTCGGCTTGTGTCGTTGTGTTCTCGTACCCGGTACGTTAGCATCTCACTTGCTTTACCCATTCATTTGCGTTTATTTTGTTTGGTTTTTCTCTGTTTCACAGTATGTGACCACAGAATTTGTATCTCTCTAGGATTAGAAATCAGGACAGGCACTGGGTGTACTGATGTGGTTGAGTAGAAAGAACGGGTTTAATGTGAAGACAACACACACATACTAAAAAAAATGTAATACGAGTATGACATCATGATGAGAACATGAACAAAGCGGGATGGGTTGGCCCAGAGATACAAACTGCAGATACCCCCAACAGCCAAAATACGGAAGGTACAGATAAGAGGTAACAAAAGAAACAACATTATTATTATTTTTTTGCCCATCCCATTTACTATCTTCGCACTTCCGTCTTTCTCCCTCGCTATTAATAGTCGTAACTCAGATCCGGGGTCACAAAGTAGGCTCCTCTCCCTCCTCCCCCACTACGGTTCTTGCCTTGCATTTTTATCGCGAGAAAACTTCAGCCCTTTCTTCCCTCGTCGACTCGCATCGAATTGTGCCTACCCACGCTACTATTAATTGGCGCTCTCAGCAGTTGATTCCGTTTTTTATTTATTTTTGCAAATAAACTCAAAAGTCCGACCCACGTGAGATTCGAACTCCAGACATCAACGTTCAGAAGCGTTCGAGGTTACCTCTAGACCATCGGGGCGANCGTCTTTCTCCCTCGCTATTAATAGTCGTAACTCAGATCCGGGGTCACAAAGTAGGCTCCTCTCCCTCCTCCCCCACTACGGTTCTTGCCTTGCATTTTTATCGCGAGAAGATTTCAGCACTTTCTTCCCTCGTCAACTCTCGTCGAATTTTGCTTACCCACGCTATAATATGCGCTCTCGACAGACGGTGTCATTAGAGAATAAAAACCTCCATGGGGAGAATCGAACCCTCGACATCCGGGCCTACAGGCTTCGTGGCTACCAGTTAGACCACCGGGGCGACCGGGGCATGACACATCAAGCCAAGATATAGTACATAGGAAATACGTCGAATTTAATAGTATTTAGATCTCAGGTTAATATCATACGTTGCCACATTAATAAGATATGGATCTTGAAGTACGACAGGCACCTCAAATTCTGGAATACACAAATGTGAAGAAAAAAAAAAAAACGTCTGTACAAACTGCAAAAAACGCACTTGTTTTTTTTTTATTTATTTTTATCCTCCGGCGGATGGGTCAAAATAAAGCTTACGCCCTCCACACTTCCACGTCTCACTTCGTGCACTTCGTGTCGTGTGTCAATTCACTCCATGCCCCCTCGGAAGTATCAGCCCTTGCTGTCTACGACCTTCGGGAACTTGAGCATGTTGACCCGGCCTTGTTGGTTGTTGGGCGCGTTGTTTTCGGTACATACGTACGAGCGTATAGTATGTATGCGTACGTATACGAGGACGAGCAAATTAGATCAACGTTGTTGAAGTTTTTGCTCTCTCTTTTGTTAATGTTCTTTTCTTGTCCATGTCTATTATTAATATTAATAATAGTATCATAGAGTTCATCGTAGCAACCCCTCCTCTAAAATCGTAGTACACTTAGTGTACACAGATGTCAGATTTTGTTCCCCTCAAAACCCGTACGTAGTTCGCGCGATGTAAGTATCCCACTCAGATTGCAAAGATGACTTTCGATAAGATCCTCGATCTCACTGCTAGCTGTGTGTGTTTTTTTAAGTTTTCAATAATTCGATGTACCAATACATAATGTTACACGGGATACATACATACATATGATAATAGCGCCTGCGTACTATCTAGGTGCACCGTCGTAACATATAGATAGGCCCTGATGCATGCGGAGATGGGATGGCAGATGGCAGGCAGGCGAGAGCAGAGCGGCAAACAGTTCGTAGAGCCACACGCCACACACCACACGCAAAAAGTGTACCCGCGACACGGGCCACTTGTCATAGCTTGCAATCAAAATCGTGGGGCTGGGGGGTGAGGGGGGGCCGTATCATTTGTTGCTTGCCTTAAGTCATTTGGCCATTAACCACGCATCCCTTCGAGAAGGGGGGGGGCTGGCGCGGAGGGGTGGGGCGGTGGAGAGGTGTGCGAGTGGGGGGCGGGGGGGAAAGAGGGCAGGGGGGCGAGAGGAGGGTTCTTCCAAAAAAAAAAAACTGAAACCTGGCGCTGGCCATCATCTCGTCGTGATGGGTGCCTCTCTGTCTCTGTATAGCCTGGTCGTATTAAGTAGTAGTAAGTACTGTAGTATTAATAGTAGATATATCGTAAAGTTGCTCCGACTCACTTTCTTGTCTGCACTTACTTCCTCGGCATGTATGCGCTATTTATATACAAAACAGTAAGTAGTATATATTATCAATAGACACACGTACGCATGTACGTACGCACGCATGCACGCGTTACTTTCGTTTTTTTGTTTGTGGTGACGCCGACCCCGCCCCCCCGCCCCCTCCGGCTCGGGGTGATTTGGGCAATTATCCCAGCCGCTCATACAAACAGTTTCAGAGACACAGGATTTGACTGCTGTGGACTGTGTTTATCTTCTTCCTTTTGCGGACATACAATTTGACCTCTATGGTCATACCACTACGGCCGACCGTGCACGACATGAGTACCCCCCCCCCCCCCTGTCGCGAGAAAACGATCGCTATCTTAGGAGATAAATGGTGGCCACAGGCGGCGAAACAGGAAGGGGATAAGATTAGCAAAACGTTTCTTTGTAATATATGGAAACAACGTAATGAGCGCCCAAGTGTTGGAGGTGTCTCTATTAGGAGTAGGAACGGTGCTCCGTCTCGAAAGGGGTGTGTGGTCAATGGTCAAATGACTAAGGCAAAGCAACGAATGAGTACTCCCCCCTCCCCCCCTGTCTTGCTCCGTCTCGAAAGGGATGCGTGGTCAATGGTCTAATGACTAAGGCAAGCAACAAATGAGTACGCCCCCCCCCCCCCCCCTGTCTCCCGCTAGGGGTGTGGTGGTATATACTACAGGAAGCTCCGGTGTTTTACGGGTACTACAACAACAGTATTAATAGCATATGTATGTATCATGTGTTTTTCGAGTCCTTCACGGACAAAGATGCTATTTGACCGCTGTTTGACCCCTTGACTGACCGCCCCTACACTAACTCCAATACATTAAGATGATATGCGGTTTGACCCCTTGACCGACCGCCCCCTTCACTAAATCTAGTATGTTAAGATGTTGTTTGACCGCTGTTTGACCCCTTGACTGACCTCCCCCTACACTAAAAACTAGTATATTAAGATGATGGGGGACCGTCACGCGCTAAAAAAAAACGGGGTATCTGCACACAGGTGTATAACTGTTATTACGGAGGAGGGCCATAGTAAATAGGACCAAATGTTGTTAGCAAAAAAAGGTAAGTATATAGGTTTTTGTGTACACCTCAGGTCCTATTTACTATGGCCCCCCGACATAGTACGGTAACTGTAAACTCGGTTGGGCTGGTCGGTGTTACTTGCTGCCCGGTAACTTTGCCAGGCGGCTTACTTTTTTTTTGTTAGTTTACGTAATTTTCAAGAAGTTTGTATTTATTACGTACTGGTAGCTGTTTTTCGTTCTTGCCTTGTGGCTACGCCGTACGAGTATAGTTGGTACATATACGAGGCACAAACAAACGCCTTCTGCTGCTGGTGCTGCTGCTGGTGGTGGTGCTGCTGGTGCTGCTGCTGCTGTGTTCTCCCTTTTCGTTTGCGACACCCCCCGGCACTTCAAGCCAACCACAATCAATCATCATCCCGAAGAGGAACCTTGTATAATATATAATATATATACTTGGTGCTACTATTAATGTTATATTGCGGGGGAGCATATATTATTACAGTAAGTAGTAATCAGAACCAAATAAAGAATTAATCGGGGGATACACATACATGGTTTTTGGCGTACATCGCGAGTTCTGGTTATACCATGGCCGATGTCCTCCTCGTAATGTTGCGAGCGTTTTTGCTTGCTTGCTTGCGGTATGATACGTAGTAGGTTTTCCTTTTTTCCTCTTATTTTTTTGTTTTTTCTTTGGCGTTTTCCTTCAAGAAGAGACGTTTCTTGAAGCGACTTCGTACATAGTAGCCTCGCAAGAGGCGTGGAAGTTGAGTGCTCTAGGCATTCGTCCGTCAGGCTACTACTACTACTACTACTACTACTACTACTACTACTACTACTACTACTACTACTACTACTTCTACTCCTTCTACTACTACTACTCCTACTACTACTACTACTACTACTACTACTACTACTACTTCTACTACTACTACTACTACTACTACTACTACTACTACTACTACTACTTCTACTGGTAAAAGGTTACCCAATCACCCACCCGATCTATACAAACCTTCTGTTAATAACATTCTCCCCCCCTTCAGAACAGCGGGGTATCTGGTCTTTTCGCATAGCGCCGGTGACGCATACCACGGTGGTAGAGGTGCACCACTGCCCTTTTTCTGAGCGCGGTCGCTTGAGGCACTATACCTTAACCGAAAACTGGTTTTGGACGAAAAACAAAAATGCTATGTACCCGATGAGCAATTCCGTGACCTTAAGCATAATAAAACGAAAAACAGTGCAAAACGAAACAAAAATTTAATTCCGACGATTTTGGGGTGAGGAGCCAGAAAAAGGTATCCCGGGACAATTTCAGCCAGAAAAAGGTATACCTTATACCTCTATCGTAGCTACCTAGTCCGAAGTTCTTAACCCATTCAGAATTGAAAAGCTTATTCCACACTAATTCCAAGTAGTTTGTCCCCAAAAACGAGGGACCGGTTCTTAAGGGGTTAACAGTCTATGAGGGTCCAAGGAAGAAGAGTGTTTTTTTTCAGATTCTGACATGATGAGGAAAAACGGTTTTCTTAAAAAATCGTTTTCATGGTGGTGGTCGTGAGATTCGAACTCACGACCACTACATACATATATACAACCCATTGTCCTGCCGTCGATGCCATTTGTTGTAGGCATTATGAATAGTCCGTTTTGGGCTACTGGTAAAAGGTTACCCAATCACCCACTCAAATCTAAGCCTTATAGCATGAGTGAGTGAGTGAGTGAGCGAGTGAGTGAGTGAGTGAGTGAGTAAGTGAGTGTTTTGAGGAGCCCTACCTACTGTAGATGGTATAATAAGGATTACCCTGGACTGGTAGTCGATCGGCCTTTTACCCCACCCTATATATAATAGCTCAGTAGGTAACTCCTCACATTGGCGTCGTCGGCAGGACACGGGTTCGATAATCTCACTTCGAGCGTTTCTTTTATAGAAACGCTTGCTTGCGCGTGCGTCCCTCAAAAACATGTTGTCTTGTCTCCCTGGTTCCTCAGGTATTGAAACGAAGCGGGCAGTAGGTCAACGTATACGGGCGTGTACGGTACCGCTACGTCCCAAAGATCCCGCCGTTCAGAGCGGGGGGGCGGGGGTGTCATAAGGATTACCCTGGGGGCTGGGTAATTGATCGACATTTTACCCCTATAGCTCAACAGGTATAACACCCTCACAGTCTTCTATAACGGAAACTCCAAACGTATCTGCCGGTCAAGATATACCATTACAGCTGCGCCCCCCCCCTCCATATGCAAGTCCGCCTCAAAGGCGGTTCTTAGCAGGATGCAGCTCACCCTCCATGCGACTCGCCTAACACCTCACGGCGCTTCGCGCTTGGTGCTGGCAATGCCCGCCTGGTTGGTGAAAACCCGACATACTCCGTCCCGGCATTATAGGGATGCGGGGGTCTATGGTAGTACGACTACGGCCATGCATGAATATGAAGTACACCCCACGCCCCCCCCCCATTCTGAAGCTGAGAACCTGTCAGAATCTACGGGGGGGGGGGGGCGTACTCATTTGTTGCTCGCCTTAGTAATTAGACCATTGACCACGCATCCCTTTCGAGACGGAGGGGGGGGGGGGTGTACTCATATCGTGCACGGCCGTAGTCGTATGACCATAGACCCTCGCACCCCTACAATGCCGGGACGGAGCACGTTGGGTTTCACCAACCAGGCAGAATCTACGAGAGGGGGGATTATTTTGCAAGCAGTCCCTAACCGTCGAGGTGTCCAATACACAGTCAGCTGACAGCACACAACAATCATGACGCCCCAACTTCGTCTTCTCCGGTGCCCTGTGCCTTGAGCTATACAGGCGACCCGCCCGAAGACCCCACGTAACACCCCTGGTATACCTTCGTACGAACACACTGTTATTAACACGTTGTTATTGGAAAATGTAAAGCTGGTTGATCTTCTACTGTTGCTACTACTACTACTGCTACTACTACTACCACTACTGCTACTACTGCTACTACTACTACTACTACTACTACTTTAACTGCTGCTGCTGCTACTACTACTACTACTACTACTACTACTATTACTACTAGTAGTACTAGTACTAGTACAGCTACCACTACTACTGCTACTACTACAGTGTAGTACTACTACAACTACCACTACTACCACTACTACTACTGCTACTACTGCTACTACTACTACAACCACTACTACTACTCCTACTCCTACTACTCCTACTACTGCTACTACTACTTCTGCTACTGTTAAGAAATGGATGAAGTCAGTCAATTGTCATTATCAATGTTCTGTAGCGAATGTACAGCTCCATGTTAGCACTTGCTGCAGCGCCACAGCAGTAGCAGGTAGCCTACAGAGTTACTCATCAGTACGACAATGTCATCTTATACTCGTAGTGGATAGGAACACTGGAGTCAATGCGTATCGTATCTTAGGCAAAACCTACTCCAACTACTACTGTCACGTAGCACACACACGTTGTCACGTGGGCGACAGCGCGGGCCTTGCTTAATCTAGATTCGTTTTATAGGCAAACCTTGAAGGGAATACATCCATCCGTGATTGTCCCAAGCAACCTGCTCGAATAATACAAAATCACTGAACTACCGATTTACCAGGTACCAGGTATGTAGTATATGCTTGGTTGAGCACTATTAATGCCAAATGTGGTATTGCTGATACCAGATATCAGGTATAAACAGATAAATACATGAATACCTTGGGTATGATATGGAATAATTGTATGTTCCATTTCCATTTCCAAATATGATATAATACGTACCAGGTATATACAATCTGAACGAGAGTACCGGTACCTGGTACGTACCTTACTCAAGTACCAGGTATGTATATATACTGTTCTGTACTAAATAAAGCATGTTTCTTTTTTCTTTTTATGGCTAGTTTTCGATTCTGATCGTGCAAGGCCCTCGAACCACAAAATACTATTATACTAATCTTGTACTAATAGTTCATTTTTGTATGATACAACAAAAGTATGAACACGCGTAGATCCATTCCTACAAAGAAATCACCGTTCAGCTCTTTCATTTTTCTCGTTGTGGAACGTAGGGTGGTGTGATATTAATGGTGTGATATTAATGGTGCGGGTTTTGGATCGGGCTGCTTTGCGGGGAAAATGCAAGATTTGCGCCTAAATCTACGTTTGTAAGTATGATATGTGTAAACTCCAGGGGTGTGTGTGTTCTTCACATTAAACCTGTGTTCTTCACATTAAACCTTTTCCTTTCTACCCGTCGACATCCAGCACACCCAGTGTCCGTGCCGATTCTTCATCCTAAAAAGGTACCAGTACGTAGGGGTGGATGACCATTAATTAATAAATGACTTGAGCTACGAGTATATAGTATATAGTATATACTAATAGTAGTATTACGGGGGACCATAGTAAATACCAGTAAATAGACAAAAACCGTTATACTTATACTTACATATATATGAATACCTATTTTAACTACGAGTAACCATATTTGGTCATATTTACCCCGTAATCGTGTGGGATTATGAATTATTACTTTTGACGTAAATAAGAGGGCCACGACGACGGCGGTATGATTGGAATAAGGAATAAGCGCTGAACATAATGGATTGTATTATGGCGAATGGAATAATAGTAATTATAATTATATACTTATCTTGTCCCTCCCCTACCTTTCGGACCTCAGATCATTATAAAGGGTCCTGACAAATATAGCAGGCAGGCACCCCCCCCCCCCCCCTCTACTAATAATAATATTATTTATAAGATATTACGGTGCGCGCCTTCATTTTTTTGTATGATATGTATGTGCCATTCGTAGTTTTAGTGAGACGAGTTTTAGTTTTCAGCATTTTCTTTCCTCCTCGTTGAATCGCGTCGAATCGTGTACCTCTAATATGTATAGAGGCGCTACCTCTAATCAAATTTGGCGTAAGATAATGTGCAACTACTATTACTGTTGTTGTACATATTATGTACTATTATTCCATTTTACATCTGACAACGGGCAGCGCCTATTCCTTTTATTCCATAATAATCACACACCATCTATATATACACTCGTAAGGGGGTAACTAATACTTCTTCTGTATACGTACAGCAGTACACGAGTAGTAGTTGCACAGGATCCAATGACGACTTGAAACACGGAAGGTAACTTTTTGTTTTTTGTATGATACGAATAACCCATACTAATACCCCGTGTCTCAAGTGGGGTAATGTGTATTCACCAGTAGCTTAAATGATACCAATCTGTCCATAAATATAAGCACCGTTATTGTTGAATATTTATGTACAAACGCTTCTTATATTTATGTACAGAGTAGTATTGCGCAGTAAAAAAGTGCTGCCTTCAAGGAGTGTGACCTCCTGGAACCATCGGGGTAATAAAAGATAAAAAGATCAAAGATCGATCGATTATTCCGGGGGGGCATAGTAAATAGGACCAAATTTTGTTAGTAAAAATAGTTAAATATATAGGTTCGTGTATGTACCGTAGGTCTTATTTACTATGATCCCCCGAAACAGTACCCAGCCCACGGTAATCCTTAGAACAGTTTGTATTAATAGTGTGGCACATCAGAGTTAGTACTGCAGGATGACGAAAACGTGCCCGTTATACGTATGTACCATGTACATATATATTGTATATACATACATGTGGTTGTGGTGTCATATGAATATACGAGTATATATATATATAATACCACCGTTCGTCAAGAAAATCGCCGCGCGAACGAAAAGAAATACCTAGCTAGGCTGCTGTTACTACTGCCGTTGGTCGACGAATAGGGGGATCTATAGGCACACGTGTGGCTGTTGCTATACCAGGTATCTATCTACTTTTGCTGCCTGCCGTAGATCAACGAATAATACCTGGTAGGTGGTAGGTGGTATACAGGTAGGTGTGGTGCTATATCAGTGGAGGTCGCATCGCCTTGCTCGTATATACTCACCGGCTTTCCCGTCGTAGTTGATGACGCACCACGAACGAAGGAAGGAGGAGCTCAAAATCGGGGAAGCTCGGAACACATGATGATAGATATGATACCCCCCCCCCCCCCTGGGAATGGTCGTATCACGTAGTGTTAATATGGTAAGGCATCCGCGAGGCAGTTACATAGTAAAACCCATTATTGCTGTCTCCGGAAGTGGCCACACCACAAATTAAATTGACTCATTGAAGCTGTCGTCCATATGCAAGTCCGCCTCAGAGGCAGTTCTTAGCAGGATGCAGCTCACCCTCCATGCGACTCGCCCAATACCTCACGGCGCTTCGCGTTTGGTGCAAGCAATGTCTGCCTGGTTGGTGAAAACCCAACGTGCTCCGTCCCGGCATTGTAGGGATGCGAGGGTCTATGGTCATATGACTACGGCCGTGCACGACATGAGTACACCCCCCCCCCCCCCTCACACTCAAAGCATTCACCACTCGCCTTGCTGTCATCGTTTTGGCTTTCTTTCGGTAGTATACATACACATATATATATATATATATATCGGTACTTTATACTGCAGTTGTAGGTATGATATCACATTATAAGTATTCTACCAGGTATATACCAGGGTATGATATATCCATATAATAACCTATCTATGATTCCAGGCACCAGACAGAGTAGATTCAATTTACAACGAGCATATACCCCGACTTAAGATACTTAAGAGAGAGGTGTCTTAAAGCGCAGGCCGAAAACACACACCTCTCTTTTATTAAAACTGCCTCAAACCCCTCCACCAACTTTTGTTTTCTCGAAGGTGCACGCTTGAATCGTTGTGCTATATCATATATACGATGAAGTGTTCCCACACCAATTTTCAGGGCCAAATTCGCAAAACTGAGCCCCGAAAGTGCATTTGAATGGGCCGTTCTGGTCTTGGCTGGACCAACCAGCTCGTAGCTACGCCGTATAGCCTTACCTAGTGGGAAATATATGGATTTTGCGTAGGCGGGGGTCCAGACGACTTGGTGTCATGGTATTTATGATATCCCCGTTTCCCCTCTATTGTTGTGGAGGTGTTACTATTTATATATATATATGTATTCCTCTGAAAAGAGGAATACTTGCCCCTCCTGCTCAGAACTTCTGGAGAGGCAAGGAACCGCTAATAATATGAACCAAACACGTGTGAGTGCGAGTGATTGAGAGTAACCAGAGTGGACCTGCACAGTAGTCGGGCTTGCCCCATACTGCCTAAACTGAGTGCATGATGCCGCGGCCGTGAGGCTGTGGCTTATCTTCACATTGGCCCCTTTCATAACTGGAAAAATGATCCCACACTAATTCCAAGTAGTTTGTCCCCAAAAACTGTAGGACCAGTTCTTAAGGGGTTTACGGCTGTACTATGAATATTAGCGCCTTAAGAACTGGTCCCACAAATTTGGGGACAAACTACTTGGAATTAGTGTGGGATATCTGTTTTGAGTGATAAGGGTAAGGGGCCCCTTGAGACTTACTTGAGAGGGGGGAAAATTGACGATCAAAAATGATGGTTACAATAACGGCAACTAACTGCGTGGATGAGGGATGAGGGGTGATGTCATACAATGGTTGGTGCCCGAGTTCCAGTGCAAGGATTCGTGCGGCAAGGTCGCAACACGACGCTACCCGAACTTCTATACGTAGTAGGCCTTCACGCTGCTGTGCTCGTAGACGGGTGACCACACTAAAGCTATCACTATTATTTTGGTATATATCCCTTCTATTCCTTCTACCCCTTCTACCCCTTCTACCCCTTCCACCCCTTGTGCCCCTTCTATACCTTATACCCCTTCTATACCTGCTATCCCTTCAATCCCTTCTATCCCTCATATCCCTTATATGCCTTATATCCCTCATATCCCTCATATATCCCTTGTATGTGATATGACTGGGTGAGACACAGAGTATCCCCTTGCAGGTTTGTCTATTGAGCATCCTTGGTGTTACTCACTTTCCGTAGAGTCAAGCGTAGAAGAGAAACAGCTTATATTAATCCCCGAGCCAGATGACATCTGCCTCGGGATGGGCTTCACATGGCTCGCCCCTGTCTGCCATGAAGGCGACTGGGACGGCACTGGGCCCTGGCCGCGACCATATCCCATATACCTGGTATACCGTATATATCCATTATACCCTTTAAATCCCTTCTATCCCTTCTATCCCTTATACCCTTTGTAAGGGTCTCAATATCCCTGTTACCCCTTCTACCCCTTCTACCCCTTATAAGGATCTCAATATCCCTCAACAGGGGTTCCATAGGGTGAAGCCAGGGTACCCACTGCAACGCTGCAATACAAAAGCAAGGGTGTACAGCCAGTATATAGTGATGGTGTACCGTTCCACACGGGTGATAAGAAAACACCCCCCCCCCCATCACACGGGTGATAATATACAACACACCCTTTATCACACGGGTGACAAGATAACACACACCCCTTATCACACGGGCGATAAGAAAACACACACCCTTATTACACGTGTGATTATATATCACACCCCCCTTACCACACGGGTGATGAGATAGCACACCCCCTTACCACACGGATGATAAGGTAACACACCCCCTTATCACACGGGTGACAAGATAACACACCCCCTCATCACACGGGTGATATGACCGTATCACACGGGTGATAAGATAACACACACCCCTTATCGCACGGGTGATAAGATAACGCATCTCCTTATCACACGGGTGGTAAGATAACACCCCCCCTTATCACACGTGTGATAATATATCACAGCCCCATATTACACGCGTGATAAGATAACTCCCCCTTATCACACCGGTGATAATATATCACACGGGCGATAAGATGATACACTCCCTGGGATGGTTTTCAGAACCCGTTTCCTATGAAACAAGGGGGGGGGCACGCACGCACGCACACCCCAACTAATACGGATGAGCATAGTAAATACGACCTACGGTATAGACAAAAAACTATATATTTACAATTTTTTACTAATAATATCTGGTCCTATTTACTATGGTCGAGACCTTTCCGTACTGAAACATCGCTGGGCAATATTACCATCATTATCAGCATTATTACCATTACTGTTAGCAATATTAGCATTTTTAGCATTATTACACTGCCATTGTTAGGCGTTGCGGGGGGGGAGGTCTCTGTACGAGGAGAGGGCAGGCTTGCAGACACGATGAAGCGTCACCATTCCGAGACGCTCGGTGCCCACGCGCCCACACCCTGGGTGTGAAATCGGAACCGCTCGCTCGGTTTCGGCGATCGACGAAACGAAACGAAAAATGCACGGCGTTCGGTGAGTCGATCGATCAAACCAAGCCGGCGGTAACAACGTACGGTTATTAGTTATTAGTGTCTCTCAGTGGAATGCACCATGTCTGCATCCCTGCTCTGGCCTCTCCTCGGACGGGCGGAGAGACTACCCCCCCGGGACTGCCAAGTACAAATTAAAGTTTTTGTTTTCGCCCGCGGCAGCCCCCAATTCTTCAACCCTTAGAACCGCCGTGGGAGCGATAGATGGACCTCTCTCTATATATCTATAGTATATATCAACCCTTTTGTAACTTAGGTAATAGTTGATGGTATAGCGACCAAAATAAGCGAGAACATGTTTTTTTCTTATCGCCCCAAGCTACGAGGGAAGAGCGTGCGGCACAGTCTACAGGCAGTAGTAGAACAGGCAAGTGTATTACAGCTCCTTGCTTTTGCGATATGCGGATACACCCCTTAGTTCAGTCAGAACGGCAGGTTAGGACCTACCAGGTGCATATTATCTACTATGTAAATGATCGCCATCTGTCCGAGGCGTGGGTAAGGTTTAAAGTTTCGTCTTCGCTCGCGGCAGCACCCAAACGTGTCACGCCTCAACTCTAAAATCGCCGCGGGAGCGACAGATGGACCTCTACATGTCAGCCCCTGTGTTACTTGATTATAGTATAGCGCAACCATAGTACAGCGCGACTAAGAAAGCGAGAAATAGATATACATTTGAATCGCCAAACTATGCAGGGAAGTACAAGTAGGGTGTCATCATACTGCGTGCGTTTCGTGCACATCTATCTCCTACCCCAACAGCCCGCGGGCGGATATATAAGGATCATGTTTATTTACAGAAAATGTTCGAAACGTCCTTTATATTTGGGGACAGAGTGGCATGTATACTAGAATCAAGCAGAATCAACTAGAATCAAGTAGAATCAAGTAGAATCAAGTAGAATCAAGTAGAAATCAAGTAGAATAAAAACCCCTAGAGGAGTGAACGAATAGTACTACTCCCGTCGGAACGTAACGTTCTACACCAACCCATGCGTCGCCCCCTCCTTCCACCATCCATCGGGGGACCAATCAGCTGTACCGCCGCATGCGTCTACTCGTGTATAGGTGCCGCCCAACTCGAACCCGCCCGCCCGCCCGCGCTTGTATCATCATATAGTCTATCGTTCACGGTCTTATGGGTTTCGGATATGTCACCCGCCAAAGAAAAGGATGCACACTCAAAGATTCAGCGAACACCCAGAAGAGAGTTGGATTGCTCTTCACAGAGTTATGATTGGTCGCTTTTGGTGATTTTACGCAACCTGTCTGTCTTTCGTTGTGTTCGAGAAGGCGTTGGTGCGGTCAAGGGTTCATTTACGAAACTGCACGTAGCCGTAGCGGCACACTGTTGGAGAAACGAGCAAACGTCGGTTCGGACCACTGCTGGAAGCGATTCGTGGGGCCAGCAGCCGTGAAAGCAACCCTGCCAGCAGCCGTGCCAGCAACCCTGCCAGTAAACCCTGCCAATAGTTTATATTCCAAGAGGCTAACGCCCTGGTCAAGCTCATGACCGAGAGGTGCAGTAGTAAGGCACTGACGCTGTGTCGAGGGATTATTAGGAAAGAGCAGCCGGCACCGTTACATGAACGAGAAAACACAGCAGTTGCTCGGACTACTGCTGAAAACGCTTGGTGTGATATTAGTAGTTGCAGTTGCAGTTGCAGTTGCATCGGAAGCGTGCTACGATAGAGGCAGCCCGTTTTGGCTGATTTTTGTTTCTGAATACCGGGCGCCTTAGGGCCCGTTTTAACGAAGAAGAAAAAAATTCATTTGGAAAAAAATAAAATCAAATCCGCTTTTCATTGGTCAACACACGCACCAGCACCAAAGATTAGGATCTTGGGGCATAATATTTGGTGCTGGTGCGTGTGTTGACCAATGAAAAGCGAATTTGAATTTTATTTTTTCCAAATTGAATTTATTTTATACTCGTTAATTCGGGCCCTTAGGGCCCGTTTTAACGAAGAAAAAAAAAATCAATTTGGAAAAAAAAAAAAATCAAATCCGCTTTTCATTGGTCAGAACCCGCACCACCACCCAAAATATTATACCCCAGAGATCCTAATCTTTGGTGCTGGTGCGTGTGTTGACCAATGAAAAGCGAATTCGAATTTTATTTTTCCAAATAGAATTTATTTTATCCTCGTTAATATGGGCCCTTTAACCCAAATCCGTCGTACTTTTTATTATTGTGTCATCGCAATTTTTCTCGTTGTGTATACTGTAGTTACGCCATGGGACCGTTGACCGGGTACGCAGCACTTTTCGTACCCTCTTCAAAATCACGTTTTTTTGAGCGAGGTATAGAGCTCTTCAAGTGACCACCCTTATAAGGCAAAAACATGGCGCACCTCTGTCGTAGCATGCGTCATCAGCCCCTCGTAAAACGCACAGAGGAGCAGAGAGAGAGTGCTTTCCTGAAATGCAGTATTTTGGTCACAGCGACAGGGCATGGCGGACGCGGCACTACGAAGCACAACCAAAGATAACCAAGCAAAACGAGGTTTATGGGCGAGACGTGGCCTTGCCCTAATTGCCACTTGCGTTTTTACAGAGTATATCGTCTGTTTTGCGAACCTGCCAAGCCTGCTTTCATTTGTTTTGTGGATCGGTCAAGGGCGCACAAAAAAAAAGGTATCGACACCCCCCCCCCCCCCCCCCCCTATATTGGAGGGAAGAAACCGGACCGTTGTGATCCCAGAAAACAATAAGTCAAGTTTTTTTTTAATTTCCCCCCCGCCCCTGCATAGGTTGGGTTGGCGTCGGTTGGCAACGACGCTGTAAAACACGCCACTCGCTGCGTGAGCTAGACAACCAGGGTGCCGTTTTTTTTGGCGGTCACCAAAGCTGGCGGTCGAGTAGATCATTTGTGCGGGGTGGAGAACCTTTGTTCCGCACAAGGGGAATGGTCGTATCACGCAGTGTTAATATGGTAAGGCATCCGCGAGGCAGTTACATAGTAAAACCCATTGCTGTCTCCGGAAGTGGCCACACCAGAAATTAAATTAACTCATTGAAGCTGTCGTCCATATGCAAGTCCGCCTCAGAGGCGGTTCTTAGCAGGATGCAGCTCACCCTCCATGCGACTCGCCCAATACCTCACGGCGCTTCGCGCTTGGTGCAAGCAATGTCTGCCTGGTTGGTGAAAACCCAACGTGCTCCGTCCCGGCATTGTAGGGATGCGAGGGTCTATGGTCATATGACTACGGCCGTGCACGACATGAGTACACCCCCCCCTCTCATGTCTGTCTATGGTCATATGACTACGGCCGTGCACGACATGAGTACACCCCCCCCCCTGCTCCGTCCCGGCATTGTAGGGATGCGAGGGTCTATGGTCATACGACCACGGCCGTGCACGACATGAGTGCACCCCCCCGCCCCCTGCTCCGTCTCGAAAGGGATGCGTGGTCGATGGTCAAATGACTACGGCAAGCAACAAATGGGTACCCACCCCCCCCACCCCCCCATCAACGATAAACACGGCATCCGCAAGCTTCCTTCTAGTAATAGACGGGAGACGCCTTTTCCAAGCACGCTGTTAGCAACGACTACAATAAAAAGAAGCTGTGGGGGGTCACAGTCTCCATCAGAAACGTTCTACAGCGTAAATACCACCCTGGTCAGAAATATAATGGCCGTTTGGTCTTCATAATTATAATACAACGGTCCTTACGTTTACGCCCACATTGGTATTGTACTACTTCGGTATACCTTGGAGAAGGTTACACTCATCCACCTCCCAATCCGCCAGAAACATCGCGAGGGAACAGCAAAAACAAAATCACCCACACAGGCCAACTCGCGCTTCTCGACCTACCAGTACAGCACACCATGACTTTTTTTTTACTACCAGTTACGATAGACTAAACGTACTTCACGGTGGTATAAAACCGTGTTTTTGTATAAAATACTACTACTGTACCGGGTACTGCACAAGAGCTGAGAAGGTCAGACACCCGAACAAGGGTGAGCGGGTTTACATTCACATTGTTATTATTGTTTACGTTTGCCACCCGACAATGCGCATGCAGCATGATGAGCTTTCAACATCGATAGCTCATATATAGAAACAAAAACACTCCCAGAAAGAAGAAAGGCATGCACGGGGAAACCAAAAAAGGAAACCTACGCACCTTAAGTCTAACCCCCTTCTGCACCTACTCCCGGCTTAACATCGAACTACTCCATCCACCTGCCACCCTTTACATTTACTCCACCGACAACACTCCCCTCCGCACATGCAGCACATACATGCGGTTGCAGCAGGCAACGTCAAATTCTTGCATCCGGAACCCGCCCAACCATCGCTCATAGCGCTAAAGTTTTACGCTTGAGTTTCATCATATGCCACAAACGTTTACCGCCGGCCTATCAGGAGCCCTGATGAAAACAACAACAACAACAACAACAACAACAACAACAACAGCAACAACAACAGCAGCAACAACACCTTACACTAAAAATGGCATGTTAATCCTTTCAGAACTGCAAACACTTATCTCACACTAATTCCACGTAGTTTGTCGCCAAAAACGTGGGACCGGTTCTTAGGGGGTTAAGGCCGAAAGTAGCGCTCAAAAATGACCGGTCTCCTACCATATTTGCTGTCTAGTGACACCGCACTTTGCAGATTCCTACAGTAGGGACCCATCGCGATTCCACCGCGTGTATATATACATAAAGAAAAAAAAACGGAAAAAAACGGGCAAGACATGAAGTACAACTCGAGAAAGCCTTCGAAATATCGACGACCTGCTCCCCATGGCGTCAAATCGGCGTGAACGAGATAACTGCGCTGTAAATGTAATTGCGCTGATTTACACTTTCATAAGAAGGTACGGCAAAAAGTGTCCTATACTAATTCCAAGTAGTTTGTCCCCCTAATGATATGGTAGGGGCGCAGATAAGATAAGAGGGGTTTCGAGCGCCCCCCCCCCACACGCACAACACGAATATTGCTTTATTTAAACAGCTCCGTACCCCACCCGGCTTCACATGAAGCAAAAACAAGACGAACAAGAGAGCCACACCCGGCGACACACGGAGCAAAACAAAAAACGAACAAGAGAGCCACACCCGGCTACACACGAAGCAAAAACAAACGAACAAGAGAGAGGCCACCTACACCACCACAACAACCAGCAGACGGTATTAACATTATACTTCCTCTCCACGTTGCCCAGCACCAAACAGGCGTCCTCTGCCTTCTACTTCGTTATATATATAGCAGACACAAAAAAGGTCCGCTGTACGTAGTCTCCTAACTCCTAACTCGCCATGTTTTTCGTTCTCCCATCTCATGGCGGTAATCGAAACAAACCACAAGAGAAGGCTCACCGCACGACCACAAAGCCAGCAGATGGCACGGACATTTACTTTTTACCCATCCAATCGCCCACAGCCCCAAGGGTCTTCTAGTCCTCCTCTGGTACTCAGGTCCTCTAATAGCAGAAACCCCCAGGTACGCTGATGAAGTGGTCACCTACCTAAACGTAGACACCTCATATCTTGAAAACATCCCAGATCATACATAATATGAAAAGGTGCCCGCAGTTTTCTGATTGGCCAATTTTATTGAAAGGATGTTTCTGATTGGCCAAAAATCCCTGGTCGACATGTGACGTCATCCACGGACGGATGTATGTGTGGTTTTACCCGAAAATACTAGAAAGGAATCCATCCTCGTCAAAAACGTCTTGAGCGGCGCAGCTGCACAGTGGCTTTCCGACCTTCAGCACCCGGCGGAGGAGGGTAGGGCAGGCCAACTGTTATGTTGCGTCATTCAAGAACGAAAACGGGGCCACAGACGAGCAATGGGGGATTTTTCAGGGGGGAGGGAAGGGGGGAGGGGGGCGAACGCACCAGGTATCAAACATCCGCCACGCGCAATTGTCGAACATATGTTCCCTAAGTTCTGCAGCTTCAGGTACGTTATGTTCCCCTCAAAAAAAGGGAGTATGTACCCTGCATGAGATCATAAGATATCACACACACACCTTGCAAATATGAGTTTCGACAAAATCTTCGATCTCACAGTTGATTTATTATAAATCTTTATAAAAATATACATTAGAGTTGCAGTCAATGTGACGAAACGGTGAAAACGCGGGCCTGGTTCGTACATAGATGAAAGTCGCATGTTACGTATACCGATATGCGCGCTTGCTTTAGTTGGATTTTGGCAGTCCACGTGTGCCGCATAGACGTCCAGGGCAAACACACTTGTCGTTCGCAGAAGGGACGAATAGACCACCGAGCTCATACGTACGTTCATAGGCGAAGACGCGAGCAAATACTCCTAGCGCATGCATGTGCGGGGAAACAGGGCAGACAAAAACGAGCCAGACGGCAACTGCCCCACTTCCACTTCCAACCAACTCGTTAAAATGCAACCACTACTCGAAGACGGTCGCGTCTTGTTCTTCGCGCTAGAGATTACACGTCGCTTCTTACCCCCCGTCTCCTTGGAGCCAGCACTGACGGTGCTCATTTCCTACGTGCAGGCAGGCGAAAAACAAGACAAGCAGCAGGAACCTTTACTGCTGTGCCTCGCGGCTGCCAGGCGAAAAACAAGACAAGCATCAGGAACCTTTACTGCTCTGTACCTCGCGGCTGCAGGCCTCCTTGTGGTCCTTGCACTCGCACCCCTCCAGGACCCTGGCCCCGGCTTGTTCACAAACACGGGCCCGGTCGAATTCCGCATCAAAAGCTTCGGTGTTAAAATGTCGCCACCACGTCGCGTCTTGGTCAGCGGCCTGCAGCTGATTTTGAGAGCACCGGGACGACGCAGAAATTAGATGCATGCTACGGTATATATATAGAGAGAGAGGTGCACTCCATGTTTTTTTTTCTGAGGGTGATTGGTCACAAGAAGAGCTGTATTACCTTGACCATTTTGGAGGAAACTAGAAAAAGCTATATGCCCTATCTTCATTATCATCGCCTACGTATACAATGAAAAAAATATTGCAACAACACGAGAATAAACGTCTGACGACTTTGGGTTAACCCCTTAAGAACTGGTCCCACAAATTTGGGGACAAACTACTTGGAATTAGTGTGGGACTTTTTTTCCAGTTCTGTATGGGTTAAGGAGCCCCCGTCATTCAGAAACTATTCTAGCCAAAATAAGGTATACCTTTATCGTACATAACACGCGTCATTAAAGAGTTGGAAAAATGCTCCATGTGCTTAAGGTAAGCTTCGGGTAGGAAGGTACGGCTACGGACAAGGGGCCGTAGCACACTGACGGGTCGCCTCAACCTCAACCATTGTGACGGAGGAACTATATATATGCCCAACCATTGCTACCCAACCATTGTAAATCCGATGTGTGCTGTGCTTTACTTGTAGCAAAATACAAACTACACATGGGATCCCCCCCCCCCAAAAGATCGACGTACGTACGTAGTTTTTTTTCAATCGAAAATACACTTGAAACATGTTTATCTATGCACACCACCGCTCCATTTAGAGACCGCTCACCTTACACTCGCACATCTTATTGCGTTTGACCAACACCGGGACGACGCACAGCACCAAAACCGCGGCCGCGGAAGCAGCACCTTGCTCTGGGTGGGTGTCCGCAAACCGTACCGCTCCGATACGCGGACGGTTGTGCGATTCCCACGCGCTCGCCAAAATCTCGAGGGCTCGCTGTTCCAAGCTTTCGACAACAGCACCGCCGTGCCGCTTGACACCCGCTTGCAGAAGCGACCGGTTCCGCTTACCACCCGCTTTAGAAAGCGGTCTGTTTCGGGCGTTGTCGGCGACCGCTTGTCGCTCGGTCGATCGTCTCTCGGAGTAGGAGAGGTAGGCCTCGTACCCGCGCTTGAACGATCGCGAGAAACAGCAAGAAGATCCCGCAACCACGCCTGCGGCGCTGCCGTCGTGGTCGTTGCCGCCGCCGCTGCTGGGCTCGGCTCGGCGGTGCGCACAGCTGCCTTGCTCGGCACTACCGTCCGGCGGAGAACAAGGAGGAGAGTGCATCACCTCCCACGCCGCCGCTCGTTCCACCATCACAACCTTGAGGACCTTTTCAGCCACCGCCCAGTGCAGACGCAAGAAAGCCTTAAGCATGGTTCCCTGCTCGAGACAGACTTGCTCCGGGTGGACCTGAAGAAACGCGACGCGCCGTGACGCCATCTCCACTGCGTGCTGGTCTTTGAGGGGGTCTTGGCCGGCGCCGGCCGACCCCTTAGCGGTGCCGAACAGACTGCGCCTACCCCATAGTGCGACCCACGCCCGAGCCAGTCGTTCTTCCTCTAGCGCCTGTTTTCCGAACGAGAAACATTGCACAGCATCGCACAGCACCGGACGGATACACCAGGTCACGATATAGATCGTCTGGATCCTAACGTGCCGTTGTGAGGCGTGCGCAGGACCCGTATAGCAGTACAACTCTAGCCCAGGAAGCATGCCCCAGGTCATGCAGAGTACATATATGTATATACGGTTTCCGCTCGGCACCACGAGCTAGATCATACAAGATCATACAGATCATACAGAAGATCAGGAATATACATCTGGCCTGAAAGGTTTACTTCTACGTCCTTAAGTGGGAATATATTATCACTCCGATATGTGAAACGATAATGTTGTACGGAAGGGACGTGGTTCCAAGAACATCTGGCGCTGATCGTCGGGAGAGCGATAGGCCGCAAGCCGTCTCCAGCTTGTCGCGCTGCGAGGGTGGAGCTGTTCTCTCTCGAGGGGTGGGTGCAGGCGTGCAGGCCTTTACGAGAAACCCTGTTCACGCGTATACGATTCACGATTCACTCAATAAACATCTAATATACGATTTGCAAAATACATACAGGGGAAGCAAGCTGCAAAAGCGCAAAAGCCCAGGAACATACCGAAAGCAAAAGACGAGGTAACAAATAACAAAAGGTTTGCTGCGGTCCGCAAGTCAATCCAACGCAAGGAGGAGTATTTTTTTTTCCCCTCATGACAACAACACAAACAAAGCACCAAAACAAAAAATCCCACTTACCATCTGACGGCTCAGCAGTCTCCGCCTCTCTTCGCAACTACCGAGCCACGTGAAAACATCATATTTGAGCTGCTGCGACCCGAAGGACGACAGCACAGACACATTCCTCGTCGAAATGAGCGGCGGGCAGGTCGCAGGAGGCGGGGCAAACTGCCTTGGTGGACGCGAGCCCCATATCGTCGCTGGCGGCGGTAGAGGCCTAGCGTAGCCTCCGCTTACCCTAGGGGGCGCGACCGGCGCCACTCTGTTGCCGGACGATGGAGGCTGCGTAGACGGGGCTTCCGCTTCCCCGCTCTCCGCGGAGCTCGTTGCACGTATGCCGAGCCAGTCGAAGAGAGGCGCTCGAGAGGGCTCTATGGGCGCGACACACAACGCGTGGCGGGAGTGCTCGGCGGCGACGAGCACGTGGGCGATGTTGTCGCCGCTGGCTTCGTTGCCGTAGAAGGCCTCCACGAGAGACAGGCGTGCGGCGGCTTGTCTCTGGTAAAGACCGCGAGCGACCGGCTGCATCAATCAGTGCGGGAAAAAAAAGGGAGTGGGGGAAGAAAGTGGGGGAACCGCAATGTGGACGTCAAAGTTTTGTCGACATAGAGTATAGGACACCCAATAAAAAAATCGAGCAGTAAGAGGCTGAGGTTTACCGAAACATAAGAAGTTCGGGAGTCGCTACACTGAAGTTAGTGTGGAACGATGCCCCTTCTCAAATGCTAGGAAGTCCAGCCTGGACCATCTGTCATGTTTCTTATCAGGTGTCCGGTATTGTATGTGTGGCGATTGAGCTGCGGGAGACGGTTAACTTCCGTCGTGACGGTGTCTTTCGCTAGCACCCTTTTCACTACCAGTCCAGTAGTATACAACCATGCACGAGTCGCCCGGAGTGATCAAGCATACAAACAGTCGGTCCGAAATAGCGGAGCACCCCCCCCTCTTCAAGTCGACTGACTACAAGGTACGCTGAGAAAAATTGGGGCACACGGGCACACGTGTGCGACTGCCCGCATTAGATAGATGCATCATAGGCAGCCTGCCCTACATTCTGAACACGCGCTATTGGTGATTGATTGCACCTACGCAATTGTCGGACGGTTTCACTCCCTCCTATCAATAGGCCACCATCATCTCTCCAATACCTTCGTCGACAGGCTTACTCTGTTTTGACGGATCCAAGTCCAGGCAGACGTCGCTTCCCATGCCTGTTTGGCCTCACTTGGGGTCACGGTTTGGGCTCGACCGAAGAAATCCAAGGGTCTGGTCACCCTGTCGCCCAATCGGCCCGTCTGGGGACACAGGCGGCACGAGACAAACGAAAAGCAAACATAAATAAGAAAAATGCGTATCTCTCAACCTTCCCCTTCAATTAGTGATTTCCTCACCGGAGCTCTCATCCTTCATACATGTAGTGCTGCTGCTGCTGCTGCCTCGGTCGCTGTATCAAACCCTATCATCCAACGGGGCCAGCCATTTTGCATGCAACCTATTAGCTAACGGGTAATGTGCGACCTCCTCCTCCTCCTCCTTCTTCCCCTCCTCCCGACCTGCCAGCGCTCACCTGGTGCAACGCCCAATGTACAGTAAAGTGCGGGTTTTCCTCGGCGTACAGCTCTGCTCGAGCTCTCGCGATATCGCGCTGGTATGTGGTGGCAAACATCTGTGCCATGCGCAACTCCTCCGCCGACCCTGGAGCTAGGAGGGGTGTATCTTGGGCTGGTTCAGGGACCGGCTCTTGGACTGGTTCCGGGACCGACCCTTGGACTGGTTCCGTGACCGGTTCTTGCACCAAGTGAGGCTCGTGGGCCACCAGCGCAGCGGCTTCACCCTCCCCCACATTTTCGCCGGTCTAGTAAGCGTCCAGCGAACCGGAGAAAACGGAAAGGTTGGAGTGTGGGTGAAGGGTGGTGGGATGTATCGTTGATAATTTTCTGCCTCCTTTGCGGTCGACTTTGATTGTGTATTGCGCGCGGCGAGACCGAACGAAAGAGCGTGCGGTAACTTTGTGGTAGCAAATGCTCTCAAATACGGGTTGTTGGGGTGATTCGACGGAGGGGTCAATCGCCACCTCGCGTTTACTTCGGCTAGTAGTACATCGTCGCGGGGGATACGCAGGGGCAGCGCTCGGTGAGCCCGAAAAATATCTTGGCTACGGTCAACAGGCAATATTCGGAATGATTGGGAGCTGCTAAATCTCTGCAGGCGTCCTTGCTGTCTGCTTCAGCACACGTTGGCATCGGACCTATCAGCGTCACCATTGGTGCAATATAATACGCCAGCATCAGACAGCCGAGGAAGGGAATGGGAATAACGAATTACCCACGTCTCCCCCTCAAACTCCCGACGGTACTGCAGGTTTATCACACCGCGGGTAAACTACCCTTTCGAGAGAGAGAGAGAGAGAGAGAGAGAGATAGAGAGAGAGAGAGAGAGAGAGAGAGAGAGAGAAAGAGAGAGAGAGAGAGAGATGACGCGCCAAAAACAAATATCTCAGCAGCAAGCCCGGGCGTTTTCCAATGAGAGGAGGAAGGAGGAATCACCTGCCCGCAACCTTCGTCGGCCGCAGCAACCTCAGCGGCTCTGGTGTCTCCCTCCCTGAAACCGAGGGAGTCTTGTCGGAGGATAATCACGGCCGCTCGGGCTGGGTTATCGGCGTGAGCGGCTCTGAATATGTTAAGCGTCTGGGTAGGGCAACCATCGACGAGGAAGCGGTTAGGGGGGGAAGGGGTGGAGGGGGTTTCCTCATGTCAGCTTGGCCGTAGTTGTGCGACCAGGGGGGGAGGGGTGGGAGGGAAGTTGTTGACACCATTTCCGGTGTTGTCTCCTGGAAGGAACAAAAACGGCCACGGCCTATCACAACTTCGAAAATACAATCACGGTACAATACGAGGACTTTACACATTTATGTACGTAGGCCATTTCGCCTAATCTACCAGCGTACGGGACGCGGTGGAGTTACTGTCCCCCCCCCCCCCCGCGTGGAAAAAACGTAAAGAACGCGTAAGTGTTGGAGGTGTCTCTATTCGGAGTAGGAACGGTGCTCCATCTCGAAAGGGATGCGTGGTCAATAGTCGAATGGCTAAGGCAAGCAACCAATGAGTAGGGATGCGAGAGTCTACGGTCATACGACTACGGCCATGCATGGCATGCGGCTAATGAGTGCACACTCCCCCCCGTCATTCACGCGATTGTTCTCATTTTGAAGCGGGCGAATTTGTATGCGGGTATATAGGTAAACGAGCTTGCCTGGGCATCCCTCTCACGAATCAGCGTATCCCAGCTAAAGCTCTCCCCGCACACGCACGTGATCGCGCTGCAGCCTGCAGCACCAGAACGGGAATACCAGGTACATAATACGCTGGCTGAGTTAGATGGCGCGCTACGAACTGCTTCGGAACCCTCCGCGGAAAGTAATACACGTACGATAACTTTTGGTTCGGTTTACCATAATTATTGCATTGTTTGCGTACATCATGCCCTTAAGGGTGGCCAATGAAGCCATTCCTTGGCGTGTTTCAGCGTGTTCTGTTCCTATGCCGTTTGGCGCGAACCCTTACGTTGTAGTGAGAAACTCGCGAACAGCAGACACGATGGACACAACACAAACACGAAAAACGGCACACACCGGACAGACCATCGGTCCCTACTTCATGATCTATATGCAGTAGCCCTTTCAGGGCAGATGTATTCCTGATTTGTGTAATCTATTAATATCTCACCTTGCCGGGCGGGAGCGGTATCATTTGCATGATCAAGCGCATGTTTCCTGGGTTGGCTCTGCACTACAGCATACATCTCCCGTACCACACCCCATCACGGCAGATAACTAACGGGACAAGATGATCTAGAGGATCTAGACTATCTATATGATCTATATGATCTATATGATCTATATGATCTGTATGATCTATATGATCTAGATGAACAGGATGATCTAGATGATCTAGATGGTCTAGGTGATCTAGATTATCTAGATTATCCAGATCGTGATGCGTCTGATGTGTCGAATACTTCAACCAACAAACAAGGTGGCTAGCGAGTCGGGGCAGCGTTACGCGAGTGAGAGCATCGGCGACCACCAGGCCCGATAACAAAAGCCAACTTTGCAGTACAAACCCTATAACCCTGCGAAGCATTCGCTTTGGCGGTAGCGCTGAAGACCGAAAAAATGTCAGCACGGCCTTACGATTGGCGGAGCCACCCGCCGTACTGGCGGAAGCTCTTCCGTACTGTTACTGCTCAGCCCCCCTAGAACTGCACCCGCATGTTCGGATGCAAAAAAGTAGGATTTAGTGTGAGATAACGTTCGTAGTACAGCGGTAGAAAAACGTTATCCCTTATACTACTGCACTTAGTCTCAGGAGATAAGCATAGGCCTAAGTCTAATTCCTAAACGGAGGTGCAGCCCTAAACGGGTTTCGAGGCGTCTCACCGTCGCCCTTCACGACGTACACCCCGCACCCAGGGCACTGGTAGACGTCCTCGTGCGCGCGCTTAGCCTCGTACTGCTCGCAGGTCACCGAGGGATGGCCGCCCTTCACGCGACATCTGTGTCATAACGTGTGGAACAAAGGTTGGATTTGAGGTTGGAGGCCCTCAATGCGATAGCTGCTACGAGAGAGGCTATATATATATATGTAGGTCAGGTCCTGAGAGGCCGCGCGAACGGAACCTAGGCCAACGGACGCACCCAACGGCTATATTTACCCTTAGTTATCACCGTAGATGGCAAGTTATAGGGAACGTTCGTTTGGACTGTAAACTTACCACCACAAACAACGCGCGGTTCACTCTACTATGCCCAAACTCATGAAGGAGGCCGTTCTAAGACATTCCTGAGTGTAGCCATAAGCCTATAATCTAGGCGCAGGCGAGGCGCGGGGATGGTGCGTGCGTTCGTTTCCCCAAGATAACGTAGCACTTGGCCAATCGGGCCCCCGAATAGACCAAACAGTGCTTCGGTCGAGTAGGCCAAGAGTGAATATGTCGACAGAAGCAGCATGCAGGCGCCTCGTATCGTGTGTGGACGCAGGACGTGGCACAACTACGGTACACCGACGAGGAGATAGCGAAACTATTCCTCACCGGAAGCAGTGCCAGGAGTTGCAGCAGGCGGTGGCCATCATGGGGTGGAAGCGAAGGAAGCGAATGTGGAGGTTGGCCCTTCGCTCGTGGTCTGGTCGGACATTGGGCAGAGACGTCGCGAGAGAAAACGGACAACAGCAGTGGATGGGGTGACCGTAGGCCAATGGTTCCGTCAGCATGCGAAGAGCAGGGAGCAATCAAACACCTACTGCAAGCATGTGACACTTTTTGCCGCCTCGTAATCGCCCTACTGGTGTCGACAGATGTATAAGGGTTACAAACGGATAAACAGACGGTATCATGGATAAATAAATATATTGTATCATTCATCAATGAAGGGGTGAAATCACTACGTAATAAATGACAGGGATGGAATCATGGATGAATAAACGGATGAAATCATGAAACAGTAAAGGGATGAGCTAATGAAGGGATGAAAGCATTCGTAAATTTCAAGAGGAATAAAGGGATGAATTTACTACCTATGTAAACAAATTGCACATTCAAGATAGACGACATAACAACCAGGGAGAGGGAAAAAGCAACAGAGGACAAACCGGGCACCTGGCCTGCCATTATCTGCCGCTATCTGCCGATTACAGTGCCGGCATACTTGGGGAACGCGAAAAAGAGCACATCTAGCCCCAACGAAAAAAACAGCATCGGTGTCACGTCGCCACAGCCCCGCCGATCACCACTCACCCTCCACGCAGCGCAGTACGTCCACCATGCGCGAGTGCCGGTCTTTCGCGAAAGCCTCCCCGAAGGCCAGCGAGAGAATCCCCTCCACCTCATCGTAAATCTTGACCACATCCACGTCCTCTCCGGAAAGGTAACGCTCGAAAGCCAAGCGAAACGTCTCAATTCGACCGTTACTGGAACCGTCGTCCTTTACGTCGTTCGAGTCTTGGACCTCTTCCTCGGCTGGCTCGCGGTTGCCCTCGAGGTTCGCGGCGATGTCGGCCATCATTTTTTCGAGCGCCAAGCTATATATAGGGCGCGTGTTTTGCGTTATTGTTCAGGGTAGTGAGGGGGGAGGCACGTCGCTGCTTGTACATGCGTTGTTACTGCAATGATCCGTGGAGGTACGACAGAAGCATCGTGGCGGCAACTCAGCCGTGAGCACGGCGGTGAACAAAAAGCAGCACACGCCGCTTGGTCATCTCGTCCTCCTAGTAATAGAGCACCAAGTCGTCGCCCGTCCGAGTCACTTTTTGAACCACCTCCTACATTCCAAGCGACACGCGGATGACGTCTGTTGTAAAAATGTTTTGAGGTTTCCTGAGCCTACATGAAACGAGACCAGATGCGACATAATTTACGCAGTAACTTACGGTAGGATGAAAACTAACCTTAGGGTTAGCGCTAGTAACCTTAGGGTTCGGGTTAGGGTTAGGGATAGGGTTAGGGTTAGGCGTAGTAACTAGCCTGTACGAGTGGTCGGCTGGAGGGTTAGGGTTAGGTTTAGCAACTCACCTGTACGAATGGTCGGCTGGAGGGACGACCATGACGCTCCCGCGGCGGTGGCAGGAACCGCACTGTAATGGCCCATCGGTTGACAAAAGCGAACAGCCGTGGGCACGGTTGAAGCGGCGACGAGAAACGGGTCAATCAGTCGCTATCGGTTCTCGGGGATAAACGTACTACAGCATGTAGTCCCTCAGGGTGCGGCTCCCCGCCAATGAATACAAAGCCTTGGCGCGCTGTGCGTCCACTATTGTTTTAGTCTTGGCAGCGAGAGGCAGGCCGATGAACGAGGTGACACGCATTGTCCCGGAACTATTATTGACTAGCTATTTGGTGGCCGCCTGGATATCTTACCTGGATCGAGAGCAGGGTTGCCGCCCGCTGCTTGAACTTTTCGAAGACCGCAGGGTCCACTAGCGGTGCCCATGCCCACTCGCACACTAGGCGGGGGCAGCACATGCATCGCATGCGCGGGCAGGCACCGTCGAAGCCCGCCGCGACGATACCCTGGGGGCCCGATCAGGCCCAACAAAATTTCAAGCAGAAAAAGCACAGAGCCGGGGTACATCAGGGTCAAGTATGCTTAGTTAGGCTGCTGCGTTTCAATGGATACCTGGCACATCCTGTTATTATGCGGCCTGAGCTGTTTCTGCCCCAAAGTTGACTCCAAAGTTGCGATCGACTTTTTGTCCAACAAGCTGCTTCTAAAAACACGACCAGCTGTAACTTTTGCTCAACATAAAAAATCATCTTCTTGAGTGACTCTTCGTAGAGGCATCATAAATAAATACTGTGGGTGCGATCGAGCAACCTATCAACGCCACAAAAAAAAACGAGCTCCCCCCTGGCGGAAAGTCTTTAGCGGGCGTTCAAAACTAAACATCACCCTCCCAAAAGCCCAAGGCTGGCCCTACCGGTCCTGACGTACTTGAAGTTTGAAATTAACAAAACTAACTCTGGGGTGGGTCCAGGTTGGTGGCGTTGGAACACACAGCGTCAGGGTCACCGCCATTGGTTGGAAGGTATACCTACAATACCTGTTAGACTACGCAGTCAGCTTCATTTTTCTGGGATACCGTTTTGGCCAAAAAGGCGGTGCGGCAAAAGAGTAAAAAGGTTACGTACGAACACGGCGCGCAAGCATGTCGTAACGAATACCGCTCGGTTGTAGGAGACTTACCTCGAAATATGTTTTGAGACAGGAGACACAGGCGCCAACCACGCACTCCGTCGTCTCGCCGCCGCCAGTGTCAGCCGCTACCGCTGCCACTGCTACGGCAACACTCGATTCACGGTGAAGCCAAGCTGCCCCAACAATCTCTTCAGAGTCCGCGAGGCACACCATGCAAGTACCGGGGGCGGTCGTCGGGACTTTGCCTCTTGCGAGAGGTGCTTGCGCGGCGCTAGCGGTGTCGGTGGCACTGCTAGTGGCACTAGTGGCACTAGCAAGCGTTTCGCAAGGTGGCGGGGCTAGGGCGGGTGTTGTCGGAGCTACGTTGGCAACACCACAGCATACCCGACGCTCAGTCGGCACCTGCGATTGACCGTAAAGCGAGCGCGCGGTGGGGGGGGGGGGGGGGGGGGGGGGGGGGGGGGGGGGGGGGGGGGCACCCATTCTTAGTTTCACAGTTTCACATGACACGAAGTATGCTCGGCTGGACTAAGAACGTCGTTGGAGACTCACACAATAGCTCAACCTGTTTGATACCCGGATCTCTAAATGTGCAGCGGGTACTCGTACCATCGTCGGACTTCGGGTCTCGAAGTTTTTTTGAGCGTGAAGGTTTTCGGCAAGCGGCACGAAATCGGGGACCAAGGCGAGAAAACGCATCGATCGCGCCAGGAGACAGTGATAGTCACGTCACGTCAAACCTTTCCTCAACTTCTCCAGAATACCATAGAACGTATTATACCGATACCTGGTTCCAGGTATGTGTTTCTGGCTTGGAAGGGTCCGGATTAACCGCAACAACAGGTGTGGGCCTGGGTGGGCACCGGTACTACTATTATAGAACAGGTTACCGTTAGGTGTGTCGATTTGTTGAAGAAATCATCGTCTATGTGTTGAAGTTGATTGGCTTGTGGCTGGCGTATGATGCCAGAGGCCAAGTGCCTGAACCGCGGTTAGGCTTCCCCCTTCCTCCTGATGGGGACAGCAAGACGTCGGAACTCAGCTTATGTTACCTCAGCAGCGACTGTTCTTCTACTGCTGTAAAGAAGTACTAATCACTGACACTATGATACGATACAGTAGTATTAATAGCAGTATTCATAGTAGTCTTCAAAGGGCAAATGTCGTTCCAGTCGGACCGTTATCGTGTGGACACACCAGGTACATACTACGGCGGTAACGAGCGGAAATCGTGTGACTACAAATAGTTGTTGTTTGGCCATTCACTACGTGGTGTGAGCATCAATAGATAGCCAAAATTCGACGAGAGTCGACTACGTACTACGTAACAGCGATTGAAGTGCTGATATGCTGACCCCTATGGCGTGCTACAAGTGGAGGTTCATACAATAGTAGCCCGGAGGTAGGGGAGGGGGCAGTCCTGCTTCAAGAAACTGAGATCTGCAGAAAGTTCATCAATACGTCTTGTGTGAATAGCAGCAGGAAAAAGGATCAGAGCTGTCATTTTATTTAGCAGAAGGGGCGAAAACAAGGAAATACAAAACGTTTACCACTCTGGGCGGAAATATAAGGATCGCTTTGTATTTATATTAGTGTATAAAATGTACTTATATTTATGACCATAGTGGTACGACGTACTTTAGATAAACCGAGAACCTTGCTTGGGATCGAGGCAAGCTGCTTGCGGCACCGTGGAAGTTGATGCGCACGCACGTGAAGTATATAGGATAGGTAGACATCGGCGTCGTCAATGTTTGTTGTACCTATCGTACGTATGATATGTACGTACATACCTGGTATGTCGAACACTCTGTAACAGGTATGACACGCTAGGTATACACTGGCGCCTGGCATGGTTGATTGAGCTCTACGTCATCAGCAGTCAGCAGCAGCAGGCGGACGCATACATCAGCACCAATCAAGAGGCGCATACTGTACTTCAGTGTGTGTACGCTAATGTATAGTGTACTTGCGTGTATCTATTAATAGTGGATAACACGATTGCATGCAGTGATTCACCTATAATAATACTACTACTACGCTGCTGCTATACGTACCATCGCGCTGTTTGACACGAATTCGTACAGGCAGTACTTGGCTTTCGCTCGGAAACAAATGCGACGAAACTACCGTAATGCTAAAGATTTATCAAAAGCTCCACGTTCTAAGATGTACAATACGACGCGTCATACATATATATTTGCTCGTTTCGTGAAATACTCTTCCTCACCTCCACCACTGCTGCTGCTGCTGCTGCTGCTGCTGCTGCAACCGCCAGATCTACCGGGGGAGGAGAAGTTTCGTTCGCCGAAACAGGTTCAAATTGCTCAACAACATACTCTTCCTCTTCTCCTTCCACCCCTTCGGAAGCAACCGTCTCCGACGCTACTCCACAGAACGGCGCTCGTATCGACACTTCTTGCTGTATCATCGCCGAGTCCGGATTAACAGCAGGGCCAGCATTGTCATCATCAGTGCATGGAGGCCTGACGCGGGAGCTGTGCGGTGCCATCGGTGGGTGGACCACCGGCCACACAATGTCCACGACTGCTGGGGCACCCGGGAGGCCAGGGTGGTTGTCAACCAGAGTTGTAGTCGTCGTCGTTGTAGTGATCGATGACGTGTTGTTGTTGCTGTGGCTGCTGGAGCTGCGGGTAGTATTGGTAGCAGCAGTAGCAGCAGCAGCAGCCATCAAGTTGACGGTTTGGAGGATTTGATGAGATCCGGCAGGGAGCGAGGTAGTAGCAGCAGTACGCCGGCGGCGCGCTGTAGGCTCGCTGGAACAGCGCCGAAGGAGCATCGTACTGCTCCTACTGCTGCTGTAGGTAGATGTCTCAGGTACTTTTGTAGCTCCCTCTATAGGAGCGTTCGTAGTTGCGAGTTATAGCTTTGGTTCGGCTGCTGATGAGGTTATTATGTTCGCTGGTCATGCGAATTGATGAATCGATGGGTGCGGCGAGCGGGAGCATGCGACCAATTTGGCGGGACTGTCAAGAACGGGGAACGGTTCTCACGAGCCACGAGGACCGGTTCTCGTGTCCTGCGGCGGCCTGTGGACTAAGATCCAGAAATGCTACGTATGATACGTATAAATGCCGGTACAAATTGCGTAGATCTAGATAAAAAGCCAGATTTTCAAACCGTGCGTCAAAGGGACGGGATCACAGAATCTCACACATGCAAATACCAGATCATACTTGGATCATATCATATCTTCACCACAGTATATCATGCTGCTGCTACTAATCGTGCTCGTACTGCTGCTGTGCGTACAAGATCAAATTTGCGTACAAGTATAGATCAAGAAACCAACAACAAACCAACTCGAACACAAACACTGCTTGCACCCGCCCCTCTCTGATATCTGCTAACTGCTCTAACTGCTGCTGTGCCGAGTTCCACAGAGCTTGGCCACGGCCACTGCTCATACGACTCCTTCTGCTGCAGAGCCTCAAATTTCTCTGGTGGTACCATTTTACCACTCCGTCCAAGCTCCGTCCGTAAATGAAAAACACATTTGTATATGAAAATGAATGATAAAAGGTTCCTTACATTTCCGGACAGAGTGGTACGGCATATTATAATACCAACGCCGGCTCAAACATCACCACCCCCTGTTCTCGGCAGTATGGCGACATACCGGCACCCACTGTCTCGCCTGGGCTGCACGGCTCGCCGCCCGTCCTTAGGTGGCGCCGCACAGCAGCAGTTCTCTAATCTCCCATGCTCCGACGTCACATGATGATGGCATCTATATATGTCTCGATTTTTACGTGATAAAACAACGAACGGATGAAATTGATGCGCCCAGGCCATCATCGCAGCCCTTTGGCAACTTGACGGCGGGGTTGAACGGGGTTGGACGGGGTGCGACGACGACAGCGGCTTCCCAGCAAAATACGTTTGCGGTGGTGTAAACCCCACTCTAAATCCGGGTCTCGGGTATATAACAAAGTATAATTGTGATTTTTTTGCCCGGCGGCGCGTTTTCGCTCTCGCCCCTCGCGGCCGATCTCGCCGTCGCTCGGGTCGGCGGCCGGGGGATCGACCGGGGAGCGCGCCCCCCGGGCCTCGCCCTCGCCCGGTGCTGTGGACACGCACGCCAGTATAAAAAGTATTTTGACTCTTTGGTAATATGGTCAAATGAGTGCGATGCCCGGTTATTTGTTTGAAGTCGTCAGTTCGAGACTCTCGTTCATAAGTTTTTCCTTTTTAGTGGGGGATAGAAATTTACTTGCTATTTGTCTGCGGGCCGAAAATGACTTGACCTTGGTATGGGGGGTGAAAAAGCTCACCGTGCATTGTTATCCCACCCACTGTTCGAAAGATGCCCGAGGTGACGAGACTCGAAATACAGGGCGGACAAAACTACCGCACGCGCTTCATGCTGTTTTATTGCTCTGCACTGCTCGTGTGCTGTCTGTGGTGTCTGGGTTACGCACGTACATAATATATACATAAAACAAACCAAAGTGAAAAATAAACAGTCATTTTCGGCCCTGACACAAAAAATAAGCCAATTTCGACCCTCCGCACCAAAACCAGGCCAATTTCGAACCCAAGACAAAAACCAAGTCATGTTTGATCCCCCCACATAAAACCATGATGATTTCGACCCTAACACTGAAATCGAGTCTATTTCGATCCCCTTCTAGAACCAAGTCAACTGTGGTGCCTCTCCACACAACAAAGACATATAATACATAAACACACTGGCGAACATAATATAATGTTTGGCGGAATCGTTAGGAAAATCTATTAAAAATATGCAGTCAATAGTAAGGGTTCCACACTATTTCCAAGTCTTTTTAATCCCCAAAAGTGCGCAGGTCATCTGATACAGTTCTAAAAAATAGTATGCATGTACCCTGCATGTACGGTAAAATATGCAGATAATTCATAACGTCGTACTATGATATCATACGCATGCGTAGGATACAGTATCGAATTCTGCGTGGTTTTCAATCCGTTCTTGCGCCACTCCCCTAGGCACGTCCCGGAGGGGAACCTTGTATACAATATAACAAAGTAGGATTGTGATTTTTTTGCCCGGCGGCGCGTTTTCGCGCTCGGCCCTCGCGGCCGATCTCGCCGCCGCTCGGGTCGGCGGCCGGGGGATCGACCGGGGAGCGCGCCCCCCGGGCCTCGCCCTCGCCCGGGGCCCGTGGCCCGCGCGGGGCGCTCGCGAAGCCGAAAAAAAAGAGTCGGTTTTACGGGGTACCCCGTCCCACTCGGTCGAGCCGAGCAGGGCAACGTGAAACCCGGTCTCGGCGGCAGATTTTGAAAGGTGATTTTGCCGCGTCGGCATCAACACAAAGAAGGGCACACCGACGTGCACATCGAGCGGCATCGAACATCTATCTGCACGCATGCAGCAACACCAGCGACGCGACAGCATCCCTGACGTTGCGCAGGCGTATGGTTATGACAGGGGGCCACGAGCATGCAATATGCAGATAATTCATAATCACGTCGTACTATGATGTAATATGCTTGCGTAGGATACAAAATCGAATTATGTACGAGTTTGGATTTCAATTCGTTCTTGCGCCACTCCCCTAGGCATGTCCCGGAGGGGAACCTTGTATATATAATTATTTTGAGTAGATGGGGTCACAAGCGCGTCCTGTCTTCTGACATGTATACTTTGGGGTGCGATTTTTCGATTATCCCAAGTAGTAGTATTAATAGTTGGATTTTGTACTGCGGGCACGGAATGTCTCTACTACAATACTGCTGTACAGGACACTTATATTTTGATGTGTGGAAGCTCTCTGAGCTTTGAAGAGTGGCATCAAACGACCGTACGAGCGGTTTGCTTTTTGAGCAGACGGCCGCTAGCCGTACTCAGGTACTCAGGAGGACAGCAGTGGGATACGCAAGAAGATTGTTCAGAACAGCAGACCGCGAGCAACAACATCGCATGCATGCCGGCTTCGTTTTTCTGCAGGACGTTTGTTTCCAAATAATTTTGTATGAATTGTATGCGCCGACAATCTCATGCCGCAACGTCAAAATTCTCGGGACCGTTTCTCCATGGTTGATAAACCTGTTCTGAATATCAGGGTGATACGGTTCATACCATGAAGTACGGGCATAGCCTACTGTACTTATACACATACGTGTGATGCGTGGAGCCACAAACGGCAGTACAAACACGCTGGGGGGTTGCGGTCCACGGCTACCATCTACACCATCTCCAGGCAAAAAGACATCTGTCTACCAAATCGACTTGTGAATACAGTCAGTATGCTGTGCCCCTACCGTGAATGTTGGTGGGACTACATGTACTTCCTTAGCCTTGGCTTAACAGACGACACCAGGAAGGTGCCAACATGCATAACATCGAGCGCGTACTGTTCGCTTTTGTTCGTCAGTGCGAGACCGCCTGCATTATTGATAGCTCATGGCATCGGTACCAAGTTCACGCAACCACGACCACCACCACCACCTGGTACGAGACATCACAAAGCCCACTCTTCAGACGAATCAACTCCCACATAGCTGTGGGTGAGCGCGAACTCGCTTGCCAGGTACCAGCCAGGTACCAGGTATTTCATCTTTTCAATTTTCAACTGCACCGTTGGTGCACGGTGCCGCTGCCATGAGCTATCAATAATGCCGGCGACGAGGGTCGGAGAAAGGTGCGCTCATTCCCAGCGCGTCTTGGCAGGCCAGTTGGGAGTTGGGACCGTTGGCTTCGTACTTGTTAGTGCTCGCTTGCGCCAGCCTCGTTAAATATTAAATACACGCGGAGTTGGTACCCTTTCTGGTCCTGAACAAAGGCACTCGAGGGACAATGAACAGTCCGACTAAAAGAAGCTTGTAAATGACGGTATAAGGTCTACAGAGCTACGGACGGCATTCGATGTAATCTACATCTGGCGACACACATGAAAAAAAAAGAACGCACAGAACACCCTTGCTAACGGTAACCAAAGCACTATAGACAGCTCTTTGCCTCCGGACTGCAGATACACATATTCGAAAATATGTCCATGCAAATAATTTACCAACGCTGCGTGGCGGGTTTCTGCACGAACCAAGCGTTCGGCAGCACCGCACTCAGCAACCGCACTGAACAAGCCAACCATGAAAAGCTGTAGCTACAACAGCCGGCCCACCCCACATCCGAGTTCTCCACTGCCAAATTAACAACTTTAGCTCGAGCAAGTTCCTATGGGAGCACGCCGTAAGAAAACACATTGGTGGGCACCGCCGTGCGGAGTTAAACCGAAGAGCTGGAAACAGCTCGCAGGGCCCTTGAACGTTTCGGAGACTTCGCCATACAGCAGTAGTGCCACGCACCGGCATATATCATGGAGCGGCCGAACAATCTGCTTGGCAACGTCCGAGCGAGGAAAGGAAAGGGAAAGGGAAAGGCTGGGGTGTTTTGCTTGCCTGGTGTTGGTGGGATAGGTGGACAACAGCAGCTTGCTGCTGGTGCGGTTCCGGGTTCGATACCAGACACCATAAATCTTGCTCTTTAGCGTACAACAAAGGAAGTGCTCTCTAATGTACAAAGGAAGTCGTAGTCTATATTAATAGCGTACAAGCGACGTGCTCTCCAACCTACAAGGTAAGCAGGAAACAGTCACAGAAGCGGTCAGTTGCAAACCTACAGAACACACTGCCGTTGGCATCGACAAACCTCGTTTGGTAGGGCTAGGTACTGGTAGCTCTACGAGTAGCCAGGAGAAGGATTCCTGGCTGCTGACGCAGCCAGGAACCTAGATCCGACCAGAATTTTGGTCGCGGCGATTTGGCGTCACTATTAATGCGTAGAGCTAAAACAGATTTTGGGCTGTATCTGCAAGGCAATATTTGGGTCAGAGATGGTAGATTGACTCGACAAAAACTCAAAAATGCGAATAACGTGTATGGTGGTACAGGTGTGTACGGGATGCTGCTGTGGCTGTACTATTCTCTCTCTTCTCATGCGCACGTTTCGATGGGTTTTCGTATCATGAGGCGTTTTAGTGGAAAGTCCAAACTTTCCAATATCCTGGAATCTTGGCCCCTCTTTCAGCCAGGACAGATGTACTGCCAGGACCAGTGTATTGCCAGCAGATACTGGCCCAGTACCGAGTCCTACCGTTCGGGCATCCTAGCTACCAGTGAGTATACTGTAACAGCAAACCAAAACGAATTATGGCAAGCGTATACCGCCGGTAGAATCGACAACCGCCGCTCATCCTAGCTGAAAATCAAAACAAAGCGCGAAACCTTAGGCATCCACTATTGAAAAACAACTTCATCGTCAAAATCTTGAAAAAATGAGCGGTGTCCTTTTAACGCACCTCGATTCGGCATCAAACTATGAATCAAATGATACCAGCCTCGCGGAGATGTCGCGTTTCCAGCGTCTCGGGCTTCAAGTCTAGAGGTGCCCGTAGTCCTTTGTCGGGCTCCGCGGTGCCCACGACCCGACAAACAATGGCGTCATGATCACCTGCCGGCTGCATTCCAACAAGCGAAACAAAAAAGCGCGGGGGAGGAGGATGGCGTGTCCCGTGCCTTAGCCTACAACGTGACCCGTGGGTGTACGTACGGAAGCAAGCGCGGTCATGCCACGCTCGCCTTTTCGTTTTTCATCCGATCATAGTGTAACACCAGATCCTTCTTGTGGAGCCAAAGGGAACGAACGACAAATCAACGAACAGACCTCACCAGCAGAAATTATTGTGAATAGATCCAGGATATTTAGATATGATAGGCGGTTGACGAATTATCCAGCGACAAAACGTGAGGCCACCCTTCACACGGTAATTTTCCGCCGGGATCGCCGGAGGACTCTCGAAAGGGCAGCTGATACAGCTTGACTGCGCCCCGTACATGTGGTACTCAATGCGACTTCATGGCGAGTTTTTCCTGGGCATTCGATAACTTCCACGTACTGTATGGACGTTCGATAACACCCACCTGGTAAACTCCCGGACATTCGATAATGAGTTCTACCAAATGCTGGCTTTATACCCTCGCGCGCGAATCTTGGTCACAGCTGCACCCACGTTTGGTCAACAAATTACTTGGAATTGGAGTAGGAGGGTGCATGCGGCGGCAATACGGTTACTATGACTACGGCAGGCACACCGCGCGAGCAGGGCCGCACCTGCTTGCTGACCATGCGCAGAGTCATCAACGCCGCGGAGTCAGGAACGATAGCGATTTTTTTCGGAGCAGAGAGCACTTCGGGTGAAGGTTCTTCCCAAGGGAATGCCTCTTGCGCGCATCTTCGCGCTTTGTCGGTGTCCCTGCCACTGGTTTTACCTGAGCGTTGGCCGACAGCACGAGCAATTTCAGCGGGGGGTTTCGAATGTAGAAGGCGAGAGAATGGTGGTAACAAAAGCGGGGGGCTCTTTACATGCATACAGGATGGTCGATCCTTTTCTCAACAGCACCTTGTTTTGTCAGAATTCCGCGGGATGAATTTCCAGGTAGTATACAGGCGCTTCGGGAGGCAAGTTCGCAGGGTAACTATAGTGGTGCTTGTCATGGTGCAAAATAAGTGCTGCTGGCCGTCGACCAATCAGCTCTCGCTGCACCACGTCGGGTGACCGCTGCACTGCTTCTGGATGTCTGAATCATACACGCTCGCTTTGTCGCCTCATTTCCTACACCCGCGAAAGCGCCGTGCCAGACAGAGCACAAGGTGGACTTGGCCTGTATGCACACCCTACACCGCAAGGGTCCCGCCGATGCTCACCTAAAATCGACACCAGCGGAGCGTGCTTCTTCTGCAAAAGCTGGAGCACTCCCCAGCCCTCGCGGGAGAAATTGTCGTGGCTCAGCGTGCTCTGGATCAGCGATCGTGGAGAGCGGGCGGCATTTTGGTTCGGGGTAGAGAAGAAGAGTGTTCTCTACGTGTCAATATAATTAGACAGGGCCAAGTGGCAGCACCAAACAAGTTAAAGGGTGTCGTGTGAGGACCTGAAAATGAAAAGCTCCTTCGCTCCCGGACACTCGGATCGGCTGTGGGATTCAACACGCATTCACCACGAGCACGGGCTGTGTTCTGGCGGAACACAAAACGCAAACGAAACACGGGGCAATGAGCAAGGCCACGGCAAGGGTGGTGCCACATTTTGAGAGCTCCTCACAACATAAGGAGCTCAACACATCACCCGAAACATTTCCTCGGAAATGTTTGTTCGCGCAAAACCCGTCGAAGTGAGGGAAGCTATTCACACGATAGAGAGGTGCGCCTACTATTTATGAGGTCGTGTATTTTCACTTAAATATAGTATAGGAGCTCTATACGCCAGCCATGAACCGACCTTGAGCACAACGAAGAGCAACCCAATGAAAAAAGTCATGTCCTGTAGGCATATATATATATGAAAAAATAGCGTTAACACACTACAGGAGTGACACCCCAGCGATTCCTCAGTGCCCTTAAGGAGCCCCGCCAGTCACAAATTTTGCCTGAGAAGGCAAAAAAGTGCTATTAATATTGATACCCCTATCGTAGCACGCCATCAGTATGTCCACTATGCCCTATGCAGTCATAAAAATACCAGGTACCTGGTATACTATTACGGAGGCCCATAGTAAATAGGACCAAATATTGTTGGTAATAATAGGTAAAATAATTGACGCATGCTCGGTAGAGGTGCACCATGTTTTTGCCTCATAAGGGTGGTCACTTATCACTTGAGGAGCTCTATACCTCACCCGAAAACTGATTTTGGAGGAAACTCAAAAGTAGTATATACGAACCGGCGAGTAATCCCGTGGCCTCAAGTATAAACGTATACATAGTGCAACACAAGAATGAACGTGATTCCGACCATTTTAGGTTAAGGGACCCCGTCATTCAGAAACAAATTTAGCTAAAAAAATGCTACCCTTATCGCAGCACGCCTTATATACTAGGTTTTTGTGTGTAGCGCAGGTAATATTACGGGGTGGGCTAATGTAGTAAAGAGGGCCTACGTTACACACTGAAACCAATATATTTGCCTATTTTTACTAACAACGTTTGGTCCTACTTGCTATGGTCCTCCGTAATAGTATACGCATGAGACTAATAGCCGGTAGGTACTCACTTGAGGAGTACTACTGTAATAGCCAGTAACAAAATATTGCCCCAGAAGGCAAAAACTAACTGCAACCCCTATACATACCTACCGTGGGATGAGTCCGATCCCTTATTATCACACACCAAACAAAACGGCATGTTTCCGGTGTGGATGCGCCCGCGTCTATATACGTAGGCATCAATCGTGCGCGATGGGCGCGAAATCCAATGCCAGGAAAGCTCGTATTGGATTTTTCGCGTAAGGACAAGGAAAATTGTGGCATCCAACTTCACCTTGTACAAGGACACCATCCAAAGACGTTCGGGCTCGATCCCCACCGGCGATGCATACGTGACGATGTTCATGTTAGTCGTCCCATCCTCGTTCACCGTTGAAAGGCTGAAAACAGGTACGCTCAGCTGTCGTTGCGGTTGATGTTACAGGGGGGGTAGGAACATTTGCCAGGTATAGTTAGGCGATGACGGATGCCTGGGATTGATGACATATGCAATGGCGGCGGCGTTGTGACCCACAGTTCGGGTTTGAGGCAAAATGCGGCAGCTCATGGCTCGTGGGGCAAGTTCACGTTTCTTCGACGAGAAGTGTGTGGAAGTAATTGATGCTGAATCCCGGATCCTGGGCAAAAATACATAGCGTCCTTTGCCGTTTTGTCTGAAACTTGTAAAACTGCTGTTGTGAGCTTTTACTCTCTACTCGTCGATGGTGTTTTTGGGGGAATTTTTCTGCCCCTCGCTTTAATAGCTGGCCTTTGCCTTCTCGTAGCCCGCTTCTCATTGGCCTATTGCGAGTACATACCCACTCCCTCAGCTTCTCTTTTCGGATCATAAGGGAATACTGCTGTAAGTCTTACATACAAGAGGTGTTCTTAGTTCCAATCCGAGGTGCAGAGTTAACCTATACGTAGCATCATTTCCTTGTTTCGGACAGCCGCTTCTCCATTTCCCATTCCGATTTCCGGATGCTAATATTGTCATCCTTGGGTCGTCGCGTGATCTGCATCTACGACTGTACAGGGTGGGCCAATGTTATGGAGTGCATATACACCCGCATCGTACGTACATAGCTGCCTAGTACATAAGTAGTATGTACTAAAAGGAACGATTTCCTAGGGGTTATGGACGCCGGGAACAGGGCATACTCACGTCTGTCTTGACTGCCCACCTTCTGTTACGTCTGTGACCCTATCCCGAAGCATCCTGGAGGCGAACAATACTCAATGAGCGCGTGATGGCCAGCGCCGACACCCCTATCAGTAAGTCCCCCTCCAGAGCGATACCTTGGCTTGCCTTGACACCAACAAACATACAATTTGGAAGGCCCTACGTACTCGTACGACAACAGCAGTAGTACACGTAAAAATTCCATGAGTATATACTGACTACTGTACGTACACTGTAACGGAGACGCATGCTACGATAGAGGTGCACCATGATTTTTCTGAGCTCTTCACTTAAGGAGCGTCATACTTCACCGAAAAAATGGTTTTGGAAGAAAATAAAAGTGCTACCGGATGAGAAATCCCATGTCCGAAGTGTACTCTGAAGCATTATTCGTCTCAAAAATGAAAGTCCGACGAATTTGGGTTAATGAGCCCGATCGTTCAGAAAACGATTCAGCCAAAAAGTGCTACCTCTACCGTAGCACGCGTCCGGAGACAAACCGAACAAAGGTTGTGCTGGTAGTTTGTGAATATACCCGCCCCCCTATCATAGGGGTAGGTAGCCCTACCGTCCCCGACGGGAGATGCATTACCTGGCTCCGAGAGTTGACAGTTGACACCTCAGCCGAGCCTCAGCAGTGAGATCGGTGAGATCCAAGATTAATTTCGTCGAAACTCTCATCTTTACAACTTCTTAGGCAGCGGCAGCGGCGGTGTTCATCATGAATAATGATCCATGTGATCCAGGACTATAGGACACCTAATAAGAAACAGGAAAGCTGGCCCAGGCTGGATTTCTTATTCGAGAGAGGGTGTTTTCTACACTAATTTCAATATACTAACGACTCTCCAATTTATTATTTTCCTCTAAATATCAGCCTGGCTTTCTTATTAGCCTGTTTCTTATTAGGTGTCCTGTACGGCTGTATTAATAATAGGATTGTACGAAAAACAAAAGATCGCACGTCAGTTTCTGGTTGTTGCTGGCTCTGTAGTTCGAGCTTGTGAGAGGTTGCGAGTAAAGCTGAATCGATACAGGGGTGCAGTACGTGCATAAGTTCGACGCGATCCAGTACGTATCTGACCGCCAGGATATATCCGAAGCGCACGAGGCTCGTGAGCGCTGTTCTGTACGTTCGAGATATGAACCAGTACGCTGTACACAAATCGTACGCCCCTCGAACATGGTGTAATACAGTACGCGACAGATGATAATAATCAATAATCTCCTACTTTGGCTGAGGCTCGCGTCTTATCTTCTCTCCGATTTAAGCAGAAATGCCTACGAGGATATCCACATTCTTATTTCGCAAAAGGGTGCAGAACGCCAAATTCTTGAAAAACAAAAAAATAAATGCTTATTTTCCAAAGGCGTTCAAAACACCATTTTAGCTTTGCAAAGGCTTGTGTACGACTATTTTTTCTTGAGCGTTTGTTGTTGGGATATACAGTTCAGCATAGTCGACGCCTGAAGGGTGTCCTTCCGCCAAAGCACCCACCCACACGCTTCACCCGCAAAGCCATGCGAAGTTCCCCCTAGCTACGGACATCAACACGAAGGAATTGGTCGTTGATGACATACCCCTTGAGTGGCAAGAAGTATCGCTCATCAAGGTCCCCCCCCTCGGCCTTCAACTCGGCAAGCGCCGGAAGGACCCTCACCACGGCAAATCGTCCGCCACACAATCCAGCGCAGGTCGAGGTATTTGTATGCTCTACGCATTCCAAGGGTCCACAGAGTACTGTACAGTCCTTTGCTGTACAAGCAACACAGCATGTACAAGCAGCAAGCAGTCCGCCGAGCTCAAGCAGTACGCCGAGCTGATTACATCCGCATTACGGCGGGGGGGGGGGGGGGGGGGGACAGGAAGGTGATAGGATTAGCTAAACATTTCTTTGTAATACATGGAAACAACGTAATGAGCGCCGAAAATGTTACAGGTGTCTCTGTTAGGAGTAGGAAGGGTGCTCCGTCTCGAAAGGGATGCGTGATCCATGGTCAAATGACTAAGGGAAGCAACAAATGAGTACCCCCCCTTCCAATGTCTGCCTCTGGTCGGTGAAAACCGTCCCGGCATTGTAGGGATGCGAGGGTCTATGGTCATGCGACTACAGCCATGCATGAAAATGAAGTACCCCCCCGCCCCCCCCCTCCCCCACCCACCCCTGTACGCCACACACGATGGAGCAGTGCACGCCGTCGGAGGCGGATATTTGCCGTGGTGAGGGTCCTTCCGGCGCTTGCCGAGTTGAAGGCCGAGGGGGGGGACCTTGATGAGCGATACTTCTTGCCACTCAAGGGGTATGTCATCAACGACCAATTCCTTCGTGTTGATGTCCGTAGCTAGGGGGAACTTCGCATGGCTTTGCGGGTGAAGCGTGTGGGTGGGTGCTTTGGCGGAAGGACACCCTTCAGGCGTCGACTATGCTGAACTGTATATCCCAACAACAACCGCTCAAGAAAAAATAGTCGTACACAAGCCTTTGCAAAGCTAAAATGGTGTTTTGAACGCCTTTGGAAAATAAGCATTTATTTTTTTGTTTTTCAAGAATTTGGCGTTCTGCGCCCTTTTGCGAAATAAGAATGTGGATATACTCGTAGGCATTTCTGCTTAAATCGGAGAGAAGATAAGACGCGAGCCTCAGCCAAAGTAGGAGATTATTGATTATTATCATCTGMCGCGTACTGTATTACACCATGTTCGAGGGGCGTACGATTTGTGTACAGCGTACTGGTTCATATNATATGAACCAGTACGCTGTACACAAATCGTACGCCCCTCGAACATGGTGTAATACAGTACGCGACAGATGATAATAATCAATAATCTCCTACTTTGGCTGAGGTTCGCGTCTTATTTTCTCTCCGATTCCAGCAGAAATGCTTATTATATTCACATTATTTTTTCGCAAAAGGATGCAGAACACCAAATTCTTAAAAATCATAAAAAATAAATGCTTATTTTATAAAGGCGTTCAAAACACCATTTCAGTTTTGTAAAGGCTTGCGTACAACTATTTTTCCTTGAGCGGTCGTAGTTGAGATATACAAATCAGCATAGTCGACGTCTGAGGCGTGTCTTTCCGTCAAAGCACCCATCCATGCGCTCCACCCGCAAAGCCATGCGAAGTCCCCCTAGCTACGGACATCAACACGGCGTTGGTCGTTGATGACATGCCTCTTGAGTGGCAACAAGTGTCGCACAATGATCCCCCCCTCGGTCTTCAACTCTCGGCAAGCGCCAGAAGGTCCTTAAAAGCGTCGCGGGATACATTCATTGCCGTCGACCCTCACAAAGGCAAATCGTCCGCCACACAATCCAGCGCAGGTCGAGGTATTTACATCCTCTATTCCAATGGTCCGCAGTACTGTACAGCCCTTTGCTGTACAAGCGACACATCATGTACAAGCAGCAAGAAGTGCGCCGAGCTCAAACAGTACGCCGAGCTGCTTATATCCGCATCGCGGGGGGGGGGGGGGGGGGCGTACTCATTTGTTGCTTGCCTTAGTCATTTGACCATTGACCACGCATCCCTTTCGAGACGGAGCACCGTTCCTACTCCTAATAGAGACACCTCCAACACTTGGGCGCTCATTACGTTGTTTCCATATATTACAAAGAAACTTTTTGCTAATCTTATCCCCTTCCCGTTTCGCCGCCTGTGGCCACCATCTATCTCCTAAGAGAGCGATCGTTTTCTCGCTACTATTTAGTGTACCAAACTGCTCCATGTCACACTCGTCTATTTTCCTCATTCTCCTCCTCTAACACATCCCTTTCCTCCTTGTACCTTTCACATTCTCCCACTATGTGAATTCTACTCTCTATGGCTTTGCCACATGGGCACATCTGTGCATCTACTTCCTCCTCCTCCCGGCTACTGGTGTACCTCCTTCTTCTTTCTGGCAGGTCCAGGTCCCCTACACGAAATCGCAGTTTCAGCTTTTTCGCGAAGTCCATTGGGCCGTGCAGATATCTTTTCATTCCTATTCCTTCTCTCAACCCCCCGTATATCTCTTCATCTTCCACCTTCTTTCTTAGTGCTAGCCTTTCCCTTCTTTCTATCCTTTCTTTTACTTCTGTCTTGTATCCGCTAAATTTCTCTATGGCCAGCATCTCTTTTTGGTTTCCTATATCCTTCCATACTTTCTCGACTACGCTATCCCACCTTATTCCAGCTCGCCCTTTGGTTACTTTCTCCCATACAGCTTTATCAGCTATGGCTGGCAACCTCGTATTTGGCATGTTCTTTACTTTATATTGCCATTTCAACTTACGCAAGTCTCTATTTGTCTTAATTGTATAAATTCCCAGTTCTGCTCTCAATACTGTATTACTCGTTGTACTTGAGCATCCTAGTACTTTTGTAGCTGCTGGCACCTGTACTGTTTCCAGCTGTTTTACTAGCTTCGCATTCCCTTCCCATACTTCTCCTGCATATTCTAGCTTTGGTACAATCACATGCATCAGTGTACATCTCTTAATTCTAGTGTCAAGGTGCGAGTCTGTTAGGACTGCTTCCATCTTGCGTACGTGTGCCTTACCCTTGCCTATTACTTTATTTATGTGTGCATCCCAAGAGCAATCTTTGAAGATCTCTACGCCAAGGTACGTATACTGGTCTACGATCGGTAATTCATCTTCTCCCCACTTCCACTTACAAGTTACCGGACTCTCCTTATCTTCGTTACATACAACTACTGCGCACTTTTTTACGTTCGCCGTCACTCTCCACTTCCTGGTGTACTCTAGTGCCTTCTCTATGTGTTTCTGCTGTCCTTCGAGTGTTTCTGATATGCAGACGAAATCATCCGAAAACATCAATCCCGACACCGTATCTTCCCCCACCGTGACCCCCTGCGATGCTGCTTCTACTGCTACTATCATGTCATTAATATATACCTTGAATATGTTAGGTGATAGCGTACATCCCTGTGCAACTCCTTGTAGGATATCAACGTACTTCGATATTTCCCCGTCCAAAATCACAGCACTTCTCGCACATTCCGTCATCTTTTTCATCATTCTCCACATCTATCCTCTTATCCCCATTTCCCACAACTTTTTCCACAGCCCATTTCTCCATACTGTATCGTAGGCCTTCTGTACATCTAAAAAGAAACAGTACGTTGCTACTGTAGTCCCGCGTCTTTCCTGCCTTGGATTATCTTACCTAATGTGTACACATGGTCGACGCAGCTACGGTTTGGCCTAAATCCTGCTTGCCCTTCGCTATTTTTTTCTTATTTTTCCATCATTATTCCCATTCTATCGTTCAAAATCTTACAGAACGTTTTACCTACAGTGCTTAGTAGCGTTATCCCCCTATAGTTACCCGGGTCAGCCTTGTCTCCTTTCTTAAACAAGTTTACTACTACTCCTTCTCTCCATCTCTTAGGTGCGTACTCGTTTTTCCTTATTCAGTTATACAACTTAGCTATCATGGTAAGCATCCCTTCTCCCCCGTACTTCAAAAATTCATTAACTATTTGGTCTGCCCCTGCTGCCTTTCTATTCTTAAGTTTAGCTACACACTTCTTTACTTCTTCTCTTGTGAACTCTCCCTGTAACCCTTCTGAGCCACTGTCTTCCCTTTCTGGTGCATCTACGTTCGCCTCTGCCCACGCGTTGATATCCTTCTCGAATTCTTCGTCGAACGTTTCGTTGGTTGTGGGCGTTCCTAGCTTGAGGTAATGCTCTACAAGCACTTCCCTTTTCCCCTTCGAACTACTAACCATATCACCGTTCTGTGCTCTTAATGTAGCTATCCCCGTACCTGCCTCTCCTGCTTGTTTGCCTAGTATCCCTTTTATCCCTATGATACCCACAGCTGCTTCATCCCGCCATCAAAGTCTTCATTCGTTTTATTAACTACTTCTTTCCATACCCCTTCCCTCTTTTTCTCAACCACCTTTTTTACTTTTTTTCTAGCAATACCATACTCCTCCCATCCTGACGTATTTTTGCTCGATGTGTATCTTGCGTGTGCCTTTCTCCTTACTCTTATACAGGCTGGGCTGGCCAAGAATAGCTTTTTAGTTGGTCAGGCACTTTCTCAGTTGGATTTTTCGAGTTTTGAACTGAAAACTTGACACGTCCTACTTAAGGGCAAAACGAACGGATTGCCAACTGCACCATTTTGATTTTGATTTTTTTTCGTGAACTAGGCAGATTTCAGAAAAAAGCGAAAATTTGTTTTGGACAAAAATCAAAATGGTGCAGTTGGCAATCCCTTCGATTTTCCCTTAAGTATGATGTGTCAAGTTTTCAGGTCAAAGTTCGGAAAAACCAACTGAGAATCCCATTTTTCCGATTCCCACCGAAACTAGGGCAAAGATGCGAGGGTTGCTGGCAATTTGTATTCCGCCGCATAAAAAAATGATTTCAAATAGACATTTTCTGCTGAAAAAGCTCAATAAACTACTAAAAAGATCAACGAATTGCGCGAACGTGCCCAATCAGCAAACAACACAGACGGGCATGACCGCTTTGATTGGCTGATCAACAGGATATGCTCAGCTCCCACTAGTTCGTCGTAGTTCATGAGATATGGACTGACGAACTAAAAAGCTGTTCTTGGCTAGCCCAGCTCGTATATAGCCTCTTTTACTTCTTCATCCCACCATTTTACTGCTTTATTGCATATAATCAACTTCGGGGGATCAAGGCTTTCAATGTTTTATTGACGGGGCGGTATTGGCGGTAGTAACGATTGGACAGGCCGGTAAAACCGTCGTCGAAATGAAACCGTTGTGCCGTCCCGTTCCGTGGACAATGTCACCTACCGTCCTACCGTTAACTACGAGTAGTACCGTCCCGTCCTGCCCATACAACATTTCCAATTGCACTTTACCGTCCCGTCCTGCCGAGAAAATCTCCCCTTACCCTCCGGGCCCGTCGACTAAACCTGCCACTATAACGTCCCGTCCCGCCGTCGAAAACTAACCCTACCGTCCCGTCCCGCCATTGCCGTCACTCCTTCCCGTCGATATACCGTGAATACGTGAATACTGATATTCATACTTCTTCTGTCCGTCACAGATGTCGGCAAGACGGCGCCTGTGACGGACGGCCGTCTAGACTTAAACGTATTCTGAAAGTTATTACGTACCTGGTATTATTTACGAGATTATCTCGCCACGACGAGAAAAAAACTAATGTACCGTCCCGTCTCGCCGAGAAAAAAAAAATGCGCCGTCCCGTCCCGTCGATCAAACAATACTACCGGCTCGTCCGGTCGTGAAAACATATGTTTACCGTCTCCATCCGTCATGAAAAACAAAAGTCATTGTACTACGTACGAGTATACTGTACCGTCCCGTCCCGCCTAGAAGTTTCGCACCAACCGTCCTGTCCCGCCACGTTCCGTCCTGTCCAGCCAACTGGTATAGTTTTCATTATTTTACCGTCCCGTCATCTTGTTTTCCGTCAAACATGTCAAAACAGTCCCGTCCCGTCCTGTCTCGAATATTACCAGCCATGACAAGGCCATGAAAAGCATTCAAGGAAATAAAAAAAACGTTGCTTTATTTGGTATTTACATGGGTTATGTGAAGTGATGACAGTGTAGGGAGACGATGGTAGAAGGGAATGGAATGCGCTGGAGCGTTACCGAGCTTGGAAGCAAGCTTCTTCTTTGATATGGAAAGACCTCTTACACTATTATTAACCTCTGATGATGTTGACTTAGTGAGAGACAATGGCCTGAAAGACGAGTGAGCTAAGGGGGGGCAGGGAGATTCTGCCTGAGAGCAGACTCTCTTGCTCGACCACTACTACTCGGGTCGTTACTGCAATTCTCATTCTAACTACCCGTTAATCGGATAGCTGTATTTTCGGGAGAGTGTTATAAGGATTACCCTGGGCTGGGTAATCGATCGATCTCTTACCCCTATAGCTCAGCAGGTAATACCCTCACATTTGACGTTGTCGAGGACACGGGTTCGAATCTCACTTCGGACGTTTCTTTTTTCAGAAACACTTGCGCGTGCGTCCCTAAAAAACACGTCTCCCTGGTTCTCCAGGTACTGAAATGAAGCGGGTAGGTCAACGTACGGCCGTATACGGTACCGACGTCCCAAATATCTCGGGGGGAGAGTGTTATAAGGATTACCCTGGGCTGGGTAATCGATCGATCTTTTACCCCTATAGCTCAGCAGGTAATACCCTCACAGTTAGGGTTAGGACAGGATTTCTTTTGTTGAAACTCCAAAAAAATGTTAAAAGATCTTGAAGAAAACGTCACATGTGAGGTCGATTTTGGATGGAAAAGGCAGCTTGGTTGGGAGCCCGATTTGGCCTTTAGCAAGTAAGGGCCATTCCTAACGAACAAAAAAAATCATGATTCGTGACGTTTTGGCATGACAAAATATCACGATTCGTGATGTTTCTTTCCTAACGAAAATAGGTGCTTTTTCGTCACGTTTCGTGATATTTTCAAATTATAAAAAATCCGATATTTTCAAACCAACGGTATTTGAGGGTGGGGCCAACTCTCGCAGGTAGGTCACGGCCAGGCCGTGCCGGGCAGACCGCGCCCGACCCGGTCCGTGATTCAAACCATGGGCAGAGGCCCGACACGGTCTGTGATATTCAAACCTCACGCGCCGTCGGCCAGGCCAGGTCCGCGCGAGGTTCCAATCTCGCTGACATGTCGTCTGCTCTGCCTGGCCCATGAGATTTTCAGATTATTTTTGCTTTTTCTTCACGCTGTGTCTCCGCCTCCTCGAGAGTTCGAGGTCACAGCATGCTCGTTACCCCGCACCCAGCAGTGTCTTTAGGCAGCCGCTCGCTGTCCACAACCGGCGTACGAAGCAGGGCCTGGCATGCCCTATACCGGCCATCGGATACCGTTGGTGTCGGGTGGGTTACGTAGTGCCTTGATCAGGCGTATTTTGAGCCACGACAAATGTCGTGAATCGTGATTTTGTTTTTTTTTAAGAAATTGTAAAAAAATTGGCGTCATGAATCGTGAGGTTTTTGTCGTGAATGACGACAAAAAAAATCACGATTCACGACAAAAACCTCACGAATCGTGATTTTTTTCGTTCGTTAGGAATGGCCCTAAGTGTCTTCGCAGTTTCTTATTCTTCTGGACTACAGTGCCATGTCGAACTAACTTTCCTATGCGCCGATCCCTTGCAATTCCCCACGAGCTACAGTACGTAATTCATATTTCTTCACCGAGTTCAGCACAAATGCTTACGAGTACGTCGTACGTAGCTGTAAATTCTTAATTTTCGCAAAATCTCAGCCTCAAATTCTTAATTATCAGATTGTCGCGTACTGCTGTAGCTCGGTACGTATAATAGCTCGGTTCGCCTGATGTTCTCGCGATCATGTTTCTGACTTGTCTCCAGCCACCGTGGTCGACGTTTGGTGCAATATGTACTAGCCACCTACTGAAGCTCCACCATCACCAGCGCTCACCACGGGGGGGGTCGAAGTCTTGATGATGGTCGACGCAACGTGGCTCTCCCCTGCTGCCTTCTCGGCTTGGAGAAGCGGGACATGAGTCCGTTGCGGACCATCGCTCACGAGCCGACACGTGCCGGACATATCAACACCAAAACTACTGGGGATGAACGCTTCTCCCAAGCAGACGGCCGACACGAACACAAGCGACGTGCCGATAGCGCAGATACCTTGTCTTCTACTCATCTCGCCCAGAGCACGGGTCGCGCTGGTTGGTGGTTCCAGCTTCCAACATGCAGAAGCTGGGTTTAAAAAAGTTCAAAAGATGCAGTCAAGGAGTTCCACCCGTGCTTGAAGCTTTATTGTATCGGATAATTTGGTTCTTAAATCCCCGCCAGCGAAGACTGAAAACACGCGAAAAACAGCGTAGCACAGGACTGACGATCGAGCGACTTGATTTTCTGGCACGCCCGCTCACACAACCTGCCGGGCAAGAGAAGAGACCGCTCAAACCCACGTAGCAGACGCAAGTATGAAGCACACTTCCTTCTTGTGCCTGTCGGGCCTGGCGGGCTCCGCGCTCGCGTTCGTACCGTCGACGACGGTGCCCAACTCGTGGACGAGCCGCCCGACTATCAGGTGAGCCAGCTCGGTCGAAACTGAGCGCCCTGGGAGGCACTCAACCCGGCGGCTGGACGATACAGAGCGGATAAATCATGGGAACCCCGCTGTCGGGATGACGCTTGCATGGGTGTGGTCTACGGCATCATACGTAGGGATGAGCAGCGTGTGAGGCTGTTCTTCTGGGTGGGTACACCCGAACACCTGAAGGATCCGACAGGCCGAAGTTCGCTCTGACTCGTTCTGTCTCCTTCTCCTTCCACCGTTGATCTCCCGTTTCCGCATGTTGATCGGCAGCTCGAGCAGCACGGCGGATGTGCGAGCAAGGCAGGGCTTCCCGCTGTGCATGGCAGCCACGCAGTCGAACCCCGGGGTAAGCGCCGATTACCTCGAGCTTTGATTCCGTGCCGAAAATGCAAATAAGAAAAAGGAAATGATCGTGACTTTGGTGACTCACTACTCATATGAATATGATCCAGTCGGCTGACGTCCCTCTTTTGCTTTTCAGTGTCCACGAGCACACGAAGCAAGAAAGAAGGGGCTACGACTGCTGCCGCTGCTGTAGCAGTTTTGGTAGTAGATGACAAGAGACCACGTCCGCTTTTTTTCGCATGCCTCGTACTGCTGCGGTAGTACTGCCGTTGCGTTGTCTCTTGAGTCGTCAGCGTCTCTCGCTGATGGTGGAGGTCTTGCGTTCTGATGCAGAGAAAACGGGGTAACATCCATCGTCTTACTTGGAGTACACTCGTACCAGGTAATAACCACGTCGTACACGTAAGAAGTGCGCTCAAGGCCCACCAGCCAAGTCACGCGATATCACACATACCCGCATCAGGCACCACGATCATGATTACGTAGCAGTTTATCAGTAGTTATCATGATCTCACATGAGTCCACACCAATATTACGAGTGACATTTCGTTCCTTGTCATGATCACGAAACAACACATGAGACACACATCAACACAGACGCAAGGCACAGCAGTTAGCAGGGACAGTTGACATTTCGTCCAACGCAACGCCGATACCTGCACTCACGATGAACTAACACCCCCCCCCCCCGTGGTACCCGTTTCCTCGTTCGTTCGTACATGCATCTTCTCTATTCTGCTGTCATCATAATGATCATGCTGTGATCATGATCAGGAGGCGATCGGCTTGGACTTGACGAAGCCGAAGCCCAACCCCACCCCGGATGACTACATCTACGAGCAATCGATCCCCGACACCCCGATGACGAGGAAGTTCGGACACCTTCGTGGCGCCAAGATCAAGACCGTGTCGGAGACTGTCGCCGACTTCTTTACATACGTAAGCACCAGCACTAACAGCACTATGATAACCACCCACAAGCACTGAGGTTAGGGCTAGCAAACCCTGACCCTACTCGTATAGTATTATTAGTACTCGTAGTCAGTGTTTGGACGCATCCATCGGAAGGGGTGCGGGCAGGCGGAGGCGGGGCATAGTAACGGGTTCGTTCTACATGCGACGAGCATATAACAAGCTCCTTTCGAAGTTGTACGTACGTACATATCATAAATCTGTTGACGAAGGTACGTATTATATGTAGCAGGTAACAAGTGTTTGGGGCTAAGGGCTCGACATGGCCGCGCGGACTCTCGAGGAACTTGCTGTTTTTCATAGGCGCAACGTATACCACATACCAGGTATATAATTACATCGTATCATAGCCCACCTGCCCTGCGTGCGTTGCTTCGAACACTATTACTGTTGATAATGCTGTTCCTTTTTTCGCGATTCTGTCTCGAAAGCTTGAGTGTGTGTTTTGCGAACCTGGTGCGAGTACTCGTACATACTACAGTCTGTCTGTGTGTAGACTACCGGTAGAAAGCACTACACAACCGCTCATCATTAATTTGACGACAGATTCGTCTACTGGTGTCTTACGTGCGTAGAATACAATCAGATACCAGATGTTTTCACCTCCGATTCGTTCGACTGAGGTTTTGCTATTAACCCCTTTAGGACTGCAGTCCCGTTTTGGGGACAATCCACTCTAATTCTAAGTAATCTGTCCCCAAAACGGGACTCCAGTCCTATAAGGGTTAATACGCTGCCTCCATTTTGGGGTGATGGGGGAGGGTTGGCTCCGCGACGTTTAACGCCTTCGCGTATGAAACCCCTCGCGGTCCCCCTTCACAAGAGTGTTATGGGAGGCTGACGTACACAGAGCAGAAGTTGCTCCTGTACTTGTGCAGCAGTACCGGTATCTGGTATGACACCTCCTCTGTCCCTGTTTAAACGCACCAGCTTCTGGCTTTGTGACGCCGCCAGTGAACACAAAACATGCCTGGTAGAACAAACACCACGAACGGAAGAACGAAATAAGCACGGACCTCCATCCTGTAGCAGCAGTAGCACGGTTCGTACACTTTTTGCGCGAGTAGCAAAAGCTGACCAGTCAAGCTCATTTTTACCCAAACTTGGAAGCTTCGAAAGCTTGAACCTGGTGTATGTCTGGTGTGGTATACCATATGGGTATGAGGCAAGCGGCAAGGCCGAGGGCTTAAGGCTGAAGGCTTCCTCCGCCTGAAGAATATGCTCATCTTGTAAGAAACGGTGCACAGCAGTGTTTTGCAACAAACCGCAGTTTAGTGCTCACGTAGACAGGGGTGACTGACGTACTGTCCCCCCCCCCCCCCTCTTTCTTCGCCTTTGCCCCCCTTTGACCGTGCTCAGTACAAGAGGGTGGTCATCACCCAGTTCCGGAATGTGGTGACGGAATACCTGCAGAGCACCCACCTCACGGTGTACGACGCGCGCTTCAAGTACGACCCCCTCTTCGGCGTCGGGTTCTACACCAGCTTCATGAGGTCAGTCCAAGTCCAAGCCTAACCGGGCCCTTGACCATTTTGTGTGTTGCACCCCTCCCCCTCCTTTTCGAGGACAGTTTTCCCCACCCTAATTGGAACTCCTTGTGGTCGTATAAGCTTTGCAGTGTGGTAAATGGTAGGGGTATATACCTTGGTTCCCGTTTAGACTTCAACATTGGGATATAACCTATTTTTAGACTTGAACTCGCGTTTGTACAACGCCTTTAGACTTGAAATGGGTTGTAATCCCTTTCGACTTGCACTCACGTCTGTGCAAGCCTGCAGCAGTAGGTGAGCATTGAGTGTAGCAGTAATGTGTTATAATATAACTCATTTCGACTTGCACTCGCGTCTGTGCAAGCCTCCAGCAGTAGGTCAGCGTTGAGTGTAGCAGTAATGACTTGTGCTACAGTAAGTATCCCTTTAGACTTGCACTCACGTTTGTGCAAGCCTGCACCAGTAGGTCGGCGTTGAGTGTCGCCGCAGTAAGCCGCGTGCGACACAGCAGTGGCTTTTCTATTATGGCGACCGAACCCGTTTCGATTTGCTCAACTTTACCCACACTAAGTACAAATAGTGCGTCTTCCTAAATGTGGGTGCAGGTCTCGAGGGTTTAATTTAGCCATTCGGCACAAGATAAGCGCCTGTGGACTAAAAACTAAAAACAGTCAGGAGTAGTGCCAATAATATTTCAACAGTGCGGCATATAAGTACGCGCGATCGAAGTATTACACTCAGCTAGCAAAGATGAGCTTCGACGAAATCCTCGAGCTCACAGCTGTTGTTTTTTTAATTTTTTAATATATATTTTTGTGGGTTAATGGTGTCGTCCTGGAGTTTTGAGCAACTGGGCACACGAAGCGCCTGGATTTTACATGAGACAGAAGATTAGTTGTAAGTAGTGTGGTGTATTTCGCTCCCAGTGATTCTTGCCCTAGTCTACCTACCCACCGCCTGAGACTGCTGGATGCGCCCTTTCCTTTCATCGACCCTTGCCAAAAATATGGCGAGCTTTTACGCCGCATTTTCTCTCTTCGCGACCAAAATGGAGCCTTCACAACAGTAGAGCCTCCAAACTGCTTCGCGAACGCGCGTGCTCGCATGACATGACACCCTACACACGTGGAAGAGTGCGCAGTGTTGTGCGCGAGCTGGACATTCGGTATGATAGCAGCTCTGCCCCAATTATCGCACGCGACGGTGTGCTGTACATGGATAGACCATACGAGTGTTTTTTTTTAATCGATTTGTTCTATCGCGTCGCTGTCTTTTCTTCGTTTTTTTTTTCTTGTCCGTGTGGTGTTTGGTTCCAGGTTCATGCGCGCCTACCCGGCGGAGGGACAGGCGGAATTGATTTTCGACGCGGTCGTGAAGGCCATCGGAAACGGGCTCGACCCGGACCAGATGAGGAAAGACACCGCCGCCCTTAAGGTATGGGCCGAGGGCAAGACCGAGGACGACGTCGTGGCGGCGATGAAGTCAGACGACACCAGGTAAGCAAAGCACCGGTTGGATTACAGTACCCGACAGCGCCTGGCCCCTTGATTACGAGCTGCAGGCGTGTTTTTGGAGGGGAAAATGGTTGGAATTACGAGTAGCGTGGGATATACTTCGCGGTGGTGAAATAAAGGGTTGTGGTGGTTTGTTAGGAATTACGACTTTTTCTGGCTCGATTTTTTCAAGCATAGGAAAACCATTGGTCATTCTGAAATTAGGGTAGGGCGCATCCTGCGTAAGGACAATAATTTGAGCCTTTTTTAAGCACGAAATATGACTTTTTCTTCGTGGGGGCGATTTCTGCACGATCTGTTTTAAAAAAAATATGGCGTTTGTGGTTACGCCCGACACTGCTGCATCATACCTGGTACCGTTCCCCTGTACGCGTTGGTACGCCCGCCTTGTACGCAGTTATCGCTTAAGTCGCGTGTAATGGTCTTGTTTCACGGTCTACCTATAGCGCTAAACGCGAGGTGTCCGGTTTGATGCGCCCGTGTTTTTTTTCAATGTACCCCGAAACGAGAAGGAGTCATATCACTCACGAGAGCAACCACGTACAACCAACGACGCCTTCTTTTTTGTTGTTGTAACCACGCCTGCTTACCGCTGCTGGATCTACCTTCTATCTGCTGCATCTGCCTCACCTCTCAGCGACCTCGCCACTAGCGGCTTCTACGTTGCGCGTACGGGCCTGGGAGCGTTTGGGGAAGGGTGGGAAGAGAAGGGGGAGGACGTGGAGTGGTTCTTGTACAACCGCTTGTGGGCAGTGGGAGTCTTCTCCTTGATGGAGGACATCGGCCTGGAGCCGACAGAGGAGGTCAGTGCCAGTATCATCACCAGTGCCAGTATCACCACCAGTGCCAGTATCACCACCAGTGCCAGTATGATACCAGTATCAGGATTATACCCGTACCAGTATGACACCAGTATGATACCAGTATTATATCAGTACCGGTATGATACCAGTATCGGTGTTACACAATGTGACACCAGTATGATACCAGTAGCAGTAATATAGTACGAAGTATACCCAGTAGTATTATACTACTATAGTACCGGTATGATATTACAATGGTACCAGTATGATACCAGTATCAGTTCCGCTTCCATTAGCCAGTGTCGTTGTCGGTGTCCATCTACTGTAGTGACTATTAATATGAGGCCTTTCGCTTTGGTGTCTTTTTTTTAGGTGTTGTATGATTGGTTTGCGGTGTGTTTTTTCGTCCCATATACGATTGGCATTTCACTCGCCGACCACAGTAATAGTGCTGTCGTGGTCGGGGTCTGTGAGAGTACGTGCGCAGTACACAGCGATGTTTATAGCGACATTTTGCCCTCCGTCTGATCTGGATGTGTTTACGCCCTCCGTTTACACACACGATTATATGCTTCTCGGCACTCAAGAACCCGTTTGCTAGTACAACGACTCTACCCGTAGACACCGACTCGTAAGCACCGACTCGAACTCTTACTGCAAGCGGTGGGCGGGGGCGGAAGGGCGTGCTTTCATTCTATTCACGAATACCTACTGGTTGTTATGACTTGGCCCGTGTTGCTTCGAGCACACCAGTACCTTTTCGGTTTCACATGGTTCACACACACGATCCAGAGAAGCCCACCCGCCCCAAGATACAAAAATAATATACGGCACCTGGCCGTCAAACGCTGTACTTTCATCGCGGTTTGATGGACTGAAATACCCTTTTGCGTTCGTTTGACTTAACGGCGGCGGCTGGACACCATGTTTCTTTTTTTTCAGCGATTGATGTGCTACTGCGCATTTGGCATACGTAGCCTTGAGCTGATCATCCATCTCGCCTCTTGCTCTATATAGTGATTGATGTGATATTACTATTTTTGCATAGCCATGGGCTGATCATTCGTCTCGCCTCTTGCTCCCCTGGTGACTACTCAATCCAGCTTGTGGAGAAGTGGTTCGGCGTCTTGGGAACGCCGGCAGCGGCCGCGGTGAAGGACTTGAACCTCTACCAAGAGCAAGTGGGGAAGATCGAGCAGGCAGAGATGGTGAGTCCTTTATTCACCCCGCCGACAGCAGCAGAGGAATGCAGACTGCTACTTGCGCAAGAGCAACACGTCTTTTTTTTCGTCTCATGTTTGGTGGTGTGGTGTAGAATACACACCGAGGTGGGTTCGTTCCCCGGGTCTACGATACACGGAACGGAGAGACAGACCTTGGGTGTGAACTTGTGTATAATGAGGCGGTACAATCCATAGGGGAAAGGGGACCTGGTATCCACGGTTTCCTTGTTTTCTCTATCCCTTTCCCTTCCATAAGTAGCTGTTCGCCATATTTCCACAGAGGGTGAGGAGTTGGGCGGGGGTTTCTATTTTTGTCGCTGCAGATATTGCCGGCCGTTTTTTTTCAGGGTTTCCACTGTCAACGCGAGCGCGGAGTTTCGACGCTATCGTTGCAGGTGCCCTGAGGCACTACTTCTAGATTCACTCATGCCCTCACTGAGATTACTTTTTTCATCGTGCTCCTCGTTTCTACGTAAGGCGGCTGAAATCCTCGGTGTGGCGAGACGCCCCCCCTCCCACCGTTCTTCCCTCTATTCCGTGTAATAAGCGAACCATCGACCCCCCCCCCGCCCTTTCTCGTCATTATTTGCGAGACAGTCGGACCCCCCCCCCTTTCTCGTCATTATTTTGCGAGACATTCGGACCCCCCCCCCCCTTCCCTCCTTGCGATTTAGTCGGAAGTACCACCACCGGCCTCCTTTTTATGCTTCGGCCATAACGATTACTGTACGTTTCTTCCCATGCATCCCAACCAACCGAGCATCCCTCTTTTAATCCGATTATCCCTTTCTCAATCCGATTATCCCTTTCTCAATCCGATTATCCCTCTTTCAATCCGATTATCCCTTTCTCAATCCGATTATCCGTCTCTCAATTGTTGCAGCTGTTCAAGGAGATCGAGATCAGGGAGAAGAAGCGCCTGGCGGAACGCCTCGAGTCCAAGGCGCAAGACGCCATCAAGCTCGCCGAGCGCGCGGAACGGGACGCGAAGGAGGACAAGGAGGAGGAAGAGCGGATCAAGAACGCGAAAGAGGGAGAGGTTCTCCCCAACGACCTCCCCAAGGCCTAATTATCGTAGCATCGTAAAAACATAATAAATCCTTATTATGCCATATATGGGTACACACACCTTCGTTTCGCCCCCCCCTTTTTTGTTGGTGTGTTGATCGCGTTTGCGTGGGACAAGAGGTGTCTGTCTCCATGGTCATCGTTTTTTTTTCTAGGACACCTTTTCGGTTTCGAGACGGAGCGGCGCGGTGGAACTCCCGCTGTTTTAGTGGCGCGTTGAGTTAAGAGAGGCGGCCGTAGCCACCCATGCCCAGCTACCCTTTGTGAAATGCGGTAATTCCCCCTGAGGGTGGGGTGGGGGGGAGGGGGGAAGGTGACGGGTTGAAACCCCGACACAAAACGGGTCTCACTGCTGCTGGACGCTAAAATAATGGACGTTGTGGTTTCTGTGCGGGTGGAAAACCGATATAAAAACTGGATAATTTAAGGTGGAAGTCCCAACGTGTGGATAGTGCCTCGAGTTTGTCGTCCGATGAGTACCCACCGAGCAGAAAACCTACGCCTTGTCAAAAGGTGGGACGCCTTTTTCAAAGGTGGCGGAACTCCACAATAAAGGTGGAACGCCTTGTCAGAAGTGGAACGCCTTTTCAAAAGTGGAACACCTTATAAAAAAATTGACCGCCTAATTAAAGGTAAAACGTGTCGTCAGAGGTGAAACGCCTTATCAAAAGGTGAAAAACCGAGGAATGATGCGACTGCTGTCCTAGTTATCGCGGCGGCGGAGATCAGAAACGCCCATTTTGGCGCCCGCTTATTCTGTACTCGTAGAGCCCCCTCGTGCGCCGGTAGAGGCCTGCCGCTTTGCACCAAAATTCGGGGCGCGGCCTGGGGGGCGCGCGTGCGCGTGAGGGGTTGGAGAATCCCCTTTTCTTTTGTGTGTCGGCCGTCTGGGTTGTTGTTGACATTTTTTACGCTCTGTTGCCCCTGCCCTCCCCCTGCCCCACTCTAGATTCACGCAAGATATATGGGACGGCGCGCTTAATTAAGGAAGCACGGAGTTGATATAGACGGGAAGGCGGTCGGCAAAGTAGGGGCGACAATCTTTTAGGCCCCGGCTCCCGCACGACGTATGGTACTTTCGCCACCACAGAAAGAGTTGATACCGTAGTACACTGTTTTTTGAGTTTTTTTGTTTTGTTTGTCATAGGCTTTCGCGGTAGGGTAGAAACGAGCGGTGGACGAAGCGGGCCTGCGTCGAGTGCGAGCGAGCGACAGCGGAAGGGATAGAGAGAGAGAGACGGGGTGCCGCTTTTTGATGAGCGTGCCTTTGCATCGCGTTTTAATCGAGATGAATAACCGGTTGGCAAGCTGACAAATACTGTGAGGGGACCCCTGGTCGGACTTTGTTCTGTAAAATCAGGAAGCTCACCGAAGAAATCGTTCACCATCGAAACAGGCAGTCGCTGTTTGTGTGTCTTCAGTGTTGAGGGAAACTAGAGACATTAGCCCCCCGCGCTTGACCCATTCAGAACTGAAAACAAATGACTTACACACTAATCCCAAGTAGTTTGTCCCCATATTCGTGGGACCAGTTCTTAACCCTTATAGGACTGGAGTCCAGTTTTGGGGACAAATTACTTAGAATTAGAGTGGATTGTCCCCAAAACGGGTCTGCAGTCCTAAAAGGGTTAAGGGGTAAAGGGCGACGGGCGATGAAGGTACTGTTTGTACCTGGCGTCTTGTTTCACCCAACACACTTCTTATATGCCTTTTTACTGTCATGGGCCCCGTGTTTTCGTGTATCAGTTCTCCGTGCATGAAGCAGCATTTTTTTACGACGTCGAGAAAGGCGTAACTGTATTATCAACAGTAGCATTGCAGCAGGGCTACGGACGAAGGACCATCCGTCTACTCTGAGCACCATTTGACATGAAACATAAAATCAAGAGGAACCAGGTAGTTGACATTACGGAAGGATCAACTGTTGAATATTACATCAAACGTATCCAGCTAGTTGGCATCTCGTCGGCAGCTGGTGTTTGTATGAACGCGAACGTCTCGTGCCAACTGTATTGCCTTACGCTTCGAAGGATGCACCTACTTCTGTGGATACGCTTGCCTCCTTTCAATATACCAGGAGGGGTGGTCACCCCACCCACACTTTGCACAAAACTCTTAACATTAATTTGGGACGGTGGAGGACCGAGCGCTCGACGCAATTAACCTCGACAAGTGCTTGCAAACGACGTGACGAGTTCGATACTTGCGTCGAACCTAGCCCCGAGAAAAATCCCGGAGCTGTCGTCGCTCGAGGAAAAACACCAGAAACCGGGGGCTATGCCGCTACTCTCGTATAACATTGTTCTGCCGTAAAGCCCGAACCCTCGTAACTTCTTACAACATTGGCCCTTTTTGTTATGGAAGACCGTCTAACTCTCAACCCTTTCACTACTCCGAAACGTATCCCATACTATATCCAAGTAGCTTGCCCCCCCCAAATCTGGGTGCAGTTTTAAAGGGGTTGGCACCTCAAACCTAAAGAATTTCGACCCCATTCGGTCGGAGGGGCAGCTTCCAGGTATATGCATACTCGAAGTATCATATCATACGTCCATATTAAAGATGTCAGGGCGTGAACACGTACATCTCTGATAAATGTTCATCACCACTGCTGTAGCCAGAGACAGCAGCAGGTAGCAGTACGTAGTACTGCTGTAGCCGTGCACAACAGAAGCATCAGCGACGATAGTTGTATCAACGCGGCGTGCTATGATACCGTTTCAACCAATATGCGGCATAACCTGCCGGGTTGTTTCCTTCTCTTCACGAGGTCCTATGTACGAGTAGATACTTACCGTTTCGACCAGTATGCGGCATAACCCACCAAGTTGGTTTTTCCTCTCACGAGGTCCTACTGACTGTAGCGAACGGATCATAGACTGGGTAGCTGGAGAGAGAGCACGGATGTACCCCACTCTCTCACTACTCTCACCACGACCACTAGACACCAAAGTCTATCGTTCTCTAAGCTTTTATTGCCCACATAAGCGGCCTTTTAATCCATAACATCAATCTTCACCGGGTGGGTCATCTGTGGATTATTACCTGCCTGCACCAGCAAGACAGCCTACTGCTGCCCGTGCCCGCCTGTGCGACCACCTGTCAAGGGTATAACAACTATACTTCATTAGTCCACTCGACAACCGAGCCAGACTGAAAGGAGCGCGGCAGCTCCACCACATCTAACACCCCGTGCGATGGCCCACAGTACGTCATAAACAATCTACAGGCTTTACTCCTGGAGGCTACTCTATTTGTTACGTAGGATACGATATGCCAACCCGGAAGTATACGATAATCAAGTGAAAACAGCAACCCAACCCCTTCATGAATAGGATCACCCCCGGTACTTGACGGTGTGTTGGCACATCGTTTCCCCGACCGAGTCTAGCAAGACCCCCCCTCCCTCCCCCACGTTTACACCATACGTTGCTCGCAACAGTTATGAGGGGCCAGGGCACTCAAATGCGCGACAATATACACACCACCGAGACCCTATTTTAGTCTAGGACAGTTTTGCAGTGTACCATACCCCTCGTAATTGTCCAAGGTTGTTATCCCCACAGGGTACAGCTATCGTCCTATATACCTTCACAGGGCCGTCTAGCCGTTTCCTTCGGGCGTTCCAAATATCTCATAATACACAAAAAAAAAAGTATAACAAACGAAAGTCTTTGGAAGCACAGGAGGGCCGACTACCATACTCGTATGTACACCTTCTCGTCTCCTAATCACCTGGGGCACCAATTTGACGCACATACGTCGCGCATATGCGTACAGTACAGCCCGGCAGGTTGCCAGGCACGGGGGGGTTGTCTACCAGGGCCAGTGTGCCTCAGAGGGAAAGGCACCAAGGTCTGCGCCCCTCCCCCCCAATGCCTGCCTGGTTGGTGAAAACCCAACGTGCTCCGTCCCGGCATTGTAGGGACGCGAAGGTCTACGGTCTTACGACTACGGCCATGCACGACATGAGTACGCCCCCCTCGCTCCGTCTCGAAAGGGGTGCGTGGTCAATGGTCAAATGGCTAAGGCACCTAACAAATGAATACGCCCCCCCCCCCCGCCCCCCCGCCGCCCGGCTGCCCGTAGTCCGCCTTGTTACATCGATTAATATATGGCGTCCTCCGCAAGGAAGCGTTGCACAAGCGAACCGAAACGCGACATCGCGAGGTGAATCTGTCTCTTTTTAATGACGACGGCCAATCGGCAAAACTTTCAACAAACAAAAATAATTTTGTCCACGCAGCATGTATTCCTGACACCCTGAGGCCGAGGTTGGCGATTATCACTCCCCCCCCCCCCCCCCCGGTGCTCCGTCTCGAAAGGTGCTCGCTGTCAATGGTCCAAATGACTACACGCTTTGAGTCACCGACCCCCCCCGCGCCTGCCTCCCCCCGCTCGGACTCGTTAACGGCTCCTGGAGAACGAACGGTCGATTCCAGCCATCTATGAGCCACGCCAGTTGACTAGACTATATACCTGGTATGTTTTCATACCGCCATAGCCTATGCGTAGGCCAAATACAGCTCCATCCTGTCTGAACAGCTTTCTGCATACGCACGCTGTTCACCCGCTTCGATCCTGATGTGATAGTGCCCACCTGGAACGCAAGCGGGAAGAGAGGGGATGATGTGGTGGTTGTTAAGATACGCAGTCTCACGGCTAGGCAACGGGACAAGGTTGTGCAGTATGGGGCAGACCCGACTACTGTTGAAGGTTGACTCTGGGCACTCTAAACCATTCACTTTTATCTTCTCTTGCAGCCGTGTAGACGAGATCTGCGCGAACCGGCGAAATAACCCTGAGATTATACGTAAATACTAAAGCCTCCATATCAAAATAAAAGAGGGGGAAAGGGAATACCATAACATGCTTGTATGGGAAAAGCTATTGGAGACTATTAGTCTTTTGAGGCACGTCAAGACCTCTTTTGACCTTATTATATTGGTTTTAGTGCTCTGAAGTGTGTTCGATGTCCGACACACATGTATTTGACGTTAAATACACATGTGAACCCTTACCCTTGTTAATGTTCGTCCTTCGATGTCGTGAATGAATATATATATATATATATATATGTATATATATAAATGTTACTGCACACCGGCATTATTTGTTAATTGACGGTGTGGTTCGCTGTCCATGTGAGTATACGGGGCCATTTTGAAGACACAAACACACCCACCCATGTCCGTGACAATTACATGCAGCTACGGTGCTGCTGTGCATGTGGGACGACCTTCTAATAGCCGCCACACGCGGCCTCTTACTGATACTGTACCCTTACTATTAATACTACTGTTGCAGACTACAGCCCAGCATAGCGTTTCATTGACAGAATTGCGAACATACAAAATGTGGGCGTGTAATGAGGCGATACTATCTAGGGGAAGGGGACCCGGTATCCACAAAAATGGCCCCATTGGCAACGGTTTCAACAACAGCCCAACAAGCCTGGCACAGCGAGCACTAACACAGCAGAAAATCAACGACACGGGTCTTACACTCTCAGTGAGGACAACGCCGCCCTAAGAACAGCGCCTCTAGTCTACAGTACAGGACACCTACAGCAACAAGAAGCAGGAACTCTAATCCAGGCTGGGTTTCATATTTGAGAATGAGTGCGTTCTACACTATCTTTAGTATCACCACTCCCGAATTCCTTGTTTATCCTGCAAATCTCAGCCTTACCTTTATCATTGCTCGTTTTCATGTTATTTACGGGGGAACACTGCGGTAATCAAAACCCAATACCGGTAAATAGATAAAGAGGGATTGTTAGGGTATTGCTGGGATGATGTGGAAACGCCGGTAAATACCTGTTTAACCCAGCAGGTATAATAATCGAATTGGTAGTACTTGGCAGGCGTATCTTAGACATTGATTTTTGATTTTTGGTCCATCGAGGGTTCCGATAACTACGAAAGGCACCCCGAATATCATTATGTCATCATAGAATACGTGTTACGATAATAGAGAACACGCGAACACGGATTTTACCGTGCATCTTCTGTGGGAGTTATGCGAGGTACCTGGTACGTATTTCTGAGCTCGTTGTTCTGCAGCTCTGACTCTCAGCACGAGGGTTGCCCCAGAAACTTGCAGAGAACGAGCACGTGTTATGGTATGGCAGTGGGGGTTCCCCAATAAGGCGGTCTGAATAAGGCGGTATCCCCATATAATAAGGAGGTCAAAATCGCTTGGCGCGACTGGGGAATCGCACTCATAACAATAAATTAATAAGGCGGCATCCCTCTACGAATAAGGCGGTCATATCGCTCTAAGGCACACCACCGCCTTACTGGGGGACCCCTGCTGTGCTGGAATGGCCAATAGTGGCAATGCTATACGACTATCAATAAGAGGGGGGGGGGGCTGCGCCGCGATCTCTGCTACCACTATTTTCTGTACGTACAGCAGTAAATATCTGATACAACCCGTGGGGAAGTTACGCGGTACCTGGTATTACTCCCCTTCCACTGCAGAATTGCCTTACTCATTGTGGTGCCGCCCCTTGACCGTGTTCAGCTGACACAACAAACTGGTGGCGGCTTGATACGACACTACTGTAAGAAGCCTAAGGCAAGTCTTGGGTCGAGACGCACGGACAAAGTGCCCAACTCTCATCCCGTCTCAAGCCTCAACTGCTGCTGTTGCTACTGCTGCGCTGCTGCGGCTATTGCGCTGCTGCTGCTCGCTGTATTTCGATACCTACAAACAGCAGTCACGCAGTGATGGTATTTGATCTGATGAGCAGGTCGAGGTGCATTTTTTGTAACAAACATGCTGATACATCACTCATTCCAAGAGGCTGTATACAGGCCCCCTCCAAATCCTATGCCGCGTACATCGGGTATCTGCAACAAGGCACAAATTAGACAGCAGCAGTGGGGCTGTCCACTGAAAGCACCCCCGCTACCACAGGGAGGGGTTATCAGATAACGAGCAACACCATGCCTCCTCTCCGCGTTACATAATACGGTACGGCCTCACCTTTGGCTGTTTCGACAGGAAGGTTTTCGTGTCGGCTTTCAGTCCAGGGATGATGGTGAGCGTTCCGAGAGCTCGAACAAGCGGCAAAGCTCCACGCACAGCTTCAAATCGTAGAGCTCTCCCTCGTGCTCGCTCCCGCAGTGAGACGAGCACTCACGGAACGTGTCCTCGTCCATTCTCCCGGCCGCGGGCAAGGCGCCGCTCATGATGATAAGGATCGCGAGGAGCAGCCCCGTTGATGCTGCGCCCCGAATAATCGCCGAACCCGCCATTACTTTTTAGAGTGTTTTGATAGAGCAAGCAACGCTTCAGGTCTATAATAGGAGGTGGTGCAAGTGGCAAGGAGCAAGGAGAAACAATCGAGCGACAGCCGACGCAGCAGGGGGTGTGCACGTTGATCAGGTAGGTGCTTGTGGAGGTGGTAGGGGAGTTGGAAGCGTGCCTTGCGTTTGTACTGGCTGTACGAAGTCCTCTCCCGCTGGTATTCTTGTTTTGAGGGCACACAATGGTTGAAAAATAATAACCGGTTGTTGAAGTTCGAAAACATGGAACCGCCATTTTGTAACCGCACAAAAAAACTCTACAAAGTTTCGTACAAACAGTATTAGCCACTCAATCGGACAAACTCACAGCTAAACGTATTTGATTTTGTATTAATTTTAAACATCAACAACAGCTGGCGCTGCGATCTTTGAGACGTCTCGTGAGGTCGCCTGGCATTTGTCCCCGACAGAGCATGGAAAGGTCACGCCCTCTTCACACGAAGGGCTGCTTCTTGGTTAGGGCAGAGCCTCGGTGTCAAGTTTTAGGCCGCGTGCCCGACTTTGGGCAACGCAGCGCGCCAAAACCGGACCTGGACACCTGGAATGGAATGCAACTTCAGCTTGCAGCTTGCAGCGGAGGAAGTAATTCCGCCGCGTTTTCGAGTACTTCCTCCGCGTTTGACCCACAGGAACTCGACGTCTTGAGCTGTAGTTTTAGTTTGGCTAACCGCCCAGCACTGAGGCACTTGCAGCATCTACCTGAGACCTGAGAGGCCTGGCTGTGCCAGCTTCCGTACATCGGATCGAAGCTGGAGATACTCTTTTGGCGAGCGACTGTCTGGGTCTGCCGGTGCGTTTTCAGGTCGTCGGTTACACGTTGCTGTGTTTTGCTGTGTGGCTGATATTCTGTGTTGGTGTGAGAAGTGAGAAGCGACGCAAGAGAAAGAAGTATAGAAGATGTGGAAGATGGAAAACGAGTCTGTAGGAAACTGCTGTACATCGAAGCTTGGACACCGTGTGTGTACCGTACGTACCTGCTGGTTCCTACCGATATACCTGATGGTACACGGGGGGGTGGGTATTGTAGTACTCTTGAAGAAGTCGCCTACAACAACAGCAGCAGCAGCAGCAGCAGTACCCGTAGTAGGAGTAGAAGATGTCATATTTCGGGGGGGGGGGGGGGTATAAGGGTTAGATTGGGTAGTAGGTATACTCGTAGGTACTTGGTTAACCTTTACCGGTACTCGTAGCCCAACGGGTAGGTACTCGTATATATATCTGCAAGATCAAATCAAACAGCAAAACGTACTCGTAGAGTTGCTGAGACACCTCGATTCTGTAGTGCAGCTCCATTGATGGAAGGCATTGCCGTGCTGTTCCCCAGTGTTTTTTTCAGCTTTCGTTGCACATAAGACGGTGCAAACTGCGTGTTAAACTGCAAAAAGCTATTCCACAGTAATTCTAAGTAGTTTATCCCCTAATACGTGGGACCACTTCTGAAGGGGTTAAGATAAATTAGACGATGCGAGCACGAGCGAACGTATACTACCGTCGTTGCGCTTTGAGATGCTGTTCTCGCCAAAAATACCGACCAAATATCCTCCTTTGCATGTAATTATAAAAACTCGCGACGATAAGGCCTTTCGCAAGTGCACGTTTTATGGGGCACGCAAAAATGTGGTCATCCGCACCCCCATACCTTTACTACTTCTGGACTCAGCAGGAGCCCGGGGGCAGCATCGCTGCGCACCCGGCTAGATAGCATAGTAGTGGTGATGATAGTGACGACTGTCGAGCGTGTGTGCGAAACGTTGAAAGCGATTGGGTGAACCAACTCAAACCCGACACTGCTGTTTGGCAATAATAGTGGTATTGGACGGCAGAGCAGGTGTTGCTGACAGACAAGCTCCGCCAACTCCCGCCGCTCCCATCGTTATTCCGAGCGAATACGATTTTCTAAGTTTCGCCAAAAAAATGGGACCCCTTTCGAGATGGCTGAAGCCACCGACCGACCGGGACCCAACGCACACAAGTTGACGACAGTTACAAAATATCCTGCTGCGCGAGTTCCTAGCGACAGCTATACTATCGTTATCAGGGGTCCTTCTACGCCAGCACATATGCCTTGCCTCGGCCACCACGAGCCACGCTTTACGGCGGTATGGGGGGGGGGTACCTAACATATGTCGGCGTTCCTCACATGAGGGGTTCTATACCTCACCCAGAACTCATTTTAATCCACACATACATCGGACAGATCATCTACAGATAGATCATCTAGATCCTAACCTGCCGTTATGATAGGTTGTGCAGGATCTGTATAGTACAGATCCAGTGCACGATCTGTATTGTACAGATCCAGTGCAGGATCTGTTAGTACAGATCCTGTGCAGGAGTTGTACATATCAAACTCAGGAAAAATGTCCTAGATCATGCAGATCAACGGTTCCCACCAGGCAACATGAGCTAGATCATACAGATCATACAGATCAGGCCATACATCTGTCCTGCAATATCTAGACCATGAAGTGGGGATCAATGATCTGCCCGATATGCGGAATATCATACACGCCACCCGATGAACAAGCCTACTGCTTAACCATATCACAAACCTATTTTTACAATACAAATGGGGTTGCAAATTATATTGGCTAACCATATCACAAACCTATTTTTACAATACAAATGGGGTTGCGATCCTATTGGGCAGTTCCCCAGTTGAGAAACGCCCCGCCACAGTCGGAAAAATTGGGCCGAAAGCCACCCCCTCAACCGCACTCCCACGCTCGCCCCGTGTTACAATGTCAGCGTCAGGTCAGGGAGAGGCGGCGGGAACGGGCGAGCACATGATATTGGCGGCTTTCCGCCAGACGTGCTGCTGTATCGGGGCGTAGTCTACCAGCTCGCCGTCCACCGTGAGCCTACCCTTGGGGGTCTGTGGCTCTATCCGATAAGCCCTCACGCGGTACCAGCAGACGCAGGGGTGGCGCGGAGAAATGTGCTCGCCAGCTTCCATGGCCAGAAACATCTGCAAGGGTGGCGACAAGGGGATGGGCATACCCTCGAGGGCTGGATAAGTAGACCTTGGCGCTGCTTCGACAAAGTGTCAGACATGTGCTTGGCACTAAACCCTAACCCTAACCGTTTGGCAAATTTCCTGAAATTTTCTCGGGAGTGAAGATGGAATGAGGAGTTACTACTGTAGTGTGGGCTATCAACCATTTTGTAGAAGCTGGGCCAAGTCGTTAGCACTACTGACGTCTCCAGGGGGAAGCAGCCGACATGATATACGGTAGTCGAGTCTAAGGGGCTTCACAGAACGCGCAGCAGGTGCTTGCCACAAGGGGCCGATGAAATGCTCTTGCAATAGACGGGGGGGGGGGCTATGCCTGGCCGGAAAACAAACAAACGTGATGTTGCTCACAGAGCGAGGCATGGGGAGAGAGCCCACCGTCCAATAATACGATACGACCAATGGTAACAATTCAAGTATAACCTATCTCCCGTCGTCGCCTGTGATGCACATGTAGCACGGAGCGCGGGCTACGCATAGGTGCAAAACAAGGTAGCCCAATTGGTCGTTCCTTCTAAAGAACAAACCGGTAGCATGTGGGGGTGGGGTGCGACGCACCTTTATCATGGCGATCCTGCTAGCCCCTTTCTTGACAAAAAACAGGTCCATCAAGCCGTCACCCAAGCGCGATGCGGGTGCCATGGGCATGTCGTGCGAAATGTATTTGGCCTGCACAGCAGCAACGTTAGGGGCCGGTTTGAGGGAAGCGGAGGGACGCTGGTCTGATCGATTGCTCAAAAACCATGCGATAAGTGGTGCTCAAACTTGCAGCAGAACTGCGAAGTCGTCACAATACAGCAGTACAACAGCAACTAGTGCAACCTTGACTTTCCCCACGAACAACCGGCCGGCCCTTTGAGCTCGTCGGGACGGGGAGGAATACATAATTTGCTGTTTATCTTCGTCGCGAGGCTGACGGGGTGATCCCACTACGGTAACGATAAGCAGAACGTGCTGCCAACACGAAGCATACTGCAAGGCACAAAACACAACACAATACGGGTACCAAGCACGGACGGTGGCTCTCTACGGGCACAAACAAACGCGGGAAAAAACAAGCGACGACAAAAAAAATGCCAAACCACACCGACTGCGATGCTGCGACACTCTTGTGTTCTTGCACGCCATCAAACACGCCATCATGGTGGAGTGCGTCTCTTGCCTGTGTAATGCAGGCGAGCACGAAATCCCCCTGGAGGCTCGTCCACCCCTCGGCGGCAGAACCCGCAGAGCTAACCGATTCCGACAACGGCGGCATGCGGAACGGAGCTTCCGCCGAGCTCTGTCGAAGCGAAGCGAGAGAAACCGCGGGAAAAAAGAGAGCCGGACGGTGCAGCGTTAAGGGAAGATCTGAGACCGATCAATGGTGGTGCAAAACAAGCTTTTGCTCGAGCACAACAGGTTTTAGCTTTAGGCAAACCAAAGTTTTTGCTCGTGTAAAACAAGCTTTTGCTCGTGTAAAACAAGCTTATGCATGAGCAAATCATTTTTTGTCTCGAGCAAGAAAACATGTTTTCGCTTGAACAGATGGCTACGTACCGAGCACAGCCACGGTGAAACCGAAAAAAAAAACGCCCCCGCCAACAACACCTACTCCAACTCCCATCGCCAACACGGAAGGCGGCAGCGCTCTACAGCAGCGCGTTATGATAGCATATCACGTTCCGCTACGGTAGGGCAAAATATTTCCCTGATATTAAGAGTAACTCCAGGAATGGCGTACCGTTGAAGCAGCGACCGGGGGCTCGGTTCGGGGCAGCTCCCGGAGAAAGGTGATGCGGCCACTGTAGTGCCTGAGGTTGGCGATGCGCACGACCGTTCCAACGGTGAACCGTAGAGAGCCTAACCACCGGTAAGCTTCCGATTCGATGTCCACGTCGCTGATAAACGGGAGGGGGGGGGGGGGGGGGGGGGGGGGGGCGTACTCATGTATTGCTTGTCTTAAGTTTATTTACCACTGACCACGCATCCCTTTCGAGACGGAGCACAGGGGGGTGATATGGAGAGGGGGGGAGGGGAGCTGGAGGCGGGGGGGTACTCATTTGTTGCTTGCCTTAGTAGTTTGACCAATGACCACGCATCTCTTTCGAGACGGAGCATGGGGGGGGGGGGTTACTCATGTCGTGCATGACCGTAGTCGTATGACCATAGACCCGCGCATTCCTACAATGCCGGGACGGGGCACATTGGGTTTTCACCAACCAGGCAGACAATGCTTGCACCAAGCGCGAAGCGAAACGTGAGGTGTTGGGCGAGTCGCATGGAGGGTGAGCTGCACCCTATTAAGAATCGCTTGAGGCGGACTTGCATATGGACGACAGCCTCCAACAGATTGATTTTATTTCTGGTAAAGGCCACTTCCAGAAACAGCAACGGGTATTACTTTGTATCTGCCTCGTGGGTGCCTTACCATTTTTATTTTATTTCATTTTTTCCATCCCATTTATTATCTTCGCACTTCTGTCTTTCTCCCTCCATAGTCGTAACTCAGATCCGGGGTCACAAAGTAGGCTCCTCTCCCTCCCCCCCCACTACGGTTCTTGCCTTGATTTTTATTGCGCAGAGGGTTCAGCCTTCCCAACGCTCGTCGATTTTCATCGGATTTTGCCAACTCACGCTCTCGCGCTTTCCGCTAGTCAAGATTTTTTTTGCGAGAAAAAGTCCCTATGAGGATGCACTCGGGGGGGCTCGAACTCGCGACCTTGACGCTAACAAGCTTCGTGGTTACCTGCTAGCCCACCGGGGCGACCGGCTTACCATATACACACTACGGGATACGATAATACCCCTTGTGCGGAGTTGAGGTTCTCAACCTCGCACCAATGATTTAACAAGATCGCCAGTCTTGGTGAACGCCAAAACAAACAAAAAAAACGGTTCCCTGATTGTCTAGCTCACGCATTGAGAGGCGGTTTTTACAGCGTCGTCGCCAACCGACATTAACCCCAACCCCAACGTATATGTCATATACTCATAGGGGTGTGTGTGTGTGTGGGGGGTGTACTCGATATCATGCACGGCCTTAGTCGTATGACCATAGACCCTCGCAACCGGGGGGGGGGGTGTACTCATGTCGTGCATGGCCGTACTTTAACGCGTCATACCACACCTCCATACCTGGTATATAATACCAGTCCGACAACGAATATAAGCTCGATCTGGACAACAATAATACCTGGTACGTATTGGACGCGTGCGACGATAGAGGCAGCACTTTTTGGCGAAATCGTTTGTGACTGGCGGGGCTCCAATACTGAGGAACTCCCCAATAAGGCGTTTGCCTCATAAGGCATGCCTTTTATCATTGAAACCCCATTAATATAGTACGATACTATTCGTTGTATACCGAGGCAATGGGAGTGTGCATGTTGGCTTATGTTTCGCCCGTTCATGTGTGAGGTACACAGCGCCTCAAGCGCAGAGTCTCGGGAAAATAAGAAGCTATGTACCCCTCTAAGGCGAAAGCCCTATAAGGCACGCGTCATTGGGGGCATGTCGGACGGGGAGCGGTAGCTGGGCGGTGTACGCATTCCCACGTTACAAAACATCCGATACAGTGGTATGTATGAAGCAGGAGGTCCGGTTCGCCCGCGAAGGCAGGTGTACATGCTTCATTCGTGCTTCTGAAGAGCGAGCCGCACCTGATCATTCCCCACCCGACGGTGAGAAACGCGAGGTACTTCTTGTCTGCGCACTCGGTGGGAAGCAGGTCGAGCTGCTTGGTGCGGCCCTTGGCGGCAAGGAACGCCGCACACATCACCCCAAAGTGCTCCCCCGATTCCTCGCTCACCTGGTCGGGTTCGGACAAAAGTTCAAGGTTTGTCCAAACGTCACATGGCGAGGGGGAATGCTGGGCGCGTACATGTGCATCAACGAATATAAAGGGCTTATAGCTAATCATTAATAATAGCCATGATTGGGTTTGAGAACGAAACGAGGATAGTCCTGGGGCTGCCTTTCGTACACGGTATGTACCTTGCTGAAAAATATGCGGGGACGTATGTTGGATGGTGCAGCTGAAAAGGGTTTCGCCTCTCCCTGCTCGGGGGGTTCGTTACGGGGACCCGGGTTCGCCACCGCGCGAGTGTCTCATTCTCACCACAACCGATTGGATGACATCGAAATCAAAACAAGGGTTAATGCAACCAGACTCGCGAACAGGAATGACGACAAGCTACCAAAGCACCGACGTAACGCGCAAACGAAGGTGTGAGAATATCCGTGTGGGTCAGCCGACAACCGCTGCTCCCGCTCACCGTCTTCGCCAATCCGTTTCCACTTCCCGCAGGCACAACACCAAGAGATAGCCTCGACAACTGACTTGCGCAGTCAGGCCGGGCGTAGATGCCCTGCAGGACCTAATAAACGGCGCGTGACAGCAGCGTTGAGAAGAAACGGAGAAGAATGAAACTCCAGAGAAAAAAAACCTTGAGAGGCTCAGGACACGTGCACGTCCCCTATAATACAGGTACGGAAACACCGGGCAAACGAATGGCCGCCGGAATAACTAAAAAAAGCAATACGATGTAATCCGATGAAATTTCGTAGGAATGTCCAGTTGCGGTATTTTAGGCGGCGCTAGGTCGTTGCTCTTGAGGGGTGTACTCATGTCGTGCACGGCCGTAGTCGTATGACCATAGACCCTCGCATCTCTACAATGCCGGGACGGAGCGCGGGGGGGAAACCTGCCGCCCTACTACTTGCGATCTGTCAGACTTCCCGCTTTTATCACATTATCTACATGTGTTGAAGCGTATTGGCTCAAGGTTGCACCAAGTACATTCGTATAATTCCAACACGCTCTGCCAAGCACCAGCCAAAGGCAACCCTTTGAAACCGTCATTTCTGCCAGGTCGGACCAGTAAAAACACCTCATGTAACGTTCCGTCTCCGCCGACGGTGATGATGCCGTCGTAGTCATCCAAGCTACCCAATCTCGGTTCGCCTTCTCTTCCTCCCCCGGCTGTCGCACCCGTACTGCCTGTCGCCACGTCTTCACCTCCTCCCTCGCCGCTGCTTCCAGCCTCGGTGACAAGTTCGGCTAGCTCGCCTGGACGAGAAGACTTGAACAGCCTTACCTTCGACATTGCTTGCTCCAGCATTGGCCTGGGTGGGTCGGTTGGCACACGGTTGGTTGAAAACAAAAACAACACGGGACGGGTTTCAGCGCTGTCTCGGAGGCACATAGAAGTGGCGGGGGGGAAACACTGACGCGATTTCGCCAAATGACATGGAGCACGAAACAACAATCCCTGCTATTAATAATAGTTGCCGCACTTTTTCAGCTGTATGTCGCTGCGCGCCCGAAATGAGGCATTCCGAAGGGGAAGCCTGAACATCTTGAGTGCATTTACGGCGTGTCGGTTGGCCCCATCCTTGGGCCCTTGCGGGAACAACCACTCTGCCGCTAACAGCGTGTACATTCGACGCTTCTCAGCAATACGTAGCAACTAGCGTTTTTAATCGAGGTTTCTCAGCAGTAACAGGTAGCAAACAACGCTTGGAATCGGCGATTATCAGCAGTATATACCAGGCAGAAAATAACGTTAAAGAATCGGCGATTCTCAGCAAAAACAAAAAAACGACTCGAAAGGGATGCGTGGTCCATGGTCAAATGACTAAGGCAAACAACAAATGAGTACGCCCCTTCCCGCCCCCCCGAGCCAAGAACATGAATACCCAACTTTTGAAGTGAACCATACTCCAGCTTCCTTGCGCTGCCTAAAAACACCTACCAGGTACCATCACACCGGTTCGCTACAGCTTGTCTCGCCGAAGATTGCAGCATTAAACGGCAGTTACAGATAGGGGTATTTTATAGACGGATAACGTTATGAAGATTTGTTTAACAGGCTCTGGGAACGGTTTCAAACATCATACCAGGGCTTGTTGGGGTAGGGACACGGGTTGTAGAGCAGGAAGGATACGCCCCTTCTGCTCACCCCACCTTTCCCCTCCACATCCGTCTGGCTTTTCCCCCCTCTTACCGGCTCCATACGATAAATACATAAATTCATCTAGGTTCCATGCGACACACACATAAATTCATCTATAACCCACCCCGCTTCTCCACACTGTTGTGTGTTACAGTTCCAAGCTCAGAGTCCACGCGTGGCCGTTAGCAGTCATACACCCCAAACAATCTCTACTTTAGTTGTCACGCACCCTACGCACACCAGCGCTATTTGAACACCAACCGGGCCATAGCACCATACCGGAGGATATTCTCCCATGCAGATAGCGACCTGCCTTGACCGCTCGCAGGATTGACAATAACCAGTAGGCGCCGGCCGGGGCCCACCACCGGTGCGTTCTCGACCCCGCCTACACCGGATTGACGGTCGGCTTTCAGGCAGTCGTTGATTGCCGTCGCCCATTTTGCTGCGACACCCGCGTCAGAAGTTATCCATGTCTGATGCGCAGCGTGCCGTTGAAAGCTTCCACAAGCACTTGATACATAAAGGCAAGAGCAGTCCCGTGAAAAGGAGTAATCGCCAGAGGAAGGCACGGGAGGGGGGGCGGGTAGGGACCGGGTAGAGGCGCGAGGAGGGCACAGGCACAAGCACGGAAATGTTCAGCGTCTTTCGCAATCGCACGAGCATCGTCGGGGAACCATATCCCTGCCGCTTGCACTCACTGATCGTCGTTCCCCCACCCCCCCCCACCCTACACCATGTATTGCGTATCACAAAGTGTCGACCTTTTAAAAGCGCGAGATCGGCACGCCTCCGTATGTACACAACCAAAAGTTGAATCTCTCAGGCCGAGCTTGCCATCGACTATCCACTAGGGAGAGGTTCCAGTCGGGGAGTGGATCGGCACACGGGGCTCCGCGGTCCCGGAGGTGTTGGAAGCACTGTTCGACAGCGCGAGATTCGCCACGGGTTGGACCGAAGCACCTCCAACACACACGCCGTCAGATATACCCTAGTTACACCCTGGTTTGAGCGCTAGATGCCGTCTTGCAAGCCGCGCCCACAATTCCTGCGAGTTGGGGACAACACCCGTGCGTGTGTGCGTGCGGGTACAACAAACTCCCGCATAAAAAAAACATGGCAAGACCTTAGGTCTCACCCGCTGGTCGCTCACCCCTTGTTGCTAGGGACGTACGCAAACACCTCCAATTGGTGGACCTCTCCTTGTGCAGAGCTGTGTTTGCCCTGTGCGGGTCCCACCTTGGCTCCGATGACGTCGGCCAGATGCAGGAGCAGTGGCGAGCCTGCAGAGTTAGTGTGCTCGAGCACGGACGCAGTCAGGCACAGGGATCGCCGCTTGTTGTCTCGCGGGCACCTGTGAACACGCGCGGTGCGACGGGGAGCCGCAAGAGCGGCGAGCGTGATGCTAGGTTAGAACGCGTGAGTCCCTGTGCCGGAGACGTGTTTCTGGGCTCGGTGGTGAACTGAAGCCGTCTAAACAGCGCAGAAACAACTCGTTTAGCGTCGTGCCTGCCTGGCACCTCAAGGACTACCTCTAACGCCAGAGTGCACCGTATATGCACCCAAATTTTCCCTAGGGTGCGGGTTCATCGACAACTGTAGTAACCACAGTGCTTGTGCCAGTAAGTGGTTGATTCTTCAACAGTAGAAACCGCCGTTCAAGATAGATACCAGGTGTGGTGTCCATCATAGTGATCGGCATTGCCAACAAGTTCTTAGCACACGACAAGGCCTGGATTCATCGACAGGTACAGAAACCATTCATCACTTTCTTAGCCCAAACAAGTCTTCGATTCACCAACACCAGCAACCACCGCCGTTCACGCGAGCATTTCTGCGCCGTTCATGCAACGGTACATCCTCGCCCTAGAAATAATAATTCGAAACGTGATTGTCGCTGCTATGCTATTTATGACAAATAAGATCGGTGCTCCGCACGCTCAAGCATGGACACCAAAGTACTTTATTGTACCTGGTACGTACAAGTTCTGCCATGGGATGTATTTCCCTCACGTTTTTTTTTCGTATTTTCCTCTTTTGACACCACCAACACTATTGCCGACTCTGCAGAAATAAACGGACAGCAGCAAAACAAAGATACATGCTAAAACTTGCAGTGAATACAGCAGTATTATACGTATATACCATGTCGCAGAGCGATATTTACACGCCTTTTTGTTGAACTTTTCAAACCGTACAAGGAAAGGCACTCCTAACGGAGGACCTGGGGTTGGGCAAGCGACACGTTGCATAATCGATTCTGCTGCACCGAAAGTAAGGCCGACGCGAGGCGTGGAGATTATTTTAGGCTTTGGGTGACAAAAGCGCTATCTTAATACACCCGGCAAATAGATATAAATAAAATGAGCATCGATGCCTCTCGTGATTTCGGAAATGGCCGAAGTCCCTCCTATCGTCTGGGCTTCAGACCGAAATGGAAACGCGTCAGCTCTCGGCGCCTCGCCCGCGCTTTCTCGTCCGTTCTCTCGCGGGTCGCCTTCTCCGGCCTCCGACGGGCCTGTTCCCGCTCGCGCTCTCTCGAGGTCGCGCGTCGCCGCCGAGCGCGGCGGCCTTCAATCCGTCGGCTCTTTCGAGACGGCGGGACATCGACACTTTTTCTTCGAGGCAGGAAGGCTATTTGCGGGGCGTCGAGGTTGTTTCTTCGAGGCAGAAGATCATTTTGTGGTTGTTTCTTGGAGATACTCGTACTCCATAGTGAGGTTCTACGTACGTACTTTTTACCTGTATTTGTTCCAGGATCTTGGGCTTTTTTTTCGGTCGCGAGCTTCGATAGCTCGGTCTCGCAAATGCGACTACCTACTCCCAACTACCCTGAGCGAGCTTTAGTCCCTTCCACCCCTTCGGCCTTCCTCGGGATACGAGTACGATACTACAGCAGCAAGCACGGCAGTCTTTGTACAGTCAGTACTACTACCGTAGAACAGTAGTAGTAGCACAATAATACGACAACAAGAAGTTTAGCCGATTTTTTCTCGGGTGGATTCATACTGCCTTGGTAATGATGCTGTAGCTCCCTTCTTTTCAGGGTAGAAATATGAGTTTGTACGTAGAACAACAGCGTAGTACCAGGTAAAGTACTGCTGTTTTGTACGTACGATGTAACGAGCAGCTGGTCTGTAGCACTGAGAAGAACGTACGTAGAACCTCGCTATATTTCGGATCTCCAAGAAACAATCACGAAATAAGCTTGCTGCCTGTGTATAGTGCTGTAGATACGAGTAGTCTGCTCCGACACGAGAGTCAGAGAAGGATTAAGACCCCCTTCCCGTTGCCGCCAGCTTTGAAATATCTCGACTACATCCACGCGCAACCGCTTGCTCGGCACGATGTGTTTTCGCCGCACGACCAAAACTGAGCCCGACACCGGGACCGCGACTGGTACATTTCTGACAGAAACTGAGAAATGAAGTTGCGAACTGAGTATCAACAAAGTTAGCGTTTCCTCCTTCCTGCGACACTTGGCATTGCCTTGACTCTGTACGTAGTATGTGTCAAATATCAAAACACGAGCGATCGCCATCACATTGTTGTCGCAAATCTCACAAACTATCCTGAAAACTGAGACTATCCACGGAACACCAAAAGCGACTGATCACATTTCTGAGACTGACTACTGTTGAGACTGAGAAATGAGGTTGCGAACTGAATATTTCAACACGCAGCATTCCCTTCTTCCTGCAACACTTTGCATTATCTTTATTCTGCACTTCAGATATCGAAACACGACCGAGCGCCATCAAATTGTCGTAAATATTAAGGATGGTACGAAATAACTGATGTGCCAGGTAAATTGCCCTATCCGAAGCATGGGTGCCGGCGAATGCCGACACCCATGCGGAGCCCTTGTAATCTCGTACATTTATATGATGTGATAGCTCCTTCAGCGATAACGGAGTGGTCGGCTCCCCTGATTGTGTGCGTGATTACCCTACGAGTACGTACCAGGCACCTGTCATACAAACAAGTTGTATGTATTCGTACTTCGCGTCTGTGCGGGTTATTTGTTTATTCACCCACTCAGTCCACCGTCATACATGCGACTTGTTCCAAATGGTCAAATTCCGCTACTGTGTATTGTGCGCTCCTATGATATCGCGGTCTCTTTTGAAGGTCCCACCGTTGCCCAGGTCGACTAAGGACAGCCACTATGGCCACCGAGTGTACAGCCCGCCCCCCCCCTCACGGCGCTCCGCGCTTGGTGCTAGCAATGTCTGCCTGGTCGGGTGAAAACCCGACATGCTCCGTCCCGGCATTGTGGGGATGCGAGGGTCTATGGTCATACGACTACGACCATGCATGAAGATGAAGAAGTACACCCCCCCCCCCCCCCCTCCCCCCCCCCCCCCCCCCCTCCCCCCCCCCCCCCCCCCCTCCCCCCCCCCCCCCCCCCCTCCCCCCCCCCCCCCCCCCCTCCCCCCCCCCCCCCCACCCCTCCCCCGCCTTGGTCTACCCCCGTTCCTTGAAGTAGGGCCCGACGATCCGACGATAGGGGGACGCAAACCCTGCAGCAACGCCAATCGTTGCAGGGTTTAGCCTCTAACCTCTTCGCCACCGGGGCAACTACCAGGTAGGAAATATAGCCCTTTCGACATGCTGATGTTTCCATCTCAAGGGTTTGGTCACGACGTAATTTCACAGGTCACCGGGTGGACTACTGCTCAACTCAGGGCCAGCACTGCTGTACCACATGAATGAGATGACTACCCTTGTTGACACGAGTTAAAAGACGTGAATTATATTATACCCTGAAGAAAGAACACCCCAAATCTGGGCAGAGCCCAGTGAGAGATAGGAGAGTCCGGGCTCTCGGAGTCACAAATGGAGTTGTCTCAGAGAAAGCTCCACATTCCGAGCGACGCCAACATGATGATGAGCATCGGCGATAAGTTGGCGCCTTTCGAGCCGACGGCGGGGGCGAGCGGGGCGCTTCTACTTACCTGGTACCTGGTACCGGTATATCATATCGTCGCCCCTCGCCGGTCCCCGCCGGCGGTGAAACGCCAAAACATTATCCGGTCGGAGTTCAATTGCTTTGCGGACAATCAGTCAGAGGGTCTATCCACAAAGGGAGGGTTTTGTGGCGCTCTGTTCGGGTATGGTAAGCTGTATCTCTTCCTTAGTTTTACCTTTTGGTTTGATATCATACGTAGGAGGTAGGAGTGTAATGTGGACGGGAAAAAGGCGCCATCCGGACCACCTGCGCCCGACAAAAAAAAAACACCCTGGCCGCCCTTGTAGTCGAAAAGTTCACAATTCCGCGGGTAGCACTCGTACTCTGTACTCGTACTATTAATATGTCATATATATATGTAGTATGATATATGTAGCCCGATACAATAGTTGCCTGGTGCCTGGTATCTGATAACGCCTCTTGTGCCGTGGTCGAGCTCTAGACTATACGAGTACTGTACCTGGTATGCACAACGTTTGTTGAAGTAAACCTCAGTACATATGCCAAACATGATCCAGGCTATCACCAGTTACGACCCAGGTTCAAGGTACGTTTTGCCCGCGGGTACGTACGTACGTACTGGGGGTACCGGCAATAGACTCACGGCCGTCGAGTGTGCTCCGTACGTACGCAAGAAGAGTCAGCGTGGAATTGGAAACCTTTTTCAGAAGTTGATGTACCTGCTACAGCATGTGTTTGCATGATATGTACGCTTCGTAGCAAATATGTCGGGAGACATCACTTTCACCCCTTGACAAACAGCGTCGAGGCAAATAAATGCCTTGACAGACAGCCTTGACAGCAAAAAACAGGAGACACTACCGAAAAATCCCCGCCTTTTCAAAAACGCTTGACAAGAATGTGTACATTCATATATTTTCCCGTGTTTTGTTTTTTTTCGGCATTTTACTACATTTCCGAGTCCGATCTACAGAAAAGATTGGAATTGAACTGCTGAATATCGATGATTTGAAATTAACTTTATCAAACGAGTACAATAGCCTCGCAAACAAAAAAGGGGGGGTTTCCACACATACTAGGAGACTTTTTCTGCCAGGGGGGTTGGGGACATATGTCTAGACACCTGGATTTGCCTTGACAGACAGCCTTGGCAGACAGACAGCTTGACATTGATATGTCTCCCGACATCTTTGCTTGTAGTTGAGGGTAAACACTAGACTTGCGAATATAGAGTTAGAGAGTCGATAGTGTGTATATACCTGGTAATATTGTGTACGTGTGTACCTGGTATGATACCTGGCACTCGCCTAAACAGTAAAAGGGCGTGTTAGAGTATGATATGTAGCAAATCAATAGGTTATGAGTCTCGTACTTCTGCTCCGGGAGGGAGTTTTGCGTTTTGAGTTTTCAAATCGAAATTCTAAACGCTATCGATCCAGCAATCCAGCGGAGTGCTGCCCACAAACAGAGTCCAAGAGATTGCCATTTGCCTCGAAGATGCCAATCGGCCCGAGCGAGATGTCGCGCCCTGCCTGGCGCGCTGTTATTCCTGTCCCGCCCTGGCGCTTTCCTTTGCCCATCATGAAAGATGTTCTCGTCGAGTGCGACATACCGAAGCAGGATACAGCAGTAGTAGTTCATCATTTTGAATCTCATTTGCGTAGATACATACCAGATACGAACTATAACTTATGCTGATCATGGCAAGGCTGCGGTACGCGCATATGCAGACAGCAATACCGCAGTAGCGCTCGTTCAGCAGTAATAGCACTTGTGCGATCGCTTCCGAGCCGTGGGAAAGAGGTAGAGGTATGATACGAGTAGCCAAATCGCTACGGCGGTGTGTGCTACGTGACTGGGAGGGATACGTAGATACTCGGCGCGTATGATATACACGGATTCCTGTTTTTACTAGTACTGCTGGGTTACCTGAAGTTGTCTTCGTCTTCCAGAAAACGTCGTCTCGGCGCCGTGTCCTTAAGAAATGGTTGCAGAGTCTCGCTCATGTCCAAGATCAGGTTGAAAGCTGCGCACGGCAACGACAATCCCGGCCTCACAGGTCGTCCCTCGATGGGCACAAAACGTTCTGCAAGCTGCCGCTGCTTCGAATAATATGTTACATATTATGGAGGCGTTATTGCATAAACAAATTCCCCCCGGTCGTGAACCAATCAGAAACGGTTCTGATGGTAGATTTCGTTGTAGTCTTCCCGCACGCTCGGCAACTGTCATTCCCATCTCCCACGAAAAATAGTTGTCTGTTTATTTTATCGTGAACTCTGTACAACAGGCAACCTCTCACGCCGGGCGCGACAGCAGTCGCCCAGACCGTCCATGCCGCTCGCTTGGTAGCCCCCATCCATGCCCGACGACGAAGCTATATACGAAGGGAGAAAAAATTCAGGAAGGACAAGGTATCAGAGGTGAGATGGAAGTCGCAGGCCGAGCGGTCCGGGAATAATGACGCGAGGTGTTGTCTTGGGACTATCCCCGCCAGGAGGTCTCTATTTTGACGTTGAGACAAGACCTCGATGTCATTCTTCGGCGGCATGGCCTGCTGGGCGCCCCGCTCCGACTACGACGAGAGGGCGCCGGGACGAAGCGTCGCAGATTCGATCCCAGTCTCTCCGAGCGCGGTAATCTTGCGGCGTTCCCTATCACCGATCGGGCTAGATGGAGTTTGTTTTTTTGCGTTTGTTTTTTTCAACGACGCCAGTCTGTACCGTAGTCATTTGCATTTTGGTGAAGCCCTCGGGTGTGCTTTGTGTTTGCTCTGTTTTTGATGGACGAACAGCTAGCTACGAGTACGCTTTGTTGTGTCTCTGTTCTGAAACGTGCCTGCTGTTGCCGCCCTTTTTTCCTTTACCCCGGCGCCAACTCGAGCACCTCTTCGTGTAGGAGTCGCTGTATCGTTGCTGAGCTCGTCGCTCCCCCCGCTCCTTGGTTTTCGCCAGCCTGCGTTGACCGTGTGGGACAGACGTCAAAACAATCAAAATCAATAGTTTTGACCTGCTCGTCCACAAACCGACCGCCGACGAACATATTCGATTTTTGTGTCTTTGTTGTTGCTCGCACCTCTGCTGCTGGTGCTGGTGCTGGTGCTGGTGCATGTGCCATCTGTGTCTCACACCGAAGATACAAGAGATCAGACTCAGTAAAGATTAGCAAGGGGAGTGGGGACACGTTTGACTTTCCATCGCGCACAAGGGGAATGCGACAGGACGCCTTGGAGCCAGAGCTTGCCCACCCGGGCGAGGAGAGGAGAACCGCTAAATCGGCAGCTACTCGAAGCACAGCGAAAGAGGTGAAAATGTGAATGAAAATGAAAATTGGTTTCAAAAATACGAAAAATACTGGTACGAAAATACGAAAATACTTGGTGATAAAACTGAGTTATAAAGTAAAGAATCGTCTTGCGTATAGAATGCTCGATCGTCGGGCTGATACGGTCTGATAGAAAGCACTGGCGGCTGGATGACACCACCAGTACACAGCAGTAGTCACACAGACGATAGGTAGACTTCGACTCAAGACATATCCTCGGCGACTCACGAGGAATGTACAGCAGCAGCAGCAGCAGTAGTGTCACCCAGCTACATAACAGGTACCAGGAATCATGTTCGTCGTACTGCTGTACGAGTACCACAAGCTGGGCACTGTATAATGTCAACTTCGTCTCGCAGTACAGCAGTACTTGCCTTATACTTGTATTGCTGTATATATCGACCAATTTGTGGAGGTAACGGGGGCTTCGAAGTTTGAAGTTTTCAAGCAAGGGAAGGAAGACAGAGTGGGGGGGTGAGGCTAATGGGAAGGGATAACGATACCATATGTTATGTACAGCACACTATATCGAGTATATATGGAATACAGCAGTACACTTACACTACGTACTGCTGCTGTGGTACTCGATTCACATCGGACTGAAACATGCGCTGTACACTCCGCACTCCGCACACTGTGTTGATACCTGTTTTACCTGCGCTACGTACGTACGTACTGCTACATTCAGTTTCAAATGGCATGCGAAACAGCTGCCTTGTGCGCGAATTAATAATAAACTAAAGTGCGCGAATTGTAAACAACAAGTAACAGCACCCGCGACAGACCTGCGATTGACATATGCGAGCTGCTGCGAGTGTTAGTGTAAAGTGTTTGTACTCGTACTTATTCTTCTGCTAAGTCTGCTCTATGTGTATGACATGGTATGTACGAGTCCTCGACGCTTGTTGTCAGATTATCAGATTGGAGATTATTATTTAATAGTAGTGCTGTCTGTTTCCAGGGGGCGGAGAGCATATACGTGTGCATAATATGTGACTGCAAGGGGCTTCATGCTCTGGGGGCGCTACGAGTACCATTAATAGTACTGAAGGCGCTCCCCGCAACACATAACACACAACACTGAAAACGCAGCATTTTTATTGCACTCCTATTCATCCTGCAAGTATTCAGATCACGTGATATGCACTGATTTTGAGTACCCCATACATACCCTTACCCGTACTCGTATACCTGGTACCATCAAGAAATAGTGAAGTATATTACTCCTAGACCAGCAACAACAAGCACTACCGGTATTAATATAGCCCATTTTGAGTTTTCGAGTTTTCGAGTTTTCGAGTTTTCGCACTTGTGCTGATATTACGGATAAGACGATCAAATAGAGGACAAAACGAGTGGAAACGCGGAAACGCGGAGTCACATATTTTGGACACTGCTGTGCTGCTGTGAGTACGTAGCGTATCGGTCTCCGCTTGTGTGTGAGCGTGGTTGAACCAACCAGCGGCACACCGGCGACAGAGTATTAAAATGTAAAAGTTAATAAAAGCAGAGGAAGTATATACGAGTACACATCATAAATAGCACCAGTAGCAGCAGCACCAGCAGGCCCGTTGGCGCCTGGAAAAAACGGGGAAAAAAACTGAAATTTTCGATTACCCCCACCTACAGGTATTTACCGGTACAACTCACGAGCGACTCAGGAACATCTGATGAACAACCGCGGCTGCTGCTGCTGCTGCTGTTTCGTGTACGGGTACGGATAGTCATCCGAACAGACGAGAGAACCCAAGGAGAACCGTTGGCATACCCGAATTGCGAAACACTCTCGATCTACATGTACATATTTCGGTAACACGCAACTATCATAACTATCATGCTACCGTAACGTGTACTAGTAGAGCGTTGAGTGTAACTATTAATATCATGCTTTACACTTACGGTAAAACGCGTTTAGTTCGCACAGGGTTGTGATTGTTTTTCTGCGCTCGGTTTTTCCAGAACGGCAAGGTTGCCAATACTAAAAAAAAAAAAAAAACGGAAATACCTGGTCAAGAGCCTCGCGAAAATATTGATTGTTCGACTTTTAGCACCTTTTTACCCTTTTTTTATACATGAACGGTTGTCGAGAAAACCCAGAAAACTAGCGCTGAAAACACGATGGCACCCCTGGTGTTCGAGCTCAACGCTCGGTATTCATATGTATACTGATACAGAGTAGTACAATATCTGAAAAAAAAAAAAATGTTCACGTATAATAGAGTTCTGGTATATTATAGACGTACCCCGGCCAGTCGTATTATACCAACTGTAAGCCCCGTCATCCCAACGGTGGAGGTAATTTCTGTGCCTGACGACCCTGCCCTTCCGGCTGAGTTGCTTGTTCTTTTTCAGCGCTCCTTCCTGAGACTTCGTATTTCGTAGCCTTGCAGGGTAGCCTTGCAGGGTACATAAGAGGTGTGGGATGTGGGAGTAGGTTTTGAGGAGCCTCCTCTTCGATTAATGTTCTCGTGCGTGGAACCGGTGCTTACCCAAATGTTGCATTATTCTGCTTATAGATATACGACTCATCAGGATGGGCTAGTGTCATGGTATCGTCCTGGAAAGCCTACAAAACCCACAGGTCCCAGCAGGATTTGGCATTTGCTGTACAGGAAAATGAGGGGACGAGTCCAGAGATGAGTCCCCTTCTGTTCATCTAGACCTTAATCCGCTTCAAAAGTACAGCAGATATTCATAGTTCTACTTTGGGAAGAAAGCACAAGCGAGTGGCATCGCGGAACCTGCGCAAGGCCGAGGGCGGGGTGCTTTTTTGTTTTTTCTCCATCCCCTCTTTTTTCAAATTGATGTGGTAATTCGTAGGTTTAGAGTAAGTCGATTTATTTTCCTCCGATGCCCGCTATTTTATTAGGTTTTAGAATGGGCTTATTATTGATATTGGCAAAAATAGGTTGGCGTTGTGTTTCCTTCGAAGGCCTTCTCGCTTCTCGTACGGAAGGTTTTTGAAAACCGAAAACATTGAGAAATTCTCGGGCCTCTGATTCAGACGGGAATTTTTCAGATCACAACCTTATTATGAATTATGACCCGAATTTTTCAGATTGTGTTCGGACAGTTCTTGACGAGTTTCACCAACTGCAGGGAGAAGATATGCGGTACTGCTTCTTTTTTTGCAAAAGCGCTTCCGAAGTATTTTTGCTTCCGTGGGCTGGTGATCGTGGAGATCGTCGCTTTGGAGCTACTGTATTATGTCAGCCCACGCAGAAGCACTGCTATACTCGGGAGGAGGGAAACCATGGCTTTTCCAGCTTCACGCGCCGAAGATTAAGGTTGTCTTCCTCGTCGCCGTCTGTGTCGATGTCAATTCATCATCTATTCATATCAACTTATTTGGGACCTCTTTTAACCCTTCTAGAACTGCACTGTCTAGAACTAAATATTTCGCTCTAATTCCGAGTGTTTTGTCCCCACATCGGGACTGCAGTCATCCCATACGGGTTAAGGGGTGTATGGGATATAAGGGATAGCGACCCAAACGACGATACCTTGGGTGTTATTACCCGTCTATCGTACGAGCACCGTGATCGCCCAGCGTTGCGGGTAGGATCATGTTGCGTCCGTGCCGTAGAACGACTCCTTGTAATTCAACCATTGTAATACAGACAGCAACCATTGTATGATATTATCCGCCCATCACGCATTGGCCGTTACTACTGCTGCTGTAACCGTCAATTTGTATCGCCATTTTTTTCCCTCTGGAGTCCCAAGAGGATTACGCACGGGCTCTGTTTTCGTCGCCATCGCAGATGCGAGAGTGACTAAAGGCCCTCCTATTAATAGTCCTCACACTACTATCCGATTCCATCGGCTCGTGGTGGTGCCTGAGGCATGCGTGCACGAGTGGGTATTGGGACACAGCGGTGCTGGACAAATACAGCTTTAGCTGCTGTTTTCGACACATTTGACGCTTCTTGCCTCCCACGATGTGTCGAAACCCGTGACGATGCAAATCCAGACGCCAGGCCCGAATATGGAGCTCCATTTCCGGATGAAGGCCGTCCCGAAAAAGATTACCCGAAAAGAAGTGGCCCGAAACTTACCATATATAGTGATCGATCATTGGTTTTGCGGTCCAAAAACGTTCGTTTTGGTCGTAACCTCTTTCCGCAAGGTTGTGAAACCGAATTTTTGAGAAATTCTCGGGCCTCAAAACCAGACGTGAGTTTTTCAGATCGCAACCTTATCATGACCCGATTGTTTCTGATTATTTTTGGACAGTTCCGACAGGTAGACGACACCCTCGTCGAGGATTGGGTGACCTAGAGCTTGGAGGGGGATCTAGGCACAGCTCGTAGACCCCAGAACTCGACAGCCCTTCCAGCCCAGCCGTAGTCGCGTGTCAGTCGTCTTGGGGAGAATCTGGGGCGGCTGTTTAGTTGGGATTGGCTTGAGCACCAGCCCGAAACGGCACGCGTGCCGCACCCACACGGTGTTCGTCACCCGCGCCATCAACCCCTTCAGCAATGCGGTCAGCACCACCTTCTGCTGTCCCCACTATCTAGTCCCCATGTTTCCCTGAACCGCTGGAGTTCGTACGAGTCTATTAATAGCGCGCCGGCATGGTTTGTACGACCTTGCGTTGGCGTGATTGGTTGCAGAGGGCAAATGATAAATTATTAAGTACCCTGGTACGTACGAAGCATATTTCAATTTCCATGAATTTGCCAACGAACGAATAGAGAATAACCCAATACAAATATATATATATATGTTGGCAAGTGTTTTGCCATTTTGACAAGTTTAAGTTTTGGCATGTGCACATTGCTGTCGTTAACAACCACCCTACGTTAAAAAATGAAAATAAAACGCGCGTCTAGGTGTAACCAGGCTCATCTCGTACGGAATCTTATCTTGTATTCCATGCGCCATAAGGGAGCTCTCCCCCACCTGCTACCAACTTATATATAGTGAACTAGAGTTGTGTGGCTTGAAGTCGGTGCCTTGGCAAAACGAAAAACTAAGAAATCGAGAAGCACAAAACACGAACACTGCAGGTGCATACGCCCACTCACAATACCGGGGTACCTGGTACTGGTATGTGGTTATTTTATGGTATCATACATGTGTCATTTGTATTTGTTACGGTTCTTACGGTTATGGTATACTCCCAGTTTCCCCTGTTTGAATAGTCTGCAGCAGTAGCACAGCGAAGCCTCTGGTGTCCCCAGCTCTCATTTTTTGTTTGCGACGGCTGGCCGGTAGTGCTGCTGCTGCTGCTGCTGCAGTCGCAGTGGCTGCAGTTGCTTCACCCTTGATGTGCCCAGAGAGCACCGCTGCTGCTGCTGCTGCTGCTGCTGTGCTGCGGTTGCTGCCTCCCGTCTTATTCTGTTTCTGATTCATACGCCAATATGTGAGACGTGGGCCAGCTGTTAGCAGCTTCAACTGAGCTGGTTGGCTGTTGACTTTGAACCCAGGGATACATAGGACATCGGTCGGGTGTGCTCCACGCTCCACATCTCTTCAATTATTCCAGTGAAAAGTTATTTGTTTGATTGTTGAGTGATCACTTGAACAAAGTCCCCACCTACGGAGTATGTCATTTTAATATTTCAACAGCACCAGCCCCAGGGGCAAAGGGCGCGACCCCCCCCCCCCCTATATCCTACTCCCCATATGGTCGCGTGTCGGGTCGCGACTCGGGTCCCGCCTCCCACGGTTTTCGATTTATATCGACTTCGGTGTACATTTTTTTGAAAAAAAAAACAGAAACCAAAGCTGTTAGATCGAAGAAATCGTAAAAACTCATTTTTGCAAGCTTGGTGCGATACTTGAGATCGCGCGTGCCACGGGGCGTGTATCTTATATGACCTCATGTTGCAAGTACAAGTACGCGTAGATTTAAAAAAAATGGGCGAAAGCCAAAAGTAGGTATACCTACGCCTTTTGAGCCATTTATAGGTACACTAAATACTTAAGATTGCAATTGAAATATTGCACTAAGAAAAGGCTTTTTGGCCCTCCCTCTGATTGGCCAGCCCCCGATCGTACCTATATTTTGGCTGAAAGGTTCAGGTACACCTCTCTTTGTCTGCTCAAGTTGAGCTTCACCTATTTTTGGCTTCAAGTGTACCTATAAATGGCTCAACTGAACCCTTTTCTGGCAAAACTGAAAAACGAAATACGGCCACAAGGCCGTTGGGACCAGCTGGCCCGAGTTAACAAAATACACGATCATTTTGCGCTTTCTGCGGAGGGAGTATTTGTATATATTTTGTTACAGAGTACCTCGCACTCAGTAAGAACCCAGTAAAAGGATGGGCTGTTGGCTAGAAGCTTCGTTACTTGGGTTACGTGGGAACGAGCCAAAAATACAGAATAGGTCAAATCGAAGCCAAACATAGGTGAAGCCCTATTGTTGGCTACTCAAGTTGGCAACTTAAGTAGCCAACAATAGGTACGATCGGTCGCTGGCCAATCAGAGGCAGGGCCAGGAAGCCTCTCCCTTACTGCGTATTTAGTGTACCTATAATGGCTGAAAATGCGTAAGAAGGTATACCTGGTACCTGTTTTCGGCTTTTGCCGCCCATATACGAATCACATATGATACCTGGTGCGAAACTCCTCGTGGATTTGTAATTTGTATATACCTGTGGTATGTATAATATATCATAATCATATGATATGATACGATATATGATATTTTAGATGGTATGGCGATGAATCTGCGCGTGGCGACCTTTGCGAGTAGACAAGCCTGTCCTTTGTTTTTGGCCACGTACCCCAAGGGTTTTACTATGTACCCACAGCTACAAGTCGTACTATAATAGTCACCCGACAGATGCTCCTTGAGTTGATGTTAACCCATTCAGAACTGGAAAAACTTGCCCCACTCTAATTCCGAGTAGTTTGTCCCCAAAAACGTGGGACCAGTTCTTAACCCCTTAAGAACAGGGACCCCGTTTTGGGGGACAAACTAGTTGGAATTAGTATGGGATAAGTTTTGCAGTTCTGAAAGGGTTAACCCTTATAGGACTGGAGTCCCGTTTTGGGGACAAATCACTTAGAATTAGAGTGCTTTGTCCCCAAAACGGGACTGCAGTTCTAGAAGGGTTAAGGGGTTAACTTCATAGTATACATCCCAGCATGTATTACCAGCGTGGCGTCTGCACTACATATACTTACGAGTATACCAGGTATGGTAGATAGGATAACAGCAGCGCTTGTATAATGTTTACTTGAAATTCGAAAACAATAACACCTATTGATAGGCTGGAAGATCGAATACCACATGTACTTGCGGCTGATGTTTGGTAAACGTTGGTCGATTTAGCGTGTCTCGTACCGTAACTCTTGTATTTTGTGCGATCGGTAAACATCAATACCGCACGAAAGTACGGAGCAACACATGTTTTTTTTTGTAGGACTTGGTCCCCAACTGCCAGCATGTTGATACCATACGTATATAGAACGTCCCACGATAACGCCTGTTATTGTTACGGAAACCCATCAAAACATGCGCCGCCGAGCGCTGAGGGGAGGGGTGCGCAAAAGAGGAAATTGCTGAGAGAGGAGCAACGAAGGGATACCTTTGGACGAAAGCACCTCAGACACGAATGGCAAAACTCTACGTCGTAAGGACCTGGCATTCTCTTTGAAATACGTCCCAATTTTTTTTGACGCAGGGCATCCCCGATGGGGACGGTATCTAAACATCCCCGGGTCACCTAAAAAAGAAAAGCAGCCCCCTATCCTCGCCCTATCCCTACCTGCTTTAACCAGGGAGTAATGTGGAATACGAACCATTTTGTCCAGGCTGGGCTACTTACAGTATAAATAGTAAACACTACCCTGTTTGCGTTCTTCACATTAAACCGTCCTTTCTACCCGTTGACATCCAGCACATCCAGTGTCCGTGCCGACTCTTCATCCTAGAGAGATGGTACCAATTATGTGGTCACAAAACTACGATATAGATATCCCAAGTCTTGTTGCAATGCAGTAAGCAGAGCGGACAATGCAATGCGGTATACGACAGGCACGACCTACCCTGCTAGCAATCCAGCTCTGTGAAAGAGAAAAAAAAACAAAAAAAAAACAAAACAGACAAACCCTACTGACTACTGACTTACTGGCAAGAAATGGCCCTAAACCCTGAGTATAACCCATATATTAGTATAACCCATATACCGGTCGCCCCGGTGGTCTAACTGGTAGCCACGAAGCCTGTAGGGCCGGATGTCGAGGGTTCGATTCTCCCCATGGAGGTTTTTATTCTCAAATGACACCGACTGTCGAGAGCGCATATTACAGCGTGGGTAAGCAAAATTCGACGAGAGTTGACGAGGGAAGAAAGTGCTGAAATTTTCTCGCGATAAAAACGCAAAGCAAGAACCGTAGTGGGGAAGGAGGGAGAGGACCCTACTTTGTGACCCCGGATCTGAGTTACGACTAGGGAGGGAGAAAGACGGAAGTGCGAAGATAATAAATGGGATGACAATATATATATATGTATGTATATATAGTATAACTCATATATACGAGTACCAGGTATGTATGAGTATAACCCATATATTAATAGTAAACCTACCGGTATCGCGCCCATATAATTATGTACGAGTAGTGTCCGTAACCTCGATCACGTGTGGGAAAGTTCTCGGAATTAAGCAATGGAGCTGAGTTAAACAGCACTTCGCAGGGTTGGGGTTGGGGTTTCGCAATTATCAACCTTTTGATCGAATGGACTACGTAAGTATTACGGCTGTATAGACCCTACTGGTATTATCACAGCGCTCGTACTTACCGGTAGCAGTACGTATATACTGCCAGGGCCAGGAACAGCAACGGACAAAATGTGGGAAAAAATCGGAAAATTGGATATTCCCATACGAATGTTTTGACGAAAGCAAAATGTGTATTTGGCGGTAGCGGTCACCTGCTGGATAGCGAATCTTCTCCAGGTACCCATTTGCGCCACTCTGGTTGGCTAAGGGTACCTGGGACCGTGCGTTATAAGCGGCTCAATCAACCTATGTAGAGAATTCCCAAGCCTCCAGTAACGTATACCTGGCTGGAAGGTGCTTTTGGTGTGCTCCGGCTGGCTGTCCTTTCCTGTCATTCTTAGCCCTTATAGGACTGGAGTCCCGTTTTGGGGACAAATTACTTAGAATTAGAGTTGTCTGTCCCCAAAACGGGACTGCAGTTCTGAAGGGTCAGTCTTGCTCTGTTGGCGCTGTTTTCGGTCCATTTCATTTGGTTTTTTATTGGATGTCGCATCTCCTCTGGGGAGTCGCCTTTACCGCAATTCTGAATTATTATATAGGATACAGTATAGAAATCGGGGACTTGGTTGTGGCCCGCGTGTGGTTTCAGTGTTATGATATCGAAAATTTAGAAAAACGCCGAAAACGCTACTTTAGACCCTAACCCTAACCCTAACCCCAACCCCGACCCCGCCCCGACCCTTATGCGCTTTGTCTCGAAAAAATCAGGCGTTTTCTTTTGAGCAGTGGCCAAAATCGGGTATACCCGATGGGTTTGTGGCCAAAACAGGGTACCATTGTATTTTAGTGACCGCGACGACCCCAGGGCGCCATCTCATTGGCCAGCGCAGGCCACCACCCGACGCTGGCCACAAACCCATCNCTTCCTTTGGAGTCGCCTTTACCGCAATTCTGAAATATTATATAGGATACAGTATAGAAATCGGGGACTTGGTTGTGGCCCGCGTGTGGTTCCAGTGTTATGATACCGAAAATTTAGAAAAAGCCAAAAAGACTACTTAGACCCTAACCCTAACCCTAACCCCAACCCCGTCCCCGCCCCGACCCTTAGAGCTTTGTCTCGAAAAAATCAGGCGTTTTTTTTTTTTTGAAAAATTGGTCGACCACACTAAAAGGTATATAATAAAATATTCCCCGATTTCCATACTTTATCCTAGATAATAATTCAGTGGTGCGGTAAAGGCTACTGCCTCTGGGAGAAGCACGACACTTTTTTCTTTTATTTTGTCATGCTTTTGTTTGGTTGCTTGATTGTTGATTTGCTTCAGTATTTTACTTTTATTATTTTTCCTTTTCGCTTTTTTCTTTCTTTTCTCTTTTTTTCTCTTGCATGCACCTGGATTTGCTAGCAGGGTAGGTCTTGCCTGTCGTATATGGCATTGCATTGTCTGCTCTGCTTACTGCACTGAGCGTAGTATCTCTGTGTCGTAGTTTTGTGACCACAGAACTGGTACCTTTTTAGGATAAAGAATCGGCACGGACACTGGGTGTGCTGGATGTCGACGGGTAGAAAGGAAGGTTTAATGTGAAGGAACACACACACCAGGGGTACCTGGTAGTCTTCTACTACTCGTAGCTAATTTTTTTCATTTTTTTTCATCCAATCTTAATGTTGAAATATTTATTTTGGGTTCGTAAATATTTTTTTTTTTGCGCTGTCGTTATTGACGTGTTTTTATTTTTTATTTTTAACCTATGATATGATAAAAAGTTAACGTTCCTTTGAAATTTCTCCGTTTTTTTGTTTTTGTTTTTTGCGGTTCCTCTGGTATTTTCCACCTGGTATGTATTTTTTTAGGTGTTCTTGTCGGTGGTGAGGGATACGGTCGAGGAAATCGCGCTTGAGGTCGCAAGCGCAACGCTACAGAAAGAGGCTGACAGGATGGACGCGAGACGGTGAGCTATACTAATATTACACGAGTACAGCAGTAGTAAGCCGGTCGCCCCTGTGGTCTAACAGGTAACCACGAAGCCTGTTAGGTTGAAGGTCGAGGGTTCGAGGAGGTCGAGGGTTCGAGTCTCCGTATGGAGATTTTTATTCTCAAATGACACCAACTGCTGTCGAGAGCGCATATTATAGCGTGGGTAAGCACAATTCGACGAGAGTTAATGAGGGCAGAAAGTTGCTGAAATCTTCTCCCGATAAAAATGCAAGGCAAGAACCGTAGTGGGGAGGGAGGGAGAAGAGCCCACTTTGTGACGCCGAATCTGAGTTACGACTAGGAAGGAGAGAGAAAGGAAGGACGAAGATATTGGAAGGGATGGGGGAAAAAAAAAAGAAAAGTGCACGAACATAAGAACCGATGTACGCTGGAGGGGCAACTGCTGCTGATGGTGGATGACACCCTTAACAAAAAACGAGCACTCGTATGATATGTGTACAGCAGCACACAGCATGTACGATCCTTGCATCCTTGACAAAAAGACGAGTACACCACGCACAGCATGTACGACCTGTATGTATACTTCGAAGTATGGGAGTAGGAGTAGTCGCGCTCGGTAACAAAAAAAGTACCATAGGTACCTTGCCAGCGAATGCTATTCGTATGTAATGGTTTCTGTTTTTGATGTCGCCGATGTGTGTAGGGACCCGTTTCGAGTTGCCTGAAGCGTCCGACGTACGCCGCCCACCACCGCACACATGATCCACATTGCTGTCGCATGAGTCACACCGCACAAAACATGGTCTAGATAATCTACCACTCTGATCCTAACTATAAGGGCCATTTCAGTTGAATGTTAGTACACAAGGTCCCTTATATTCCAGCTCAGAGTGGTACTACTGCTGTAGTTCCTCACCTGCCGTTGTCAGAGGCTGCGCAGGATCTGCATAGTTCAGATCCAACCCATCATAAAACATGTGGTAGATCATGCAGATTCGACGGGTCCCACCCGGCTGCATGAGCTGTACAGATCATGCTATACCGGGAATAGATCTGAATAGATCTTCCTGAAATGGGAGTCGATTATCTCCCCTTTAGGCACGCACATGTTGATGACATTTACAAAGATCCCGCTGCCCTTTGATGGAGCGAGAATTAAAGGCTCCTAATCTCTTCCCCCGCCCTCTACTCCCCCCCCCCCCCCCCCCCCCCCACCCACCTCTCCGTCGACTCCTCCCACAACCAACAGCGACCGTGCGAACGGTAGCGGGCGTTCCCACCGCCGCGACGCTAGCCGGGCGATGGGGGGAGGGGGGTTGGAGATACCCGCCCCCTCCACCCGACCAGGGAATCCACACACTGGAGACTCCGCCTCGGGGTCGGTTTTCGACCCGAACTCGCCTGCTCGGGATTACCATGGCGGTGGCGGCCACAGCAGCAACGGTACCATGAACGGCAACGGCTATAGCAACGGCTATGTTAAAGGGGTTGTCAACGGTTATGGGAACGGTAGTGGGAACGGTAGCGGGAACGGTAGTGGGAACGGTGCTGCTGCGCCTTCTGAGCAGCGGCGGCGTCGCAGGAGCAGGAAGGCGTCTATGGCGCAGGGGGACGGGGCCTTGCTGGCGACGGCGGCGGCGGCGGCGATCGTGGAGGACGATGGGGCAGGGAGGAGGGGAAGTAGCGGGGGCGGGGGGGAAGCGGGGACGGATAAGGCCAACGAGGATGATGAGGAAAGGGAGGCATTGCTTGCGCTGCTTAGCGGGGCGTATGGCCAGGTGTGTTCTGGAACGCCAAATGGCGTATGTATATGTAATACGTAGCTACGAGTATAGATAGGAAACCATGGTTGTTTATGATCCGTAGTAGAATGCACGAATGACGTCACGCTTCTGTCAGGCGGTACGGGTGTAGGGGGATAGTATAAGGGGCGCTCAACGTCTGCCTTGAGTCTTGGAATCTGGACCTTAACCATTGACTTTACTGCCGTGTTTGTCCTGGAGATAAGAGACAGCAGTGTGAAGTTAATAAAGTAACATTTGTTTAGGTGTGGGGGGGCGGGGGGGGGTACTCATTTTGTTGCTTGCCTTAGTCATTTAACCATTGACCATGTACCCCTTTCGAGACGGAGCACCGTTCCTAATCCTACTAAAGACACCTCCAACAGTTGGGCGCTCATTACGTTGTTTCCATATATTACACAGATTTTTTTATGCTAATCTTACATCCCCTTCCTGTTTCGCCGCTGGGGAGGGTTGTTGTGGCGGAAAATATTTTTGGGGTTACAAGGTCAAGGTTTTGAGAGAAGCGTCTGCGGTACGAGTAGTATCCTGACTTTGTGTTTGTTTTCGGTTGGTGTCCCCTTAACAACGGTGCGGTGTGAGTCCGGGGAGATACATATCCGCTTGCCTTGGTTTCCCACAGTGTCGGTATTTAACATTTGTTATTGTTGTTGGCGCTCAGACGCGTGCTACGACGATAGAGGTACTACTGTACCTTTTTTTGGCTGATTTTTTCGGAATGACGGGGGGGCTCCTTATCCCCTTTAGGACTGCAGTCCCGTTTTGGGGACAAACCACTCTAATTCCAAGTAATTTGTCCCCAAAACGGGACTCCAGTCCTATGAGGGTTAAGAACCGGTCCCCCGAATTTGGGACAAACTACTAAGAATTAGTGTGGGACATTTTTTTTCATTGTTTTGTGCTGCACTATTTTTCGTTTTATACTTGAGGCCACGGGATTACTCACCGGTTCGTATATGCTACTTTTGAGTTTCCTCCAAAATCAGTTTTCGGGTGAGGTATAGAGCTCCTCGAGTGATAAGTGACCACCCTTATGAGGCAAACACATGGTGCACCTCTACTGTAGCATGCGTTGCCTCGCGGGTCTCGGCGACCGTGTGTGTGTCAGGTGTCAGGTTCTCGACGAGCACCAAGTTGATCAACCTTTGAATATTTAATTTCGCTGTATGTTGTATATACCAGTATTAGTTCAACAAGTTACTTCAAATCTAAGCTTTGACGCAATGCTGCTGCTGCTGCTGCTGCCGTGGAACGATAATGGTCTTTATAGGTGAACGAGCTGACGGACGAGCTGAAGATGTCGCTGGACAAGCTACACGAGGCGGAGACGGAGCTGAAGAAGTTCTCTAGGTCGACGAGCAACTCGCAGCTGCTGCCCAAGACTAGCGCCCCATCACGTAAGCGAGAGGGGGGGGGGGGGGGCACAGCTCCTTCAATAGACCATACCACTCTGTCCCGAAATGTAAGCACCTTTTGCACATGAATATTGAGTGAAAAAGTGATCATATTTAGGAACAGAGTGGTACCTTTTTTTGTTACATCGTAGCAGGTGCAGGTTTTGTTTTGGGAGCGTGTTCGTAACCGCTTTGCTTCATATATACATATTATATATAGAAGAACTGCAGCCTCTTTTCTGGAGTAAACTACTTTAGGTTTAGTGGTCCATAAGAGTGGGTAGTGTTCGTTTTGGGGGCTGCTTGCTCCAGTTTTACAGTATTCGTATAATGTCGTACTGTCTGTGTGTAGATACGATGCTGTAGGTGTCTTGACTGCCGAGCCCTCTCTGGAATGCAGAGCGCGATATATACCGGCCTCACGGTTTGGCAAGCCTGAACGCGGGTAGGGGGGAGACTAGGCTAACATCCTTACTCTGGATGTTTGGCTAACATCCTTACTCTGGATGTTGGCCTGACATCCTTACTCTGGATGTTAAGCTGACATCCTTACTCTGGATGTTAAGCTAACATCCTTATATCATTATCCTGGCGGAGCGAGAGGAGCGAGAACGGGGGTAGCTTTCTCACATTTTCTTATGGACGGCGAGCGCCTATATAGGCTATACACACTTTTCTTACTTTACAAAAAAATCTTCAATAGGCTAGATTTCTAAAAAAATCTGTTTTTATTTTCGAGAGGACCGATGCTACTTTATGTCGTCCCACGATTGCGGCATGCATTGGGGAGCCGCGGCAGAAGCATTGGGCAGCCACGAACGGCGGCTAACTTTATCGACACTTTTGCACGTGTTGTGTCGTGTTGTGTCGTGTTGTGCCACTTGACGTGATGCCATCAAAACAGTTCCATCCTGTCCCTGGTGGTGTGTCGTGTTGTGCCACTTGACGCGATGCCATCGAAACAGTTCCATCCTGTCCCTGCCGCCGGCGGGAGGTCGAGGGTTCCTCCAATCCTGACGAAAACAAAAATATTTTTTTTCTGTGTTTCCTGGGGTCGCCGAGAGTGCGAAACCGTGAACCGGCAACGTTCGATGAAAAACGACCAGCCGAGAGATTGCTGAACCCTCTGCTCGGTAATGATCAAGGCATGTGTTACAGTGTTACAATCATGCCGGGGGGGGGGAGGGTAGGCAGCCGCGACTAGGGAAAGACCGAGCGTATAAAACTTACTATAAACTCGTTTGGGATGGTCGTTGGTTACTTACTTACCGGATGGTTTCGTGCTACTTTTTGCTTTTGCTTTCAAGAGTATTTTTTTTGTATGCTGGTGCGTGCTTGCCTGGTCAGTGTATACACATAGTCCGACGGTGCTACGTCCCGGCATTGTACGTACGTAGGGATGCGGGGTTTTATGGTCATACGACTACAGTCATACATGACATGCGGCTAATGAGTACAACCCCCCCCGCGCCCTGAACCCTAGGCTCCCTTGACTCCCACTCTACGAACCCTGCCTCTCTTCTTTTTATCTGGCAACGTGTTGTCATGTTCGTGTTTTTGTTTCAGGCGGACAATGTGGCGGTTGGGACGTACGTGAGCAAGCTGGCGAGCAACGACATCCCCTCCCGTAGGTGTCCTCCTCTCCCCCCCGCCCTTCCTTCTCACTACGATGCCCCGCCCCCCTTAGATGTGTTTCCCGGGCTACTATAAATACCCGCCTCGTCCTCCCCACCCCACCGTCGATTTTCTCGGGGGTGCCTCGCGAAGCTTCCGACCCTGAGCCCCTCCCCACCCTCTCCCCCTCTGTGGGTTTCCACCCGTACGTGCCCATTTTCGCTCGGCGTTTTTTTGTTCGCTTGGTTTGTTTGTTGCAGCTGCCGATGACGAGTCTGTGCAGGACGCGGAGGGGAAGGGGGGCGGGGCGGCGGGTCGCGACAATCGAAAGCCGGTGTCGAATATGATCAAGGGGATGTTCCCCAACGATGAGGTAAAGGGAGTGAAATGAAAGGCCACGTCGCAAGGGTGTCGCGTCTGCTTGTTGCTTGCGTTTGTTTTGGCTTGGCTTGGGCTAGGCTGAGCTACTTCGGTTGCGTTCAAAGATGACTGTAAGGGGGGTTCGGTTTTGTGTCGGGGAATCAGGCGATAGAGGGACAATAATAGGTTCCCTAGATATTAGGTATTGGGGGTTCGGTTTTGTGTTGGGGAATCAGGGGGTGAAGGGACAATAATATGTCCCCTAGGTAGACATGCTGGCTGGGTGATATAGGGGGAAACCCTCGCGCGTTGGCCGTTTCGAGCCGTGACATTCGTAGGATTGCAGGCAGCCCTCTTCGCGGAAATCACGTACCTGCTTTTTTTTGTTCCAAGCATTGTAGTGAATCTCTGTGCGCGATCATCTACGTACATCAGGGGCGGTATACGTTCCGTTACACCCCACTCATTATCCATCCACATCCACATGCTTGTACTCGTATAAACCCCGGGGGTGTACCTAGAATGTCCCCTGTTGACCTCGGTCTGTTCATTGGAGTTGAGGTGACCCCCCTCTCTGGGGATGGACTTCTGCTCCCGCCTCCGCTTTCGTGCACTGACTGCGATGTGTGCTTCTTGCTTTTCCTTTATCACCGGTCTGGACTGTACGCTGTGGGCTATTCGGTGGGCTGTCGGCGTGTGGGCTATGGGCTGTTCGGTGGGCTGTTCGGGTGGGCTGTTGGGCTGTGTGGACTGTGGGCTGTGTGGGGTGGTGCAGGGGTCGAGGTCGACGCCGGCCAACGTTAGGCAGCTCCAGGTGGAGGTGCAGCGGTTGAGGCAGAGAGTGACGCAGGCCAACGCCAAAGAGGAGAAGCACAGGACGGACCTCATTCGCAGTCAGAGGTGAGTCGACGTTAAATTGGTGTGGTGGTCGTTCAGCCGTGGAGGAGGTGGTCGTTCAGCCACGGAAGTGGTGGTCGTTCAACCATGGAAGTGGTGCTCGTTCAGCCATGGTGGTCGTTCAACCATGGTGGTGGTCGTTCAGTTATGTTATGGTCGTTCAGTTATGTTATGGCCGTTCCATGGTTGGTGGTGGTTGTGTGTGACCATGGTGGTAGCGGTCGTCCAGCCATGATGATCGTTCAACCATGGAGCTGAGTCGTTTAACCGTGGATATGCTGTTACCGGTTATAGAGGCACTTTCTCTTCTTTTTTCAAAGGAAATCTATCGTGCACGTGGGCGAACACATCGAATACATAGCGCTCTACGGGAACGCACGCCTATCGATCAACGGTAGAACAGCAGTAGCGGGCAGGGGGTGTACTCATGTCGTGCACGGCCGTAGTCGTATGGGCGGGGGGGGGGGGGGGGG